>CAJINV010000008.1:939981-1312134 GCA_905178155.1 Amoebophrya sp. A120 | reverse complement strand
GGCCGGTGCCAGATCATGGCCAACCCGGTGCCACATCAGGGCCAAGCCGGCGCCTGCCAGGTCGCGGCCCGGCCGGTGCCAGATCATGGCCAAACAAAGCCCGCCAAGCCCGCCGGTGCCAGATAATGGCCAAGCCTGCCAGCCGGTGCCACATCATGGCCAAGCCGGTGCCAGATCATGCCCAAGCCGGTGCCAGGTCGTGGCCAAGCCGGTGCCAGAGCATGGCCAAGCCGGTGCCAGATCATGGCCAAGCCGGTGCCAGGTCATGGCCAAAACCTGCCAAGCCGGTGCCAGATGGATCATAGCCAACCCGGTGCCAGATCATAGCCAACCCGGTGCCAGATCATGGCCGTGCCGGCGCCAGGTCGTGGCCAAGCCGGTGCCAGATCATGGCCAAAACGAAAACTGTCGCGCCGGCCGGTGCCGGGTCATGGCCAAGCCTGCCAAATCATGGCCAAGCCTGCCAGCCAGCCGGTGCCAGGTCGTGGCCGAGCCGGTGCCAGATCATGACCAAGCCGGTGCCAGATCGCGGCCAAGCCGGTGCCAGGTCGTGGCCAAGCCGGCGCCAGAGAGATCATGGCCAGGCCGGCGCCTGATGAGATCAGAGCCAAGCCGGCGCCAGATCATGGCCAAGCCGGTTCCAGGTCGTGGCCAAGCCGCCCGGCGCCACATCATGGCCAAAGCCTGCCAGGCCGGTGCCAGATCATGGCCAAGCCGCACGGTGCCAGGCCGCGGCAAGGCCGACGCCAGACCATGGCCAAGCCGGTGCCAGATCATGGCCAGGCCGGTGCCTGGCAGGTCATGGCCAAGCCGGTGCCAGATCATGGCCAGGCCCGTGCCAGGTCATGGCCCGGCCGGTGCCACACCATGGCCAAGCCTGCCGGTGCCAGGTCGTGGCCAGGCCGGTCGGTGCCAGGTCACGGCAAGGCCGGCGCTTCCTCAGGCCATGGCCAAGCCGGTTCCAGGTCATGGGTGGCAAAGCCGAGCCGGCTCCGGGTCGTGGCCAAGCCGAAGCCGGCGCCAAATCATGGCCAAGCCGGGGCCAGATCATCTCATGACAAAGCCAAGCCGGTGCCGGATTATGGCCTGCCAAGCCGCGCCCGCCGGCGCCAGGTCGTGGCCGAGCCGGTGCCAGATGAATCATGGCCAAGCCTGCCTGCCTGGCTGCCTGCCTGTGCCAGAGCATAGCCAAACCGGTGCGGGATCATGGCCAAGGCGGTGCCAGGTCGTGGCCACGCCGGTGCCAGGTCATGGCCGTGCCGGTGCCCGATCATGCCCAAGCCGGTGCCGGACCCTGGCCACGCCGGTGTCGGGTGCCCGACCATGCCCGCCCCCCGCCGCCAGATCGTGGCCCCGCCGGCGCCAGCATGCAAGATGACGGCAACGGCCTACCTCCCCGCCGCGCCGGCCGGCGCCGGATCGTGCCAAAGCCGTTCGGGCGCTTTGAAAATCGCCGGCAGATGGGCCTGCCTGTGCTGAAGCGCCGACAACGATTCTCCACAGGGAGACGCTGAGTGCTACTATTCATCTAGCGGAATACTATTAAGTCTGCAGGTTACTGGACACGGGAAGCGGGATAAGGCTAGTATGACATAAATGGGAACGGCATGGCAGGAAGATCACACGACAGGCAGCTAGAATGATCGGGCTCTCGTAGGAGGGCAACAGGTACCGTTTTCAGAGGGATATCATTTCAGGAACTTCGTCGCGTAGCTCGTCGTAGTTCCCCTATGCGAGGAAGTAGCTGTGCAATACCCAAACGCGCAGAAAACAGGGTGCAAAGTAGTTAGACCACACGCTAATTGATGCATTTTCTTTGCTCTCGTTTAGGTGGCCGCATGATTTCGATAGGTATATCTAAAGAACCAACGACGTCCTGCGCAACACATTACTTACTTTCCTAGTATCAGCAGCATCTCACTAGGCACGGGCTGCTGATGCAGGTTCTTGTTAACGCCTTTTATGACATCTCCTTCCCTCTTTGACCTTGTCCCATTTGACCTTGTCATCTTTTCGTAGGTATGCAATAAAAGCAGAATGTTGATGAATAAGTATGCTCCTCTAGATAGGAGTGCGTGGGGGATGATACAACAGTGCGAGTGAAGAAGTGGGTTGCGTAGAGAAAAAAGCAGCTGCAACCACGTCAGACGTCATGTTTTCAATCTGAAGCTTGAATAGCCGCATCGTTCCGCCTAGTGATGCAAAAATGTAAATGATGATGATCAGAGTTTCTCTACCTCTGGATCATCTAGTACGACCCATTTCGCGAAACACGAATGGGACGCAGCACATGCATTATTTTGCAACCAATTTTAGCTTGTTTGGGACGCGTCGCACAGCGCACATTTGTTGGTGGATACTCGTTGCAAATCCTTCGCTGCCTCGTCTCCTTGGTGCGTAATAGCAGCCTCACTTCCTCCCATCGAAAAATTTTGACACTAGCGAACTTTCCTTCTTCCAATGTGGTGTTCCACTTCTACTTGACAAACCAGCAAAAATGACGATTCTACCCAAGAGCGCAAGACGCGGCGTGTGGAAAAATCAAGATGATCCTAGCTCTTGCTTCATCTTTCCTGTTCCTTTTTGTCTTAGGTACTACGACTGAAAGAAGTTCAAGTAGCTCGCGCCATTTGATATTAAAAGTCACTGCATGCGCGTTCTTGGGGCGCTGTCTGTGCATGCTTGTCCTACCCCTAAGATGAAAGACATGAAAAAACCTTCTAGGAACACGTGAAGGCATTACTAACCCTCGAAGCCAGCGCCAGAAAAGAAAAAAAACGCTAGTGCGAAGACTTGGTATTGCGATATCGTGTCCTGTGCCAGCTCCTCGAGATTTTGCTTGTTCTCTGCTATCTCCTTCAGGTGCTGCTCGTCCAGCTCTTCCTTGAGTTTCTCTGCGTCCTTCAGCATTTTTTCTTGTTGATCCGGTGGCAATTCTCCCTTCTCGTTCAGCTTCACGTCCTTCGTGATATCGTCGAGCTTTTTCTGCTTCTCCGCGAATACTGAGTTAATCTTGTGAGTAGTCTCCTCTGCTAATTTTGCTTGCTGCTCTGCGGCACTTTTTCGAGCCTCAACCACTGCGTCATCGATTTTCTTCAACTCATCCTCTTTACTTCCACCATTCAGGAAAATGTCATACAGTTTTCTCTCCTTGTCAGTCAAAATTAATTTGTCTTCGAGGAGATTGGCTTCGCGCCGCAATCCGTGTGCCACGGCCAACGCCTCCATGGCATGTGGTTCTGCCAGCTTGCCTGCTTTGCCCCCGATGTCCTCAACTAGGTCCACACCAGAGTCCGCGATGCCATTCATATTTAGGTTTAGATCAGAAGGATTGGTTAGCAGGCCAGTGACGCCGTTCGCAGAAGCTTTCCATCCGGAGGAGAGTTGGTCCGGTGCACCCTGAATCGCTTTTGACAGACCCTGTTCAGCGCCCTGCATCGCCTCATATGCGTGTTCTTTTGAAGCCACATTCATCTCCTGAAAGAATTTTCCGGAGTCTTGTTGTACTTTGTCTCGAAAAGTATCGAGATTTTTAACGGAATTCGCTACTGTTTCCTCCACGTTTTCTTGAACGGAGCCTTGGGGATGTTCAAAGAAGTCTTCGAGTCCTTGGTGTCGCGCCGCTGCATTTTCGAGAGCTTCTGTCCGCAGCGCTTCCCCAGGAACGCCATCGAGCCGTGTCCGCAAGGTGTCGCCTGTGGAAGTGCACAACTCCTCCCTCTCTCCATCATTCGAGGGGCATCCGCGAGAACAGATACAGATACAGAATCAGTATGGTCCGGAGAATACGAATATATGGTGCTGCATCCAACTCTTGCATGAGAGAGCATGCCACTGCTGCACCGGATTGTACTTCCTTTCGGGATAGCACCGAGAAAACCCAGCTGCAATGCAATCAATGCCAACAGAACATTGCAAGCAGTAGACACATAATTAATCTGCTTTTGTTTAAATGGTCTTGTGGTCAACATTAGTGTTTTGATTCTTATTTTGATTCTCGGACACACATCTTCATTTGTACTTAAATGACATGACAATCGGGAGAAAGGGAGTGCTGTGCAATCTCGTACGGGTGACCTCAGTGACAAGTCCTTCACGTACTTCGTCAGCCAGTGGCTGGTGTGTCAACAATTGTCCAGATTTCTTCATTAGAATCTCCAGGCGGTTCAACTCTACGACGTCTTGGAAGAGCTCTTTACGCATAAGCGCTTTCGCAAGCGTCTCTTCTTCAGGAGTTAGCTTTCCAAAACAGTCTTCTGCGTGCTTGGTCCAATGCACAGCTGCGTCTTTTCCACCTTTGATAAAGGCAAGTTCACCGAGCTGGTAGAAGTCCCCAAGAACGGCTTGGAGAGCAGTGCTGCCCATGGCCGTGCCCCATTCCGCCATAGAGAGGGCACCCGCCCCTTCCGTCAGCGTGGTCCCGACTGCGAGCATCAGTGGCGCCGACGCCTCCGCGATAAAGACGCCCGCACAGACCGGAGCCGCGACGGTCAGCCCGACTTCGAGAGCCAGGATCACTTTCATCTGCCAGGGCGCGTTGTTAAACTGGTCCAAGCCATGTTGGATGGCTCCCTGCCATTTTTCTGGGTGCTGAAGCCACCAAGCAGTGTCCTGGAAACCTTTCGCAGCGGCCTGAATCTGCGAAAATCCACCAAATGTCGCATAAGCGCCTTTAGTTCCTTCTACAACCCAATCTTTTGCATGTGCGGCAGCCCCGCGAGGGTCCGTTTGAGCATACCTTACCGCCTCTACAGCCGCATCAGCGGTGTGCTGGGCCGCATCCTGGAAAGCCCCCGAAGCTGCGTTTGCGCCCTCGGCTCTATATTCTCGCGAAACACGAAGGAACCAGGCGTAGCCGTAGGCGTACTAATTTGTATTTCTACTTAAATCAAATTGCTACAAGCAATAGCTGCAACTCATACTTACCAATAAAGGAATGCGCAGTTTTGAGGTTCACCTTCATGCTCTTGCAGCTACTCTTCATATATGGAGATGAAGAAAGGAACCCGCATGCGGACTAGGTATTTGTCCGAAGTTCACTATAATACAAATACTCTGATATTATCTCGAAGATCAGTTCTCCTTCATCTCTCCTATGCAACATAAGTATGTTGAGCTGGTCATGTTCCTGTTTTTTTATTGCCAAAGTGACTCTGCCCCCCATTTCGCGTGGCATAGTGTCGCTTGACCAGCGGCAGCGCGCAGACCAGCATTCAAGTCGATGCCGCCTCCACCTTGTTGCGATGTCGGTTGCGCGACGGGTGTGGCGCCGCTTGCTCCAGTACCAGGTCCATAACCATCATAAAAGGTCCCTCCATAACCTGCATTGACCCAGTCCCCCGAGAGTCGCGTGTATGCCAGAGCCACAGTCGTAGAGCATGTCACTTATTTTATTTACGCCGATGTCGAGTTTTATTACAACGCTACACACAGCTATTAATTTCTCCTCACCACGCACGGTCACCTTTGGCTTTGCCGGGCCGTCCTCCCCTAGGAATCCTAAACGAAAAAGAAGAGGATGGGCCCTGCTCGTCCTGCTAAATTTACTGCTAGCACTATCTGGAGATCAGGACCAGAAACCACGAAAGAGACTGCTTCAGAGCCAAAAATCCACTATGATGATGATTAGTTCGAGCGGGGCTCGGCACAGCTCCCCCCTCCGACGCGCGGCAGGAGTAGCCTGGTGCGGGTGCCCTGATCGATATTATACCAACATAAATAAATTACTCAAGAAATCAATGCATCTTTACATAGCAGAGCTCGATCAGACACAGGCCACATCGTTGTTAATGCCAGAAGACTCAGCGCAAATTGCTTCATGATCATGCGCTTGTGCTTCCAGTGACATAAGTAGCGCTCGCGCTGCTGAACCTGAAGAAGCGCCAGAGGATGAACGTCGCCAGCGCCGCGTCGCTGCCTCTGCGTCTCAATTCCGGATGTCTTTTGGAACTGGTCGTACTGGATGAACTGTACTGCAGTATAATTCTTCGGGGCCAAGTCAAAAACTGTTGGTACTCCATCTTCTGCGCTCTGCTGATTTTTCCGATGATCTTGTGGTGGCGTGACATCCGTCTCTGCAGTGCGATTTCTTTGTCGGTGATCTGATTCTAATCGTACAAGATGATGCGGCTGGATATCTTGTTTCTCTCTGGACCCGAAACCCTGTTCGTTGTCTGCTCCATGTCGTAAAGAAGATCGTGTCGTCGACGAGGCCGCACGAACTAGTTCAGCATCCCTTTTGAACCACTGCTGGTGCTCCAAACTCCTCGTCGCTTCGCTTTCCTCAATGGACTTACGCCCTCTCCGCACTTCGCCGTCCAGCCCTCGATCGCAGCGGTGAGGAGAATTGTCAACCGGCAAAAACTCCGTACTTTCCCTGACTTCGCCTGAATTGCCGCCGTCGGACAATGATGAAGCAGGCAGAGTGTCGCTGCTGCCAGTATTTTGTTGAACACTCTCTGACTGACGCTCATGGCGGAGGTGCGTGAGCCTGGCCGCACCTGAAGGCAGCTCCCCTGCAAAAGAGCCGACATGTCCAGCGGCGCTACTTGAGATGTGGCGCGCACTATGTTCCTCGCCGCGAGCGACGGACTCACTAGAGAAACCCCAGCATGTCGTTTCTGAAAGCAAGATTGAGAGCGTCGCTCTTCCCAGAAGCACGCGCATCGGCATGTGCCCGCTCATTTTCCCTCTACCTGTACGGGAGTAGAAATACTCCTGAGTGGTAATGTTCACCTTCAAGGATGCTGCTGGACAACTTGCAAAATATTATAAAATACCAATACGCTCGCTAAATCAAAAGCTTTCTCTTTTTTTTCGCATTCTTCATTTACGTTTCCTCTCCAGGAGCGTAGTAGTTTACCATAGTGAGGGGCTACCTCATCGGGCTATATGTAAACAGCACGCAAAACATTGATTACGCTACGCTGAAACAGGTCGGACAAATGAGGGAAAAGCATGAAGACACAAATAAGAAACTTAACTGATTTATTGCATCAGACATCAAACGGCCGAAGACGCATCGAACATGGCACACATAACAATACTTACCGATGTCATGCGTGTGATGCCGCCATACAGCTAGACAACCATGGCACTTCTTTGAACGACGACGTGCAATCACCTTTCCGATGTTGGCACATCATACGAAATCTTCATGCAGGAACGTACCGCAGTACCAGTACACCGAGTTGTTGATGCAGAAGCAGAAGACTCACGACCGATATGTTATTTCAATTTCTTTCAACGAGGATGACACACCGATTTATATATAACGTCAGCGCCAAGAAATGCGCATGAATTTCGGTAAGACGAAATCAACAGGAAAGAACAACTGCATACCGAGGCGATGCACAAGAGTAGCAACCGAGGTAGGTTTTTTCTTGACTACGGCGGCACACCGAAACATGATGACGGCGGGATATCATCACGTACTTCGGTACTAATGAACGAGACGAAATGGAAAAGGGACACGACAAAGTTGCCGATTCGACGCACTAAAAATTTCGTGTCGACTGGTAGCACCACCTACTATGGGACGTCTTGCTCTTGGGACTTGACAAATTAACTTGTCACAAGCTTGTGCTAGTCTTGCTCACATTATATTAATAAAGCAATAGTGCCGCTAGCTGAATGTCTCCTGGGAATCGACCTCACACCGAAGTCAAACGCCACGATCGCGGTCAATCAAACTAAGAAGGTAGTACGAAGTCAGATTTACACTTACTAGATTTTCTCTGCAGATGAAGCAAGCGAGCGGGCGGCTCTCGGGTCGACAAGTAAGAAATGTAACGCGCCGAATCCCATCGGACTATCGGCAGAAGATGAATCAGCCAGAACCACAGCGCATGCTAATGGCGGTGCCAGATAGTCATAGTACAGAATCTGTAGACAGGCAACATCTGCCTTCTGACACTCAACACAGCCACTATGCCTTTATTTTTTTCACTCGGTGCTGCATACAGGCTGCCGATCTAGTCTTGTGAAACCAACGAAAGCAGCGGTGGCCGGCGCCTAGCACAACTGGGACACTGCGAGTCCCTTCATCCTTTTGCTTCGCAATCAGAGCCGCAGCGGGACTTCCTGCACTCGACAGGAGGACGCAACCAGCACATTTATTACCATTTCTATTATACACCGGCCAACTTGACGGCAGAAGTAAACGTGATGAAAAAACATTCTTTCTGGGTGCGATGATGAACACTATCACTAAATAAAGTCAGCCCTGCTATAATTGCGAGAGCTAATTGCATTTTTATACACACGAACAAAACCAATTGCTAAACGGAAAATTAGAAAATATCGAAAACCTCTGAGTCAAGTTGCAACCCGAGTATAACAAGAACAATTGCAAATAACCCCCTTAGCTTCGATTAGTAAATTTACATGTGCAGTTCCTGGAAGGGGTTCGCTTTGCTACATTGGCATTGCATCGCGATAGAACAGAATCTAAACTCTCACGAAGCAAGGAGCTGATACGCGCCGCGTCTTCCAATATCAGGAAATCTAAATCCTACAATGAAATGCATGATGAAAGCCTGATTGTTCCTACAGATGAAAATTGCAGCATCATGTGACAGTGACTCGGAGCAGCTCCTATAGTGTCTGCGTCAGCGTCAGCCACAAAAATAAAAATTAGATGACGCAAACATATTCATATTGTACAAAGGAGAAGGACGTATTATGTACATAACATTAACAACACGACCCGATAGTACTATCTCACTTTAAAACGCACTTTTCTTTTACGGCATCAACTTTCCGGGTTTTACGGCGTCGTACTCAGCAGGGCGGACGGTTTTGAAGAGTCCAACGGCAGCGGCAGCGCCGACACCCTCCAGCAAGGTATACAGCAGAGAGTTTCCGAAGTGTCCGCCTTTCACCATGTTCGTGAAATCGATGCCGATTCCGACACCGCTATGGAAAGACGAAAGTCCACGCAATCGCCGCTCTGCGCAATTTAACCGCGAACGAAAAAATGGTCATATCTGGCAGGACCAGGCTTTATAGATGCACGCACAATGTACTTTTAAGCATGAAATGAACTTGTAGAGGAATTTCCTGTAACGAGTGGCATTTGGAATTCTTGTAAACCAGTTCAGACAGGCAATCCATAACAACACATGTCGGGTTTGGACGCAGTGAGCTTGTGAATGCGCGCATTACAATTTCGTACGCCGGGTTCAATACCTTTATTAATTTTTGTCGTTTTAGATTTAGTTTTGTCAAACAATCCGTGTTCAGTACGGCATGGACAGAATGTAAGAAAAAAGAGAAAACACAGTGGTAACTGAACATAAGTTAAAATGTACCACTCCCATGCTTGCGCCGGCGAAGCCCGCGACGGTGATAACCGAGCCGATCGCGAGGCCGAACATATCAGCGGACGGCTTCTTGACCGTGGCGACCGAGAGCACAACGAAGCAGAGCAGGGCGGTGTAGACGACCTCGCCCAGTCCCGTCTTGAACCAGCCCAGTCCCGGCGCCACGCGGAAAGACATGCCCAGCACGCCCATGTAGGTGAGGCCGGCCACCATGGCGGCCAGGGTCTGCACCCCCATGTACTTCAGCGCATCGTTGGTGGAGATGATGTCCCGCCCGGACAACAGCACGGCCAGCGTTACCGCCGGGTTGAAGTGCGCGCCAGAAACGTTCCCCAGCGCGTAGATCATGCACATCAAGCTGGCCCCGATGGAGTACGCGCCCGCGGCGGAGGCCGTGAGCACGTTGAAGCCCACGGTGAGGGTGAGTACGAAGGTTCCGACGGCTTCCGCGATCAACTTGCTGTTCAGCGTGTTCGCCACGCCGCCGAAGTCCTCCGCGCGGACCAGGCGAAAGAGCCCGGCCGCGAGCGCGGCGCCGATCATCTGGAACACGAGGTACACGAAGCACATGTAGACGCCCTTGTCGTAGCTGGCCAGGTCGATACCGAAGGAGACGGCGGGGTTGAAGCAACCCCCGGAAATGGTGCCCACCGCATAGCCTCCCGCGACAACCACAAACCCGATGGCCAGCCCGTAGTACTGGTTGTCCGTGCTGGCCGACGCGCAGGCCACGTTCAACACCACGAAGCACAGCATGGCTGTGTACAGCAATTCCACTACGCCGGCCGCGAGCCAGGTGTGGCCCTTTCCTGGGCCCAGTTCAAATGCCGTTTTGAACAGCCCGAGGTAGGTAAACCCAGCACAGATACCGCCCGCGAGCTGCACGGCCTGCGATTTAGATTGTCTTTACGATTTTATGGCAATGTCATCCTCCTCGACTTTCAGTGTCTGTTCGAGGTCTCTTACAGTACGACACGAACAATTTTTAGAAGACAGCTACTACAGCTGCAGCTTCACTGCCAGCCATAACATCATCGAATCTCCATACGAAGCTTGTGTTTTTTCTTTTTTCTTTTTCCAACGGACGCCGCCAATGAAGAACAATTTCCAAATGCAGAGTGGTACCATGTAGATGGCAGCTTCCTTAAACCCCCCGGGCATTTTGTTCGTGAGAGCAATGGAGAGTGTGACCGCAGGATTGAAGTGCGCCCCGGAGACTGCACCGAAGGCGTAGATGCTTACCATCAGAGCGCAGGCAATCGAGGTGACCGCCCACACCGCGGTGCCACCGAGGACATTACATCCGATGGTGAGCACCAGGATGTAGGTCCCGACGAACTCGGACGCATATTTAGGAATGTCGATGGAGGTCGACATTTTCTTCTGGCGGTCTTGCGACCGATGCGACAAACTCGACCTCCGCGCACCCAACCAATTCCCTATCAAAATGAAAATCACAAAATCAAAAATATCCGAGGTAATTATAATTTACTGTAGCTCAACATGATCGCCAAGTGCGCCAGGTGTGAACCAAAAAAGACACGAAAGAAAAGAGACAATAGGAGGAACTGCCCAAAGCCTGAAGCAATGCTCACCGGCACTGGGAACGTCTGCCATCAACAGCCGTCGGTTTAGGTCAGTTGTAACCGATAATGATCATAACCGAAAAGCAATCAAGACGCGGACACAACCGAATATCGCATATTGCTTTCGACTTTAGATTTGATCGTCGACGATGGAAGCCTATTGCTATTTCTGATCCAGTTACAAAAGCTAACCTCTTAGAACGCGCCGCCTCATCTGTGTGAAGATGAACTGTCATGAGCTTGTTCCGAAGCTTCTCCTTTATCTTTCTCGCAGCAGTGATTTAGATTTTCATTTTTTTCCTGTATATTTTTACGGCGGCATCTTGATGTGCGTGCGACGTTGCGATTAATTGCAGATGCAGAGGACCGATTCATTGTGGTGAGCTTCGTGGAATGAAAGTGCTGACGCCTCTTTCGAGCGGCTCCTCCGGTGTTCAAATTTGCAGTCAAAATTGCTCGCAACTTCCGGGTTCGACCGGGAGCCTGACGCCCTCGTAGGAAACATCAAGTTCAAGAAAATCTTCAAATATTGGGGCCGATGAAGCGGATAATCAAGAAGCGCCTTTTCTTCGAAAGAAGTTCATTCGCAAGCAGCAGTTTCGCGTACTGAAACCAACTTCCATTTGCACCACACATTTGTTGCTCACGTTTGCTGTTCTGCGATTAAGGCCTGGCGGACGAGGACAGCCGTTCTCACATCAAAGTGAAGTCCAGTTACAACATTCTCATCTCCACTTAAGATCAGCCCAATCGCGTCTGCACTGCACAGGAGCTACCCGGTTTCAGTTTCTGCTTCTGCGAATTCGCCGAAGGAACAACGCCTCCTCTTGTTCCGTCTTCTCATTTCATCTACGCACGATCGTTGATGGTCTTTTTTATCTGTGCGACAGGGTACAGCAGCTCTATGTGGGACTTCGAAAGGTCCATAAACTGCTCGTACGTCAAAGGCGTGCCGCTGTCAAGCCCGATGGCTTTGTATATGTCCTCCGCCTTGCGTTCAATCTCGTTTTGGAGGAGGTTCGCGGTCATAAAATTTGCGCGCAGAATACGCTCCAACTCTGCACGCTCCAGCTGCCCGCTTCCGTCCTCGTCCAGCTATGCAGCGGAACAGCGCCCCCATCGACGATAATGCGAATTTGAATTTAGAAGAAGCTCCCACATCATACTTGCAATAGCGAAGAAGGCGAGCGAGTCATCATTTTTTTCTTGCTTTAGGTTTAGTGGTCCAGGTCCTTCTCCTACTTGCAACAACTATTTCTATTTGCATAGACCTGCATGTCGTTCTTCGCGTCTTCACGCATACAACCTTCACGTGAGCATCGAGGAGTTTTTGCTTCCGCCTCGCATACGAACATCATGAATGCGAATTTGAGTTTGTCAGTCTTGGTTGCGGTGGTGAAGGAGGAAAGGACCGTCACAAACTCCTTCAGTTCGACCGTCCCGTTGAAGTCCAATATGGAAGCGTCAGGATCGAAATCGTCAGAGTTGCAATAGTTTGTCTTGCATAGAATGCAACACAGAAATTGCCTCTCTTGCAGAGGACGCAAGGGAGGCAGATTGTAGTGCTGGTAAGGGTCGAGAATTGGGCTGCTGATTAGCATCACAGAGGGGAGCCCCTTTGCCCTAAGCAGCATGACAAATTGGCCTCCCGTACGGACAAAATTTGTCACGCAGCGACTACAAACTGTAGTTCTAACGTAACTAGTATCCATTGCATGCGTCACAAATCATCTCAACTCTGACGATTTCAATCCTGACAGATCCATATCCAAGTCGAACAGTTTAAAGACCTCTTTCATGATGGCGGAGTCGTTTTGCTTCAGGACCTCCAGGAACTCGGGGTAATCTACAAAACCCGTGCCGTCTTTATCCACCGCTTGAAACGACTTGTAAATTTTCTTGATGTGACTTGGCTTCAGCCGACCACCTGAGATGAGGACGAGAAAAGAAATAAAAATACCATTCGCATTCGTCGACATCGAAGCAATCTCACAAAAATCTATGGTTGCAGCACGAGTCCCGGTCCTCGTTCTGCGTCGAAGTGGCCGTGTGGATGTACGCAAAAAACCAACTCGTCCTGAGACAACTCTAACGAATTCAATAGCGCGCGCCCGCGTAATTATATTTCAGCACTGCCAAATTCAGTTGGTACATCAAAAAGTGTTGATGGAGGTATACCGCCCGCTAGCTGCGTGATGACGTCCTGCAGAACCTCGGCCACCTTAGTTTTTGGCACAGGTTTATCGATGCCACCCTTCGGTGCGGTGGGCCCCAGACGGGGATGCGCTGCGATAACGAACTGCGTTTTGGGCATCGTGGGGAGTGGTCGCTCCTTGTAGGGGTTTGACATCAACTTGTAAAATTCGTCAAACGTGACCTGCCCGTCTCCATCGGCGTCGCACATCCGTATCATTTCGTCGACCTCATCGTCGGTTGCCTTCTCGCCCACAAGGCCAAGAATGTGCTTGATTTCTGCCGCTCCGACAAAATTATTGTTGTCCAAATCAAACGTTTCAAATGCCTGTCATAAGTTGTTGAAAAGTGCCTTAATAAGCGACCGCATCTTCGCAATGCTACTGTCACTTTCCTTTTCGCAATACTGAAGAGTTTCTATTAGAAACTCTTTACAATACTGAGAGGATCGCTTTCTCCTGGGGACAGCGCAGAGGCGCCGACGTTGCAGGGTCATCAAAGTCAAAGACGTGGGTAAACATTAGAATGACCACGTAGGAGGTAGTACCTCCTTTATCTCTTCGTCGCTAAATTGCCGATGCGTCATACTCATCTGAGCCTGCGCCGCAAGTGCAGGTCCTGCGTGCCGCTCTCCCATGCCGGCAGGCGGCTCTATCGTCTGGAAGGACGTCGTCATGGGGCCGGTTTCTCCTTTCGCCGACGAATCGATTGCTCCTCTAGGGTGGATGAGAAGTTGTAATCCCGAAAGCACGTCCTTGGGGAAGAATGCGTGCCTGCGGCTCCTCTTACCCCCGGCCCCGTGGACCTCCCTCTGGTTTTACTTAGTCACGAATCAAGAAGCTTGCTCCCAGATATACGGAAATCGCAATCAGACGCAGCTATTTACGAAAATGAAAATACGAAGAAGCAATGGTGTCTATAAAGTCTAAATCATCTCATCTTCACGCGAATGGGGTATGATAAGTTCGTAGCAAATGAAACCCGAAGAGCAATCTTTGTCTATCACTAGTGCTAGCGGGAGGGGCGGCATGGAGGAGTTTCTGCGACGATTATAATTGGTCTTGAATCTTCTCAAGCACGATATTCCGGCGACCGACGTTCTTGCTTTCTGACCCGTCGCTGTGAGTGCCTTGCTCTGCGTCCGCTCCTTTGGCTATTCTCTATCCACAAAAGCTAAGCTGCTAAAGCTTGTGCTTCCATCTCGTGATGACTTCTATGACACTAGCACTAGTAGTAGTACACATGCAACAATCATATATACAACGTCCAAGTGCAGTTACAGTCGCGTCGCGTTAATCAATGCGCGGGCCTAATTTCGAAGAGCAATCGCGATCGGGATCGCTCTTACGATAAATTTTTGAAACCCTGCAGCTATTTCATAGCCGCCTCCTAGCACGTCTTTGTGTTTCAATTTCGTTTTCATCCTGCACCGTTCTAGGCACCTGGATCATGCTACTCTTTGCGGCCAGAGAAGCCCCGCAACTGTAATGGTGTAAGTGACTGATGCAACTGCCGGTGCGTTCTTCTGTTTTTTCCCTGTACTCATGGTTCCACCTGCGTAAAGATTGCGGCAACAAGAGCGCCGGCGATATTATGTTTCACTATCTGCTCACGATGAGGTAGCCCCAGCTTCCAAATGCAACATCAGCGGCGAAGGGGCGCGGAGAAGTTCCTCGATAGCTGCAACTCGAACGATCACAAATATGAGAAATAAAGAAGAGGTCACGACGCGCATGTTTTTGCGACCGTGTCTGCGAAGAGACGAAGTCAAAGACACGAAATCTGGATCACATTATTTGCGTGAAGACACGACGCAAAGTTATAGCGAAGAAACACGGGCGGGGGCCACATAGACATAGTAGAAAGAACTACCACGGCTTAATATTTCCACGGCTCCACCTCCACTTGATGATCCGCACTCTCGTGCTGATCGTCAGCGATCATGAACGGGAGCTCAGGGATGAAATAAAGGAACTTCATCAGTTGGAACTACGGGTCTTCTTGGTCAAGGACTTTTGCTTTTTCTCCGAATTCCCACTTTTCTTCTTTTTCACCGGCGTCGACGGAACTTGCATTTTCTTCGCTTCCGCACCACTCGCACTGAAAACCGAAAGAAGATTAACGTTTCCACCCGCGTCTAGAGGAGCAGCGCCGGTGGAGTTGTAGTACCCACCCCGTGGTGTCGTCGTAGTAACGACCGCGCTCGAGGTAGCCAAATGCTGCGCAGGAGGCCCTCCACGGCGCGCACTGTTGCCGAGTAAGTCCACCCGGCCGTCTTGATGATCATTGAATACACCGTCTGAGACAGCTGCTGTTGAGTCTCCCAGATATTGTTGACCTTGACCACCGTGTGCCAGACTGCTCGAAGCGGTTGCTCCACTACCCACCACTTGTAAGTTGGTGCCTCGATTGCCGTTCTCTGCGCCGCCCGTGTCGCTCGGCACCTCTTCGACGTCGCTCCCATCTTCGCTGTCGCAATTGATGGAACCGCTACTCTGCGCCAACTCCTTCGCCAGTTGCGACAGCTTCTGCTGGTTCTCGTAATCGAGAAGCGTCTTACACAAATCCGCGCCCATTCGCTCCAACTGATTTTTTTTCGGTTAATTTGATGCAGCATACTGCTCCGGCAACACGCCGATATCTTTCTAAGACTAAAGCGTACACTTTTCTATGCCGTGCATGTGCTGGATATTGTTTCTGGTCGGCGCCATATCCAGACTACTCTGCTCGATGCGTTTTATTTGCTTGACCTACTCACAGCCTAGAGCCAACGTTGGTACAGCTCGAAAAGATCATTTTCTGCAACACATGTAAAGAGAAAGACAAATAAATAAGAATTCAATTGGCCAATGACAAATGTACATGATGGGTGTTGAAATGGTTGTCCCTGAGCCGTCCGATGCTGGGGCCGCAAAAACTTGCCTCCAGCGTGAACGAGTTGACAATCCCGAATTCTTTGTAGACGACACACCGCGCTGTGCTCTCTTTGACCCGCTTGAAGTTGCAGTCCGGAAAGGAGAAGTAGTCAGAGTTTTGCGACAGCAGTTTCGGAAAGATTCGCTCCACCCCAAACTCCTGCTCCTCCGCCGGGATGTTTCCGTACATGAATATGTTTTTCTTCCGCGAGTGACCGTGAATGTCGAGAAAAAGCGCAATGTCCCGATCCTCCAGAAGTCGCTTGATCAAATTATCGGAGTGCAGCCATGCAGAGAGTCGCTAATTTTTCAAAATAGACCTCGTACTTGTACAAGCTTGCGCTCAATGCTGGGCGGGCCACGCATATAAAGGTAAAGCCGTACAAATTAGGAAAAATAAGGCCAGCTATTCTTTCTTTCGCTAAGGAGCGGCACGCGACAGCGTTCGTTCGAGCTGCAAGTCCTCGGTAAGTAGCGCTACGACCGCTATTCGACCACATAAAAACCTACCTAGTCACCATTTAAATGACGACTTCCCGCCAGCTCGCACCACTTCCATACAGATTTTTCGTGAAGTAGATCGTGGGATTCAGCTTGCGACTTGGCTCCTGCCACCGACGGTTCAAGTCTAGGCCAGCTAGGCTGCAGCGGTAGTTTCCCACCACCACACCATCAGGGTTCAGCATGGGGATCAGCTTAAACACGAACTTGTCGCGCAAAATTTCCGCCTCGCGGCTCGGTCCGCTCAGAAACTCTAGAATCCCCTTCATCACCCAGCTGGCGCTGGTTTCCCCCGGGTGGACCCGCGCAGTGATAACCACGCCGAACCGATCTCGCAGGTGATTGAACGTCGCCGTCGCGGTTGTAGGGCCTGTTGTAGATGAGACGGCACGAGTTGTGCTGCTGCCGGCTGAGGCTGACGCGCCGTTTTTCCCCTGCACACCGGTCGCTGCGCTAGCGGGTGGAGGCGCCGCGAAGTTTGTGATCGTTATCAGGTCGCAGGCGTTCGCAGCCAGCGTCTCGCAGAGTTTGCGGCGGCGGAAGCAGTTGCGGGGCTTCGCGTCCTCCTCGATTTTTGACAAATCGTACTGCAGGTCGGTGTAGGTGTACGGATAGCACTGCGCCATATGGGATTCTCAAATGTTACTACACTCTCAACTGTTACATGATTTGCCATGCAAATTTGCCATCAAGATCGCCACCATTAAGCTGCTTCGCACGACAAATCTTCGAAGGGGCTAAACAGCATGTAAATCAGTGCCAAATCTGTGATGCAAAAGGCGCAAGCTTCCCCCATTCACTTTTGCCGTTCTCGCATTACAAATTCATGTAACAATTTAGAATGTAACATTTGAGAACGCCATATGCCACGTAAACCACGTCGAAGTCGTAGGAAAAGGCGATCTGAAAGGTGAGCGTGTAGTAGACCCCGCGCCGCTTGTATCGCAAGAAAAAACTGTTTCACTGTAAACTTGTGATGCATAGAACGGAACGCAAATGTGTTTGTCTTGCTACACATGCAAGACATTGGATTTTTAGCAGTGTTTTCCCTTAGGAAGCACGCATGCCAAGTTTTCTTCTTCATGTGTAACAAACTTGTGATGCAAATCTTGCAAAATCATCACAGTGAAGCAGTTTTTTCGTGGGATAGCTTGGCAATACCGTTCTGGTAGTAGGCACACTTTTCCCCCGCGCGCATCCACTTCCCGCCAATGCTCGGGTCGTTGTGCTCGCGCATGCTGTACACCACGGGCCGCATGCCCTCGTTGTACAAGGACGTGGGCTTGATCATGTTGATCAAATTGAACCGGTACCGCACGTTTTTCCGCGTGTTCGCCACACGAAAATAGAACCACTGCGCGTGCGACGTCGTGTTGTAGTCCGGGTTCAAAACCAAGTCATATTCGAACGCCGAAACCTGGACGACGCGCCGCAGGTTCCCGCTCTCGAATCTCGACTCAAACTGCAGTGTCGTGTCCGCATCGGCATCATGATCCTGTCGCAGCGAGCAACTACCGGAGGCAGCACTGCTTGACATGGGGTTGCAGTTCGAGTTGTTTTTCAGTTTGTTCGATGTGGTGCTCGTTTTGTTCCCTATCCCTCCATTGCAGGTCGTCGTGCCACAAAGGTTCACTGGCGCGGCAGTCGAAGAACAAGCTATGGAACGTCAGAAGCAGAAGTGCTGCCACAATAAAATCACGGCGAGATGAAAAAGGCACAGCAGGACCGCCTTTGAATACAAAGTGGTGGAAAATGTGCCTGAAAAAAATCACTGCCAGTATCGGCTTCGCGCTCGAAAATCTGGACGACGAAGCGACGCACTATTAGGTGTGCAGGTGTAGGTGCAAGCGAGTTATTATATTACAAAATCTATTCATATCTACTCCTCCCTTCTGTTGATACTCGCCACCTACTTAGAAGAGATGGGAAGATCGGATCCTGCTTTTCTTGGATGACTAGAATACGTCGAGGACGTGCCGTGGTTCATCGATCGCACTTAGGCGCACCAGATTTTCTTTCCGATACAGGCAGACGAGGAACTGCTGCTCTGCAGCTCGGCCACGCTCGTTACCGTGCTGCGGTTGCTGTCCTTGCTGGTACCGGACGACGAAGAGGAATCTTTGCTCGTGTTGCGCGAAAAAGAGTTTACGTGCAGCAATTGCTCTGAGACTCGAGGAGCGTTCGCGAGCGGATACCACGGATCCAGCTCGTGCGTCACGCAGCCAGTGTTACCCGTAAGCAGCTTCGATGCTGGAGTTGTGCTTGATTTTTCTTTGTGCTTCTTCCGCTTTTTTTCGGAAAAAAAGGGTCCCTTGGTTGTGCCTTCACCCTCTGGATTGCCGTTTCTTTGTTGGAGGAAAGGGCTCGGGTCGACCGAATCGTAGACAATGCGATTCATACACTTTTCCGGATTCGCGATGCGGTCCGCCTCGTGACGATAGACTTCCTCCAGAATGTTCCCACTGGTGCCCATACTGTAGTCACTCACTCCGGTCGTCTTTGCTCCAGCTGACTCTCGGTCAGCACCCAGTGCAGTCGAGTGCTGGCCCAGAAAAGCTGCACTGCTCGAGGGTGGTGGGTAGGCAGAGGTCGAGGAAGAGCCCCCACCGCCTGCCGCCGTTCCCATGCGACTGCTGCCCGCGCCTCCACTGGTATGGAATCCGCCCGCGGACGAGCCAAAAGGCGGGGCGGGGACGGGCACAGGTTGTGCACCTCCTGGGCCGCCGCCTGATGGGTTTGTCGGTGGCACCTCAAGTGGCGGGAAGCAAGGTTCCAGGTGCTCCGGCATCTGGGTGTGAAAAAGACGCCGCTTCTCCGCCTGGATGGTCATAGGGACGAGAATGCCCGTCTTGCAGGGCAGGTTGCTCTCTGGGTAAAAGGCGTTAGGATTTTCATCCAGAAAGCTGCCGGCAAGATGCGCCGACGTCGCACCTGCTTGCGGTGCGAAACCTCCTTGTTGATCATCTACCAGGGCGCTCGATGGTGGAAGCGGCTCTTCAGGTTCATCGCTCTCTCCTGCTATGGCAGATGGGGCGGACTGGAGTGGCGGATCAGCGCCGGGCACTGGTGGTCTCCGAGGATCGCGCCCCCGAGGTTTCATATCAGTTAGCGCACCACCACCGTGATCTTCGTCTGATGTACCTGCAACACCGGCGGCCCCGGCAATGGCGGCGTGGTCCGGCAGGTCATCGATTCCGATGACCGCCTCCCCATTTCCCGGGTCCGTGGAGCTGCCGTCCCGTCTACTAGCAGTGCCACAATGGTCTAATGGATTCTGATCCATCTTCGTCTTTCCGTTGTAATAGGGCAACTACATCACGCCAGGAAGAAAGACCTCGCTTACATTGTCGTCCCCGACGTCGAAAATTTATTTTACTGCACGTGCAACATCTAAATGTGGAACATTATGTATATATATCACGTTGACGATGACGTTGACGACATCATGCTGATACTGAAAAAGACGCATATCGATATCACACATCTTTGTCCGCATACCATAGTACTAGTAGAGACTAAAGCAAGTATAGCACAACGCTCTCAGCGGCAATTCCAGTTCAGTCCCTCTTTCAGGACTAAAGGAGGCAAATCTCCACGGAACTCATAATGGAAAAAAGCACTCTCGTCAACAAGTTCGTCTTGGTCAACCAGAAAAGAAAAAAAGAATCAAGTAGACGGAAGGCAGTGCCAAGCCTGACGAGCACGTTGCACTTTCGTGATCTAGTACTCAGCTCCATCTAGTGTCACTTCTCAATGTTCTTTTATACTTGGGGAGGTAAAAAGTCGGAGAGATAAGGCTGCGCCACCTTATTTGCACCTCCCGAGAAAAATGACGCGAAAAAAGGGCCAGTAGAAGATGTACTACGCATTCACGCTCAACACTCGTCGGGGCTGGGCGGCAGTCACATACTAAAAATGAAAAAACGATGAACATGAGTCTCAACTTCGGCGCAAACACCACAGTCGAAGACCACTGCCACGACCTGGCTGTCATTTTATCTTTCGTAGTTCCGGCATTTTGATGGTGGTGCGCTTTTCAAACCATTCTTGGTAGGAAGAAGCTCGTGCTGATTCTGATGAAGAACTTCAATGTATTCTACCAAGCGTGATCTAGGTAAGTTCTCGTCTACTGGTACTGCGGCGATGAACATATATGAATCTATTTCTGTCGTGAAATAGACCGCCCGAGACCAACCCCTTACAGCGCGACTGCGTCTGCCGCGGCAGCCAACACCATTCAAAAATTTCTTCGTAATGTTCGCCAAGTAATGTCCTCGAGGATAGTCTTCTAGCAAGTTCATCAAGGCATCGCTTCATCAACATCGAGCCATGACTTTGCGGAGCAGCGCCGCGACGTCGTCGTTGGTTGTTCATTCTGATTCTCCCCGTTGTTCTCCTTTGCGGTTTTCCGCGGTGCTTTGCATGATGCCAGAGTGTCGTCGTGTTTGCAGCTCTTCTTTTCTTCGTCTCCCTCACTAATTGAGTGAGACCGGTGTCCATCATCATTTTCCGAATGGACTTGCTACATCTTCAGCCACGTGTACCAGAAAATTCCAGCCAAAGCCATGCCGCACCCGAGCAAGTTCTGCAATGAGGGCAAGTCTCCGAACATGAGGAATGCGGAAAGCATCACGACAAATAGCTTCGAGTGTCCCAGAACCTGGCACCATCACTGCAAAAACTTGCGGGGGGAGCGGCAGAGTCTAGTCAAAATCAAGAACCTACAAAAAGACATGACCACTGCAAGACCTTTGTTATCTTCATCCCGATGAAGAGTGATTTACTACTAGCAAAGTACATGTACATCCAGATCCACGCAGGTTTTTGCTCGCATAAATAACTCACGGGGCTGGTCTTTCCAATGACGAGAAACGTTGACAGGTTTACCAGGTAGGCTAGGAAACAGCTGCAACCGACAGCCGACACAAACCACGGATCGCCTGTTGTAAAGTAATGAAAGTGAAACGTCGTGCGAGCATTATCCAAATTGAAGTCAAATTTTCGACGGACCATGCTGCGACGTGTACTTTATTTGAGCGCATTCTCATCAGGCATATCAAACTTTATCAACAGCACACGATCACTGACACAGACATACTGATACCCAGCATACTAGAAAAATTCAAATTGACATCAAAAGGAATAGATCGAGATTTTTACTCAAAGGCTGGATGACTTTGACATGGCACACCGGGTCGGGCTGCACCGCTAAGGCGAAGTCTTGGAGGCAGAAGAGGAACGATCGGTCCACGTAGAATGCCAGCGGTGCGAGCATGAGCATGGATAGAAAGGACTGGTGATGCAGTAGCTGAAAGGGGTTCAGCTGCAAATCTGCTTGCTTGGACTTCACCCAAATCTGGTAGAGGGAGGTCGAAAAGATCCCCATGGCGCCGAAAAAAAGCCCGAGGAACCCGTTCACCTCTAGACTGGAGATGGTTGCCATCGCCACCCCGCAGCAGATCGGGATAAGGGACACCGACTGCCAGAAGGTGAGAAGCGTCCCGTGCATGCAGAACTGCAGGGCGACAATAACTGGGGTCATGAGGACCTTCAGCAGCTGGTAGATACCGACGGTATTATACTGGAGCGACAGGTTGTTGAACACCACAAACGCGATGAAGGAAGCGCAAAGCGGAACCACCTGCCGCAGGTTCGTGTCTTTCGGTTCGAAAAGTTGGAGACGCCTGTTTTTTGGATTCAAAAAATATCATGCTATTTTTGCGCGTTAACTGTGCTTGTACGCTATTTGTCGTGCTATTGAAGTGGCGAACTGGACGTATGTCATTGCAGCAGGTGGGAAGGTCGCACTTCAAGGTGAATGTAGTAAGTGAAGATGAAATTATAATTATACCTCCATGAAATCTCCAAACCGATGTACGAAGCGACGAAGTGCATCCGCAAGATTCACGAAAAACCTTCTCCAGGCAAGTGCGTGCTGGGAAAATGTTTAGCGATTTACGAAAAAAAAATTACTGAACGCACGCCACGAAACTACAGGCTCCGAGTATGCAAGTCTGTATTCCAACTTCAAACATACAAAAGAAACGTTCAGGCCGTAGTATTTCAGTTTATTCATCGGTATTCTTTACACGACTTATTCATGTCGGTCAACAAACCTTGCCCTTGTGCACCAGGAGGAGTCTACAATTCCTAAATGTGAGCAGCGTCGTCCAGGTCCAGCCATGATTCATGACCCACTTGTTGACCCAAATAATTCCGACGTCGTATGCAAGAAAACGAATCGAGCTGACATCAATAAATCTTGTATTTTCTTATCGTGATGATCATTTGTCCCTCCGTGTTGAGTGTAGCGTCGAAGTGACGATTGTGCGCACTAGACATCTATCTAGCAGCAGGAGCATCATATTCATAACTCTGTATGTACAACTAGATCAAGACGCGGACGCCGCCTCGGCCCGCACTCCGTCTTGCAATAGCAACATTAGCAGGTCGTGCAGGGAGGGAGGGCGAATAAAATTGCATTGATGTCGTCAGAACTTTTTTCTTTATCTTGGATATCGCGCTCCAAAAGTTAAGAAACATACAGCCGATGATCGCCAACTTGCTTGGAGGTTCGGGCTCCTCTGTCGTGCCGCCCTTCTCCGCATGATCTGTCGGCTGCTTGATCGAATTGTCCGGGTCGTTCTCGTCATCGTTGATTTGTATCTTACTGTGGTTTTTTCCAATGGTGTGTGGGGCCTTCGCGGTTCCACTGTCCACAAAGGACGTCAATTCGTTCCCACCTTCCTCCGGATCTTCGACGTCGTTGTAGGCCGCCTGCTTTGCACCAGGCGACTTCTTCGGTTGTGTTCCTCCTTTGCTAACATTGCGAGAAGGCGCCATCGAGGGCATAGGCACGGCTTTGCTTTTGGCACCCGGTTTTCTCGCACGTACTTGCTGGCTCGAGCTCGTGCGCGGTCTGCTGTTATTCCTTTTCATCCATTGATTCTCGACTACGCGCAGAGGCTCAGGGACAAACGAACAAGAAGCGGAACACGTGTTTCACGAATTATCATGATCACAGACCATGATAAAAGTGGACAAGAAGCAAAAATCGAAGCACAGGGCGACTCTGTCATCTAATACACGACCATGAGAGCGAGAGGCACATCATATAATTTCAATTTCAGCAACCGCGTCGGATATACACAACGATTGACACGGCCACCGATGTACACATTCTGAAAGGTGTCTCATGTCCAAATTGTGGCAAATGGGTTAGCTTCCTTGGTCAGCAAAGCTACTATGACTATCCAACTCAACATATGCTAGAAATGACACCGGAACACCACATGATTTTCGTTTGGCCGCACGAAGAACCCCCATGGCTCACAGACGAAACTTCACGTACTAAGTGACGGCACAACTCGATTTCATTTTACATCGAACTGGCCATAAAGTCCTCGGTCCCATGGTTCGACAAAAGAGGCGTAAGTGCGAGTGTGTTGGTGATGAAATTGTACGATCTCGACCGGTGGATCAAATTAAGCAGAAAAAAGCATCATACAATTTTCCGCCCGCGTCCTTGAAACTATGCCTACAACAAGGTGCTCGAAAGTATAAGTATGTACCACGCAAAGCAGCCATATTCATGCTCTCGTAGTTCTTGCGGGGGCTTTTTTACTCTGCAACTTCCACCTCTATACAATAGTCTTTACATTTTGCAAACAAAAGAAAGTGGCTTTGAGTTTGGCAGACAACAAAAATTCGATGCGCGCTCCCAATATCTGTGCGTTCGGGCCCCCGAACGCCGCATATTGAATGTCCCTAGAAGAGGAGGATGGCACATGTAGATCAAAGGAAGGGCGTCATGTTTCTTGGGCGGGGCTTTGGAACGTGTACAATCCCTGGAAGTGGTTAGGCTTAGGTGGTAGACATTATCTTTATCATGCAAATTAAGAGTAGTTAAAGCATCAGCTGAGATCATAACAATGAAGCGGCGTGGTTATCTGCTGCGATCAATTTCAAAGCAGAAAGGCGTCTAAAAACGAAAGCAGATGCGTTTCGCGAAGTCAGAAAGAGCAGGGTAACTATATTTATATTGAAGAACAGGAGTAGAAATGGTATCATTGCAAAATACAGTGGAGCAAAAAGTTGAGACGGAGTTCAAAATTTGGATTTGGAACGTCGACAAGTACGTAAAAGTCTGGTCCAGAGGAGCTGTACGTTATGGAAGCAGGTCGTTTTTTTGTGGTCGGAGTGCTGGTGCTGGGGGTGTAGCTTTCATTCTTGTTCAAGAAAATCAGTACTGGAAAAAGCTCGTCGAGAAGTCGCCCGTCGGCGGCACGTCATCCGGGTGGCTGGGTGGAGGCAAGCTTCGGAGCGAAGTTTGTGTGTGATGGTTGAAAGGCCAGCCGAAAGTCCAGTGGAACCCGGCGTTAGAAGTGCCAGCTCCACGAGTAGTACTCGACAGATCTGCGTGAGCAGCAGCTGTACGGTTTTGCAGTGGTTTTCCAATGGTTTTGGGCTGACTTCGCTGCGGCGCCGCTGGCGGAAGTTCATTGATTACGGGACTGCTTGTGGCCGTCGCCCGTGCAGTTGCAGTTCCGTTCGTGGCCGCATAGACCGGCGCAGCACCTGGAATAGCAGGAGACGGCGTGGAAATTGTGCCAGGTTGGGGTGGTCTTGCCGAGCCGGGCAGCTGGTGTTGACTTGGAGCAAGTAGCGCACTTGGCTGTACTTGTGAGCGATGGTGCGCGGCATCGATAGTCGTGCCCTCCTGGAGATGGTGCGTGGTTCCATTTGTCGCACGGTGGAGCAAATCCTGTCCACCAGCCAGGGCGGCCTCCCTATCCTGATTCAACAGCTGCTGCCACTTTTTCTGGTCTTCCACAGAAGCGAAGGAGCTGGCAATGTCTCCCAAAATCAGATCGACGCGCTGCAGTGCCGTCTTACCGTCACGCGTGTAGCCGGAAACGCTGCACTTATTTTTCCTCGTGTCCAAGTCTGCCCAGGAGCTGCTCAATTCGCGCCACACCTCCCCCCGCCGTTGACGCGCGTAGTCTTGGACAAAGCTTTCGAAAGGGTCGTCTCCATCGTCCTCTGCACCACCCGAGGATGAAAGCGGCTTTGTTCCTGTAGTTGCGTGTGTAGTTCCACAGCGGCAGACGTGCTGCTTCGTCGCTCCTGCGCCTGCGCTGCTATTGACGCCGGCTCCCTGTGCATGGAGACCATGGGATGTTGAGGCAGTAGCCGCAGAGGCGGTCGGTGTCGAAATAATGTTTGCCCCAGCTCCACCTGCTGAGTTATTTCCTCCATTCGTAGCAGTCGGGGTTGCCAGTGCAGAAACTGCTGCGGAAGCAGACGAGGTAGCTCCTGTCTGGGACATCCTCCCTGCACTTCCAGGGCTCCTCTTCTTTGCGTTCATGTTTTCCGAAGTAGCAGTCGCAGCGTTTATTTCCTCAGTGCTGTTCGTTGCGATGTTGTTGCTCCTTCCGCAGTCACAAGATGCGGTGCAGGGCACTCCTGCTGCAAGAACTTTTCCATGGACCCCGACGCCCCGAGCGGATTTGCTAGAGAAGTTTTTTTCCTCGGCGACGCACGACCTTTTGCTCCTCGTCATACTTCGTTCTGCGAACATCCACCGCAAGACCTCCTGGACGCGGCGCAACTGCGTTGGGTGCAGGGCGGAGATAAAGAGGAAGTACTCCAACAGGGTGACCACTTGATCACGCGACAAAAAAATGCTGTACTCCGGAACCACATCCCGCCAGCCATCGTCGGTGAGGGCCTTGCGCAACTCCGAAAAGAGCGGCACCACATCCTCCCAGGTTTTGCGATTTTTCCACGGATCGCCGTCGTGTAAGGCCGCCACGCGCGCCAGCACGCCCCCGATTTTCGTACTCGATATCATCTCGTCGGTCAACGGATTGATCCGGCTTGTATAGCGGTGTCTGCGTTGTTCGATCAAAGCATCCAACTTTTGCAGCGTGGCAAGCGAGGAGCGATCACCCGCAAGCTGGAGGAGCGCTTCTGCGCCGGTGGAGCCACCAGCTCCTGCTCCCGGGGACGGTTGTTGTTGATATTTGTCGCTTACCTCATCATCTCGATCTGCTGCTTCATCGTTTTCGTGTCCGTCTCCGTTTACTGGCGTAGCAGCTCTTGTCGCGTTGATCGTCGGGCCGACTTGAGCATATGTAGTCGGAGCTATCACCACAGTCCGCTCATCTACGTCGATGCTGTCGTCGTCCGACAAAGTGTCACCGTCCCCATGACCGAGCGGCAGCGCGCTGAGGGCTCCGACATTGACCACGCGCCGCCGTCGCGGCCCTCCGACACTGGCAGCCGTGACATGGTGGCAGAGCGACCAAGCTCCAGAGTCGAAGTCGAACAGCGAAAAAAGAAGTCGTAGCAAGACTCCACAACGTAGGCCGCTCGTGAAAACGCAAGCAGGACTTCGGGAAAAAGCAGAAGGAGCTGGGAAAGAAGGAGCCACAAGCATCTTCTATTTGCTTATGCGACTGCGACTCAATCTCGAAGCGTCGACGAGGGGAGCACAACTATCTATTGTTAGCGAAGAGCGTGTGTCTCCGCTAGACAGTGCTGTAATCGCTGTGACTACTAGAACTTCGGTTCTTTTTTGATATCCACAATCGGATAGTGAAGATGTTGCCTCTTACTTAGCCATAGCATACCTTGATCTGCACACACTGATGTAATTTTCTGATAGCATCGTGCTTGACATTACGTGTCCCTCAAGCACCTTCGTAAGAAAAGGTTTATGTTCGCTCTTCGCCACACCCGGATCTCGTGGCCGTGGCTACAAGAAAATCATTCACGCTGCTGGAAGACTTGGGAACGACGTATGTCTAAGTTCATCAAGAGTTGAATGCGATCCCTTTCCCAGCCGATGAGCCGCCATGAACACATTAGCGCTAACGCTGAGAACCAACGTACAGAGGGTCATTTTCTTGCAGATGCACATGCAGAGACAATTTTTTGACATCTTAAAATATCACTCCTTCAACGTAAGAACAGCTTTTGCTCGAACTCGAACCGACGCTCGAGCAGAGGTCAAACAAGGCAGGCAAAATAACTGGTCTAAAAAATTTCATCTTCACAGAGAACAACATAAAGCGAATCCGTGTGTTCAAAGCATTCCATGCGCCGCTCCTCATCTGCATTGCTTCTCATAACATTCGTTCCCAATAATCAACGTTGCGACGGGCGCGGTCAGTAGCTCTAGCTGCGGCAGCCTCGATAACAACATTTTGAATGTCGTCAAGAATCCCTCACGACCGGTGTCTTTTTGGCAAAATCCGAGGTGCGCGCCGCACAACGGAAAAAGTGGATCGACGCTCAGGACAGCGGTTCCATAGAGTAAGCATTACTACTTCCACCGCCACGTCCTCTCTGCTCGAAATTGTTAGTTCGGCTTTGTTTGTAGGAGCGACACAAAACGTAAGTACCCGCGTACATCCCGGCGGCGATCTGTTAGAGTTAGTTGGAGAGAGTCAAACACAAAATCTGGTTTACAAGCTGTGCTGGTGTTGAAGAGCTATTTTTCTACGACGGAGAACCCAATTAGCCTAAGCAGCCACGGCGCAACTACGTGGCTGTGAAGAAAAGAACAAAATGCAAGAGCGTAACGGAGCAGGAGTCCTTCATCTGGAGCAGCAACTATAAACAGCACTTGTATACAGGATGAAACACACGTCGCGCAGATGACTGGAGAAGACAGAGAAGTCGCAACGCAGGCCTGAAGAAGAATGAATGTCGGTAGAGCTGCAGACGCAGAAAGCGGTGCAAGGACGGTCTGAAGCACAACTGAGCATGTTTTCATCATGACTCACACGTCATCTTGCAATCTACGCATGTCCCCGCAGTACGTAGGCATTCGGATCCGCCAGCGATTCGGGGGTTCTTGTTTGCTTGTAGGTGATGCTTAAGACCAACGTGACGCAGTACATTGCCGCGGCACCCTAAATTTTTGCGATTTCGTGTGACGAAAGTCAAATCCAATTGGAATTGTCAGCTACTCTATCTGAAATAGATACGGCCGAAAATGATCAGGCTCCATGAGTTTCAGATTCAGCTTCACTTGGCCCTGGTCCACCTAATAATGGTCTTTCTTAATTTTACATCATGCAACATGTTGGGTTCTCCGTCGTATAAAATTGCTATTGCGTCCAGCATCAGTAAATAAACAAAAAGGTGTGCATATATTTCTTGTCTTCTGTCGGCTACAGCAATGGATTCGAAGTCGTACAGGAGAATAGGAAAAATACCCAGCATCCGAACGCAGCTCCTTGCTTTTTGTCGACTGGAATCTCCAATAAACGCGACTCGGAATAGCCAAGGTAACCTATTGAAGATTTTTTTCGTTTCATCCTCGCATCGTCTTCTACTCATTCGGATCACGGTTGAATATAGTTACGGACGGCCGCCCCAAAGCAGCACATTGAATATCGAAGGTGACATGCACGTGTCTCCAAGCGATACCTCCGCCGGGTCCCGATACTTGCTAATCGTCCTTTCAAGTTCAAAAATTAAGACCTTCACATTGCATACCGGCGCAGTTCTTCGTAATATTTACGTTTACCAAATAATATCAAGACAAACAAATTGCAAAATTACCGAAGTAGAGGAGCATTGGAATTGCCACCATTGACAAAAGCTGGCATGCGGTGGCACACGCCGTGTAATCTTTCGCCATGGTGATGTTGGTCTCGTGTCCTTTACTCTTCCTGCAATGTGCCTTCTACTGATGTTTCTACATGTAGACAAAAATCCGAGAGTTTGTTGCTTCAATTGGTGTCTGTCATATCTGTTGCAACCACAAGTAATTTCGAGGTCACACCAAGAAGATCTACTTCTTACGGTTCACATCTGAAACCTGCACTTGCGCGTCGTGCGGAAAAAAAATAGCACCACAAGCAGTGTGTGTCCGTGTGCAAAACAAAGAAGCTTGACACATAGCTAGAGGTGGTCGATCGTCAGAACACAATGGGACCACAAATGTCCATGGTCAGGAGCCAACACACACTTGAAAGAAATGTTGTAAGTGTAGCGAAAGCAAAATCTATGCTCCCATTTCTTTGGAACTACAACAGCGCCGATTCTTATAATGGGCACTGACGAGCGCCAAAATGCTACAAGGCGATTATGGTCCGACGCTTCTCCGTCGCCGTTCTCCGTCCTACTTGTAATAGATACAACATACAACCATAGGAGTGCGAGCATTCATATCATTGTGTGAAAATACACACAGAATCGAAATCCCGCCTTACAGATCACACCTAGAAAAAGTCCGACGCAAGAAAGAAGAAAGTATAACTTTCAATTGGGATTTGCCAACACAATCTTTTTTTTCAGCTCGATGATGGTTTTATCCTTCGGCTCCAATCGCGTGGCTTCGAAGATGGCCGCTTCCGCGGTTTCCATGTCATTTAAGGCGAATGCTGCCTCGGCGTGGCGGTAAAACGCTTTTGCGAACGTCGGATCCAGTGCGCAGGCCCTTTTTGCGTGCAGCGCGCTCTCCGCAGTCCGGGACGTCTTCCAGAAACTCATGGCCAGATTATTTTCGATGCGCGAAAGGTCGGCGTGCAGTTCTCTATCTGCGCCGGCACGACGGTCGAGCTCTTTCAGAAAAACTGACTCGGCTTTTTCCACTTGGTCTTGGTCAGCGTCAGGCAGGAGGCCACAAGCTTTGTAGTACCCCTGGAGAAGCGCAAACGAAGTTGAACCGGCGCCAGCATCATCAACCGCGGCCTCGTAACAGGCAATGGATCCGGGAAAATTTTGCTTCTTGAAAGCCTCGTTCCCCATCTTTTTGTAGAAGCCCAAGTGAAACTGCATGTCCTGAAAGGCCTTTTCTACGTTTTCCATATGTCGCTTCGCATTCATACTGGGGAAAAGAACGGTGTCGTCGTGAGCATCGTATGACAAATTATACAAAAACAAACCGCTGAGAATGAAATGGCACACTTCATCGCGTAAAACATGTCATGTTGACAACGAGAACTCTGCTAAATAGGCAACGCTAACACGAAGACGAATGTCATACGACGTAGACGACACGCGGTTATTTTCTTTTACTCTGTTCCATACTGTCCTTGCGTTGTGCAACAGATGAAGGGCTTTCCCCGCTTGCAAGTTCAACATCAGCTACGGCGGGCATTGCTCCTGAGCCGTTGTGTGCGCCAGTTTCCGCCGAAGAAGCACCAGTTTTATTCTTTGATACGCCAACATCCGCGTCTACCAGGTCGAGTTGACTGCTAATGAAATCCTCGGTGGCAGCCGCGCCAGAGGCAGGGGACGATGTTGCCGCAGATGCTGCTAAAGGGGGTCCGTAAGTCGCTTTCTGCAGGCCCCCATCAGCACCCTTTTCTACCGACGTGCATGTCTTCTTGCCGTAAATACGTTGCAGCGCTGCCACGTCTTCGGCATCCTCACGCGCCGCAGCTGCCCGCTCGGCGTCAAAATCATAGTCGTTCAAAAAATTCAATAATTCCAGCACAACCTCCATGTCGTCTGGGGGCAATTCGCCGCTTTCGTGCAGGGCCAGAATCCGCCCGTACAACTCGCTGGGGATCCGGACGACTCTACTCGCAGAGCTGGAGGAGGACAGCATAGTTTTGCTTCGCCTCAAAAGTGGCTGGCAGATAACCTCCAGTTTTTTGTTGATACAACTCATAAAAAACGTGTACATGATCATGCTTTTGCTTTTCTGCTACATTATTGGGGATGGTGAAAGTGAAAGTGAAAGTGTGCAAAGTCCGAGTCATTCCTGGGGAGGACGACGTTGGGTGGGAATTTAAGACAAGAACCAATGAAGCGTGAATGTCCGAAAGAGAGCTGTACCATCTGCACTGTAGTTGATCCAGTTGACGAGCCAATACGACCGATCCGGGGTACTAGAGTCAATAGGATCAAGTGACGGGGTAGGGAATCTCAAGGCGACTCTCATTCACGGACCAATGTATGGGTAAAAAACAAAGGTCCGTGAAAGTGCTTCCGATGCTCCGGGGCCGGGAACGCGGGTGGCCGCTAGGCAAGTGGGAAGATCCATTATGGCGGGTGGTTCCCTATCCGGCGGTTCCTACATCGTATTAAGAATCCGAGAAAAAAACGGATCCTTTTTGATCCGTCAGGATCGGAAGGGGGGGAGAGTTCCCTTTCCTTGGGGGGGGGGGGGGAGTTCCCTTTCCTTCCCCCCCCGACGGGGGAGGGAAAAGGCGTTAAATCATGACCAAGCAAACTAAATACCCGACAGATTATGCCAACCCGCAAAATCTTGGGGACAATGTTGATGGAATAAACTGAAGGGGGTACAAGGGTAGAGCAGGCTTCATTCATGCAAACAGTTTTCCCGTGTACGAGCCTCAAAGAACGCCAAAGGCGCGAACAAGCAGTCTCGGCATGCAAGAGGATCAGACGCGACTGCTGTGCCAAACTTTGCCAAGCAGTAACACCGAACCGAAGAAAGCCGGGGCGGCACAACGGATAAGGGAAACGGGAAGCAAGGCTTCGCCCGCCATTTTTCGGCACACAAGGTCTCTGCGGGAAGCAAGAAGGGGGGGGCATCAGTTGGGCAATGCAAAAACGACAGCGAGTTCACAACCCCCCACACACGAGCGGCACATAGATATGCAAAAACGAGCGGGCTCGTTGATAGTAAAGGGGAACTATCTGGCGGTCCGAAAAAGAAAAACAAAATGAAGGGAAAACAAGCCCCGCGCGCCTGCAGCTGATCTTTTGCTACGCAGTGCGAAAACCTTGTCAGTGAAGGGCCCGACAAGATTTTTTGGGCGCCGAGAAACACGGCCCCGCTCGGGCAAATGCTTAACGGAGTGAGGCGGCAGCAAAAAAAATACTTCTGCGCCTTCGTCTGCCACTGCAGACGCCATCATGCAAAATCGGCGGGGGGCGAGATCGCGTGTCGTGTCGACATAACATAAGTAACAGCACAGCAGTCGGGTCGGGAAGAGGAAAACAACCAAAGGAGAAGCCAAAAATAGGCCACGAGCTACGATCTTTGCCTTCCGTTGCTGATCGTAATTCGTGGCCAAGCGGCGATGCGCCACAGGGGTAGAGCCTCGGGGCTACCGGATGGGAAGACACCGGGCGCAGGCACGGAAAAACACCTGTGGGGCGATCGAACAGAACACAGAAGAATATAGGGGAAGGGGATTCTCCGTTGGGTACTTTCGGAAGTGAGGAGGGGCAACAGGCTAAAAACTTTAAAACTCGGGGGCATGGGCGGCAACTAAGCTATGTGCGTGTTGGCACGCGCGGCCCGTTCTATTCTATATAAAAAAGAATGAAAATGAACAAAACTCATACGCAGAGCAGGCGGGGGGGTTTAAGACTTCACCACACTATTCCAGTCGCATGCACATGGCGGCGCGCCAGCTTGCACTCACTACGTGAGCGCAGAGGTGGCAGGGTGTCCTGAGGCTCAGACAAGCAAAGAAGCGACATACACGACTACGGAAAGAGGCAAGGGGTGGCGCGGAGACGTGACCACGAGGGGCCCAGATGCAAAAGACAGCGCGGGAACCCGTAAAGCCTCGGCCTCTAGTTTTAAACTGCGGGTAGTGGTGTGCCGTTTCGTTCTGTTAAGAGGGGCCCCACGCCTGCCCTTGTAGTTGTGTTCTTGTTCGACCAAGCACGAGAGGCCCGGTGGGCTCTTCAGTGCGAAAACGGGCGGGGGGGTACAGCAGGGGTATGGGTCTCTAGGTGGCAGCGAAAGGAATGCAAACAAAAAGCCGCAGTCGCAGTAACTATTCGAAGACAAAAAGCCAAGGGATCGGCCCGCAGGGGTGCAGGTGGTATCTGGGGGCCGAGTGTCCTGCCACCTAGGGTAAATACAGGTGGCCAATTGCCGCAATCTTACAAAGAAAATGCTTAGAATTCGAGAGAAAAGTAGTACAGGATCCCCAAAGGGATGTGATGCAAGTCGCGGCCTATGGGACTTTTCTCAGAATGTTCCGACACAACAACTAGAAGCTAAAATCCCCTGTCCTCAACTCCTGGGTAGGTAGTTGCGTTAGGCTCGGACGGGGCAAGTTGATCTCGGGTGAGATCAAAATATCCTGGATTGGGCATTTCTCTTTTTTACTTTGTGTCGAACGTAATGCATGAAGAGAAATCCAGTGGACCTTGGTTACCCGGCATCTCCCCCGGGGGACATTATTGGGGATTTTTGCACAGAGAAAAAGAAACAAGAAGGAATGCCTGCAATAGTTTTTTCTTGCTCCTTTATTTGTTGAGGATTTCAGTCTCGAGGAAAAATTCAAGAATGATCATGCTCGAGTATCATACTCGGAGTATGGAACAACTGCTATACCTGGAGCACGAGACCCAATAGTTTGCACGCGGTGACTCGCGAGTGGGGGAAAACATCCTGCGTATCCAGTAGCATTTCGTGCATGTGGTGAAAGAAGTTGGAGTGTTCTGGTTGGCCAGAGAACAGAAACTCCTGCACTAAGGGCCACCAGGGATGGTTCAGGAGAACACCGCGCCCTTTTGCCTGCGTGATTGGTTCAAGTTCGTTTTCATCCCCCCGTCCCTCTGTGTCTCCTTCCGCACCCTTCTGTTTTCGCTCGGAAAATTCCAAGGTCTGGATTTGCTGTAGCTCGAGCGCAACGCTAGCAAACGTCGGTAGCGTCAGCGCGTGCTGGAAAATTTCAACGGCCTGGCTTTGGACATGGCGGTTCTTGGTGTAGCCCATAAATTCCACGATCGGAAGAAGACCGCGGGACTCGACAAAACTTTGCAGCAATTCTTTGGTTCCATGGTGAATGGAATAAAACACGGTGAGGAGCTTTAACCGCCAGACATGCGCGGGCTGGCCCGAAGCTGTATTTGGTGTTTTTCGCTCGGTTTTTTATTTTTTTTGAGAAATTTCCAGAATCATGCGCATATAAGCGGCGACAGCGATCGTGAAATCTGACTACCAAGCAAAATAAAGCGCCATGATTTACTAGTACCATTCTATGTATGAATTACCAGTCTTTTTCCGAAGCGCCTTCGCGTAGAACTTCATGTCGGATGGGCGCGGAAAGAACAGGCGGCGCTGGTGCTCCGAAATTACAGTGCTGGACGCAGGTCTCGACTCAACATCCACTGGCACTGCTGTACCAGACGCGGCATGCGCCTTTGGGTCGATTTCCGCAATGGAAAGCAAAGTCTCCGCTTCGAGATCGCTTTTGTCTAGCAGGCTACTCCACAAACGTGATCAAATCGCAAAGTAGTGCCCACGTGTCGAGAAGTGAGCTTGTCCGTGCCGGACGAGGACTCTCTGTACCAACATGGTAATCTGAGTGAGAAGATCCTGATGCGCCGCCTGAAGACGCTAAAGTACTTCTAACTATGTACGTTTTAATTTCATGCAAGGCTGAGTTTTGGCAAAACTGTTTTGCAGACGGTCGTGCAACACAACTTTTGCGTTTGTTACAGTTTCGGCCTCGGCAAAGATCTTCCGCTGGCCCATTTCCATCTGGTCCCGCACGGTCATATCGAAGGTGTAGCTCTTCAGCAGCTCCTCGAGCCGCAGCTCGAAAAGAATCATGTTGTCCTTGGCCGCCATGATTGCTGAAGTTTGCCGGTTTGTCTGCTCGGTTGAAAACCGATAAAAGAAAAATGACGAGACGAAAAAGACAAGTGAGCAACAGAATATTATTAACTACCTCTACCACGGCAAAGAAAGCGGCAATGTGGAGTTGTTAATATCACTCTCAACAGGTCATTGCGCAGGCAGAATTCGAAGAAAGAGGATGGACTTCTGCAACAATTGAAATACGTCAGGCTGTTTTATTTGGTGAATTACGGACAACTGAGGTGCACACACTATTCGCTTTCATCAGCCCTTTCTCCACACCTCTCGGCCCTCCGCAAAATCCTCTTCATACGGTGATACTAGAAACTTTCAATTTCATTTTGATTTCGAAGGAAGTTCATTGGATAGCTCTGCAATAGCAGTTCACAACTCACTCACGCTCACCCTCGTCACGTTCTTCTTGTTCGTCCTACGCAAACACTATCTTGATCTTCCGCATTTCGGGAAAGAAGAAAGCAGCCATGCCGCAAGTGGGATGATTTGAAACTCACTTCTTTGCTATCACGAAGACAACAGTGACGCAACGAAAAAAAGCGTGAAAGTAGAAGCACAAAAGCAGAACGCAAAATCATGTGTACTACCACGTAGCACCTTTCTCCTTCATGCAGGATGAGAATCTTCGATTGAATCGGTGCATTCAGTTTCCTTTTCGTTTTCAACTGAACTTTGAATTCTCCTGGATGAAGCACTGCAACACGTAGTTTCTGTGGGACCTGTAGACCAACGTTCCTGCGTAGCCCGCCCAAAAATTGCAGCCTGCCACCAAGAGATACATCCACATCTTGTACCCCACCAGCAGGTGCGTGGTCCTGGCAGGTGAGGACTTCGCTGAGTCTATTCGCTGAGGCCAGTCATAGGCTGCACTATTCTGCAACAATATTTCATCCTCAGTTTTGTGGTACTGTTCGTATTCTTGCCCTTCGATTCTGGCTGCAGTAGTATCGAGGGCAGGAGCTCCAGTTTTTGATTTTTCCTCTCGGAGAATTCCAGCAAAGCTATCCTGCATCCACCTGTAAAGCAGCAGCACCACTCTGTACAAGGAGCGCAGATTCTGCACGGACGCCAGCTCGACCCAGGTGATGAACAGAATGATCGCAAGAAACCCGCTGGAAATGCCCGCGTATCGGGCGTAATCCACGTGAAATTTGCGCACAATCGACCACCCGGCGAGCACTGAACTCAAAATTAAGAGCGAAGTCACCGCCACGGTGTGTGGCAAGGTGTTGGCGTTTTTCGTCCTGTTTTCCTGATGGGCGTTGGTGCTATCGATCGCCAATATGTTTGCCTCTTCTTGAGTGTCTTCTGCGGTATTTCCGTTATCAACGTCCTGATTGAGCGGCACTAGGCACGAGAAAAAGAAAACACCGTGCAATATCAGGTTGACACAAAACGAAGCCAGAAACAACTTCGGTGGCAGGGTACTTCGCAAATTCACATACTGTCGAGTTTTGTAAATTCCGCCTGTTTTGCGCAGTTCCCCCTCAAATGAAACACTGGTGTGCATGTTTTTCTTCTAGTTAGATCAGCCTGACCACGTCACGTAGTCAGTAGACTAACACAGATGATGATGCTCAAAATTCAATGCGTCCAACGATGTTGACAGAGAAGAGTAGAAAATGACTGCGCTTGATAGGAAATCTATTGGAATGTACTTACATCACAGATGTATGAGCAAAGTAGGACACGTGGCACTTCTTGTGCTATCGAGCCTCAAGCTGCTACTCAGGACATTTATGAAGGTGACGCTGACGAGGATAGGCATCTTGTTCATCTGCTGTAGCAGCAACTAAATTCTTCAGGAGTGTCTTCACTTGATGACAAGGCAAAGATCGACGCACTAGCAGGTGCGCGCCACCGATCGCTGCGCCTTGTCTTCATGATATCGCAGCGATATCTTATCATGAAGACATGTTGAAGATGTACTATAGATTTACTATAGCGATGATCATGACGAAACCAAGGTCGGTCAGCAGTGTGCAGAAACACCGCGAAGAACCACAAGAAAAGGTGCAGTGATGACCACTGACCGATCGTCAGGGATTTGCGATCGGCGGCCACGTGGCACGACGACAATCAAGTGCGATTTCTTTTTTATTGCTAGATCATGAGCGGTTATTCTAAAAATTACTTATTCGTACATTTCTAATTTTTCTTGCTCGCGTTTTCTTTTGTCAGCAAAAGACCACCTGGGCTTCTTACAGTCATAATACGCGCGGAGGAGTTTGTCAGACAGGAGTTTCATTTCCCGTCGTAGCGAGAGTTTCGGTACGCGGTCGTACGTCACTAGGCCATTGATCTCCGTTTCCACGTCCGTCCACTGCGTATACACGCCCCCGACGACGTTGTACTCTTCGCGACAAGCAAGTATTTTGAGGCGGTCCAACACCGCTTCCACCGCCTCGAAAAAGCCGGCGGCGCTGTGGCGCACGTTCCCGTAGCCCCAGCTGGCATCGGGGTCGTAGTCGTGCTTCTCCCCCTTGCTGTACCCGTATCCAGAAAAAAACACCCATCCCGATTCATTTCTTGCATGACAAATATTCGCAAACTATGCATGTTTTGCATGACAAATTGGATGGGGATGGGTGTTTTTTCCTGGATAACCCGATACCCCCGTACTCGCCCACCAGAATCACCCGGTTTGCCAGCGGAAACGGGTAGACGTCGAAGGTTTTGGACAGGTTCTGGAAGGGGCTGCCCTCATAGTTGTGCACGTCGAAGAAGTCGCCGATGTCGAAATTGAACTGCGTGCGCTCCTGCGACTCCTTGTACTCTTCGAACTGGATCACTGGGTGCGTATGGATCGCAAATGTGTCTGGGTCTGGAAGATTGCGACATTCGTCATGGAGTTTTTCCAAACTCCGCCAAGTCTGGAATGCAGGGCCCAGCATCGCAGGATCTGCAGCCCCTTGGTGATGCCTCTTCTGCATGAGAAATGCCCTCTCAGCATGGCCAGAAGTGGGCACCTTTTGCAAGTCACGCAACACAGATTTTTGGATGATCGTCCGCAACATGCATCACAAGTTCGCATACTCCCAGACCCAGACATATTTGCAATGCGTAGTGCGGTTCCCCGAACAGCAGCGGGTCGTTCCAGCCCGAAACCGCGTCCACGAGCCGCGTGGGGTCCCAGAAGCGCGCCGCTTGCACGGTCTCCGCCGTGTTGGCCTGGCCCCAGCCCTCGTTGAACAGCGTCCAGATGATGACCGAGGAGAACTTTTTCAGGCTGAGAATCATCTGCTTCAGCTCCGTCAAGAAATTCTGGTACGACTCCGGGCTGCGGACAATTTCGTCAAACCCGGCGTTGTTGTCCATATCGGGCTGGGAGTTCCGCCGGTGCAGGTCCCAGGCCGGAATCACGCGGCCATCGCCGGAGGGCATGTCCTGCATGACCAACAACCCATAGTAGTCGCAGGCGGCGTAGAAGGCCTGATTGAAGACGATCATGTGGACGCGCACCAGATTGAACCCCGCCTCCTTCATGGCCCGCACCTCCTGGTAGGTCGCCTCCGTCGACGGGGACGTCAGTAAAGACTCCGGCCAGTAGCCCTGGTGGAGCACTCCGTGAATGAACAGCAGCTCCCCATTCAGGTACAACTGGTTCTTCTGAATCTCGATTTGTCGTAACCCAACCTTGTAGGACTGGCTATCCATATCCTGCTGCTGGCGCTGGGCCTCTAGTACTCCAGTTGTGGATGTCAACGAAACCGTCAGTGTCAGGTTGTGCAAGTTCGGCGACGCGACGCTCCACTCTGGAAAGGAGTCGACTTTGGTGGCTATGTCCAAGACAATTTTGTTTTGCTGAAAGCTGAAATCGACTGCGAGATCCTGGCGGGGATGCCGAGCAAGTCGGATGGTGGAGGTGAGGATTGTCGGCGAAGTAGAAGATGCGGCTCCCAACGGGCTTCCAGTTGTGGTTCTTGTCAACGATGTGAGGTCTGCCCTCAGACTCAATCTCGAAACGTCCTCCGCCGCCATCTTGTGACAGGATTCGGTCAGCTCGAACCCAAACAGTGTGAGCTTCTTCTCGTACGCGTCGTAATGCCAAGACCAGTCTTGCTATCCAGGAAAAAACACCCATCCCCATCCATTTTTTGCATGACAAATAGTAGATTTTATGCATGTTTTGCATGACAAATACAAATTGGATGGGGATGGGTGTTTTTTCCTGGATACTTGCAGTCGGCACTTCGGCACCAACTCCGCCCAGATGCCGTCCCGCCAGAGCCCAGTCACCGGACTATACATGATGAAGCCAGGTTCGAGCGCCTGGTCGTGGTGGATAGTGTGAGTATACGTAATCGTAAATGGCGATTTTTTCGGAATTATGCGAGAGAAGCGAAGCCATGAACAACTCTTCGAGCCTTGACTTCACGATCACTCTTCGCAGATCCTTTAAGAGTCCTCCTTTGCGTCTAACTATATGCGTTTGGTTTGTTTGGATCTTCCTTTTTTTTATTAGTGCAAAGTGTGATTTGATGTAGTACCTGCTTCCCGCGTGGCTGAGTTGCCACCGCGCAGCACTTAATGCAGGGAACCGGGGGAGACTGCACGAACTCGCATCCCTTATCGGTTGGATCCCAACTTGTAATCAGCAGCTCGAAGGAGCTAGTGGACTGGCTTTGCGAGGAAGGCAAAATCCACTTTTCCGGAATCTTTACCTGAAATCGGTCGTACCCTCCTTGATGGGCGACAAGCGGCTCACCGTTCAAAAAAACATCGCAACTCCAGTCACAGGCGTCTATGGTCAGCAGGTACTCGAAATTTTCCAGAAGTGCCTCGCTAGTATTCCCGGCTGCCGTTGGGTCGTCAGATATTGATGCAGCTACAGATGCTGTTTCTTCTTTTCCGATCAATTTGATCCCGGATTTCTTGTAGAACACCCTCTCCGTACTGGAGATCTTCATTTGCAATCCACTCAAGACGGATTGGGGGGCGAAAGGCACCGTGATGTTACCCACGTATACGGGTGACATCATCGGGTTTTCGATATTTTCGCCAATATCTGCAAGTGGGCCCCCACCGACGGCCGTCGGCGCTACGAAAAATTCCCAATCCGGTCCGTTCAGGTCAACTCTTCGTATTACAATGAGACATGCCCCCTCCCCATATCAAAACGGAAATCTGTGATGCAGATTTGTTGTCACAAATCAGCTTTGTGATGCTACAAGGCAAAGGATGCGAACTGTAGTGCTGCCTAGCGTGGGAAAGCCTTCCAGCTCCAGGATGACAGGAGGCAACTGGAAGTGGGAAACAGCATGACACATTCCCTGCAATTTAGGCCGCAGCTTCGTCTCTTGGACTTCTACCAATGCAAGTCGATTTGTGTACTCAAACACAGCATCACAAATTCGCGCATCTTCCGTTTCCGATATGGGGTGGGGGCTTTTTTCACTTTGATACTTCGCGGCGGGAGGTCAGATCGACCAAGGAGCCACGGCCGCAGCTCTGTCGTAATTGCGTCGTCTGTGTGCTGAGGAACTGCTTCTGCTGCAGCGCTTGGCGAAGTTTTTAAGCCGGGAGGTCCTGAAGGGCTTTCACGGTCGCTACTCGTCGCTCCTGTATTCATAACGAACTCTGCACTCGCACGGTTTTCCGGGCGGGAGAGGTCATCGCGCTGGTTACCGCTGCCTTCGGGTTCCTCTTGATACTTCCGTGTTAGCAATCTCCACGTGAGCGACGAGCTCGTGGAGTTCAAGCTTGTTCCAGTACTACGAGCAGCTGCGGTGCCGGGAGTCGTTTGTTCTGCGGGCAGTTGCAGGTCCTCGGGCAGGATGCGGAGTTCCTGCGCGTCGACAACCGGGGCAATGCAGTGGAGCTGCAGTCCGAGCGACGTGGCGTACTCCGTGCTCGTGCCCAGAAGCAGAATCAACGACAGCTGCCTGCCCGTTTCTACCTGAGCCTCCTGCTGGACGAAGTTCTGCTATCAAATGTAAAAGTGTCTGGGTCTGGAAGAATGCAACTTGTCATGCTAAATCTGGTCCTTCGCCTCCCGCTATACTTCTAAAGGGATTTTTTTTTGGCTTGAAGACACCCTCCTACCCCCCCGATCCCGGATGTGCGTGAGCCCATGAAAGTCGTCAGACTTGGAACATGCAAAAATTTATGCGTGAGTGCTGCAGAGTCGCATGAAAAACAAAAAACTCTGAGCGGGCTGCACCACACATGCGCGACCGAACGAGTAAAAAGTATGCTGCACTCGCGCCGCCGTGTTGGCACAACGGCGCGGCAACTTCTTCATAATTGAGGGACTATAGAAACATGGGCGAGCTGACTCAAAGGCTTGTAGATTTTGCAGCGTCCGTAGATATTTAGTGCATAGAAGTCCTCGAGGATGGAGCCCGGGAGACTTTCATGCGCTCCGTCCCTGGTCCACATGCGGTCGGTTGCTTGAAAGGATGAAACAAACGACCGGCCCAAAGAAAACGCAATGTGCCTGCCGAGGCGAGGTCTAACGCATTGCGATGGAAAAGGGGCGCTAGCACGACAAGCAGCAAGCAGTCCTACCAGGGGCGAGGCGTATGCGCGGGGGCAAGATGTACTGCGAGGGGCAAGATGCACTGCGAGGGGCAAGATGCACTGCGAGGGGCAAGATGTACTGCGAGGGGCAAGGTGCATTGCGAGGGGCAAGATGTACTGCGAGGGGCAAGATGCACTGCGAGGGGCAAGATGTACTGCGAGGGGCAAGATGTACTGCGAGAGGCAAGATGTACTGCGGGGGACAAGATGCACCGCGGGGGGCAAGACCTAACGCAAAGGGTAAGTAAGAAATACTGCCAGGGCTAAGGGGCAGGCGCCAACACGCAGGGGCAAGAGGTTCCACCAGGAGCAGGGCGCACCGCACGGGGGGCGAGGGGCACTTTCATATTGAAGGGGGCAAGCGGTTCTCTTCTGAGCGAGGGGGCAGGGGCGTCACTGCGTCTAGGGCTCGGGGTATTTTTGTAGCGCCTAGGGGTTTCTTTGTCGTTCATCGTGCCGAACCGCTACAGCCCAAGCCGTAGAATTTGTCGCAAATATTTTCACAGTAGCGCGCATTTTAGAAAAAAAAGTGTGCGAACATCTGAAAAGCCCTAGAGCCCGACCCCCAGAAAGGTCCCAGCTTTTGTCGTAATAGCATGCAGGTTCAGCACTTCCAAAGTGTCGCGCTTTTTGTGGTTTTTGCTCGTCCCCTACGGCTCGGCCTCCATCTTTTGGGCCGACTGCCGTGCGTATTCGCAAATAGGAAAGAAGACCACTTCGAAAAGCCCTAGGGGTTTGCCCCAGGTTTGCTCCAGGTTGAGCCGCAATTTCTAATGCTGTTTAAGGGTCTCAGAACTTTCCTCTACAGCCTTTGAGTCAAGTTCGTATTAGTCTATAGTCTATATAACTAATCAACAAGAGACTAGAGATAGAGGTGTGCGGCACCTCAAATTACTTATGTCGGCGACGAGAAGATGAAACTACTTATTTTTTTGAAATGTCAGACCTTTTCGCTTCATTTGTAAAAAAAACAGGTCAGCACTACCTCGATTGCTGTAGTTGCAAAGCGCAGCGGTAACTGTAAAAGAAAGCTTAGTTGTCATCATGTTGCTTTAATATGTCCACATGAATGTCGCCAGAGATAGAAGCTCACCTATGGTCCCGCCTGGTGCTGCGCACTGTGTGCAAGGAACGGGCCGAGCATAAAAAAACGGGGTGCGGCCCCTTGAAATAGGTGGACTTTTATCATGTCTGCAGCCAAAAACGTCTATTGTGTTGCGCGGGGCGAGTGGATGGAGTCCTTGGGTGCGGCCCGCTGAAAACCACCACAGCACCCACCTAAGCGCTGATATAAACAAACTCCGGACAGCACCCACCTAAGGGACGCGGACATCCGCTACCGACAGCACCGGCAGCGAGGCCTAACGCCCCTCTGAAGCGAGGCCTAACGCCCCATGCTAAATCTGAAGCATGCAAAAAACTGTGTTGCGAGATTACCAAAGGTCGTCCAGTTTTGACCAAGTCGGGAGGGAGTTTCTCATGCAGGATAGGCATGAGAGATATCGCACAGAATCTGTCATGCTAGGTCCTGCATTCCAGACCTCATAGGTCATGGGAAAGCTGCATGACAAATCCCGCATTCTTCCAGACCCAGACATTTTTGCATTTGATATCTGCACCACCTCGACCACTTCCGGGATCTCGTCCAGGTTGCGCCCGTTGACGTAATATGCATTGCAAAAGTATCGTACTCGTACTAATTGCAGTTACGCATTACAAATCTAGTTGTTAAGGCAAATCAGCATTACAAATTCAATATTGTATTGCTGAGCTAATTTGTATTGCGATTTATACTAGTGCGATACTTTTGCACAGGATACGTAATGCGCGACCGTGAAGGGTGCATCCTTCCGCGGCAAGACGGTCTGCAAGCGCGCCTCAGAGGGGGCGGTAGGGCCGAGGATCAGCAGAATGCTCTGCTGGTTCTGAAAAAAATCCTGCCACCGCTGCCACAACTCGAACTTGGACAAAAACTCGGGGTTCCAATACTTCACATCGGTGACCAAACTGTTGCAGTATCGCCCCGTCGGGGGCAAAAGCTTCTCGACCTGCTCCTTCTGCGCCAGCAGGAAAGCGGTGTTCTCACCGACGACTGGGTCGTCGCCTGGGTTTGTAAAGTAATAGCAACCGATGTGGATGATTAAGAACAAGTACGAAATAAAACGACCACCTCTTCGCAAACATAGTTGACTGAGAGGACTCAGTCATGCTAGTTTTAGAAGGACACGGCCAACATGAACATCATAGCGAGAGCCAGCAAATGGCTTCTGCTCTTTCTGCACCTACTTCATTTTGATACTGAGGCTTTCATCAGCTTGGAGCACCGGAGGACCTCCGGCAATTTCCATCTGCTTCTGCTCCAGCAGTGTACTGGAGGATGTCAAACTCGACCGCAAGCGAATCAAGTTGCCCCGTGTGAAAACGTCCGGTATTGCGAGACACATATGACACCCTCAGAATGGAAATCCTCAAAGTGGAAATAATTTGTAATGCAAAAAAACGACTCCAGTTGAAGCGCCATTTCTTATCGGCGCATGACAAATTTCCCGGGCACTCAAAACATGTCTGTCATGCTAGTTAGGGCAAAGGTGTGCCCTTCTTTCGTGCTAATCAGCAGCCCAATTCTGAACCCGTAGAAGCACAATAGTCGGCCTCCATTTTTGCGTCCTCTGCAATACACTCTTTTTGGTGTCGCATTTCATGCATCACAAATTATTTCCACTTTGAGAACTTCCATTCTACTGAGGCTTTCATAACACACTCCGTGTTCCTCCGGATATCCGATCTTCTCCAGCAGTTCCGGCGCGAGGGCGACCCCACTGTCGCTGGGCGGGGGAAGCCGCAGGAAGGAAGCGCCGTGGTTGAGCAGGATGAACGTGCCCTCCACCCCGTGCGTGCGGAACGGAACCTCGGCGTTCTGATCTTCCCACGAGGCCGGGATGCTGGCCAACGCTGGATTCGGACGACAAGCGGATACCAAATCCGACGAGCTGTTTTTCCAAACAGACGAAAAGACAAAGAAACACCAAAAAATCATTGACCGGGACCACCACGACATTTTTGGGTAATCAAAAACAGGCGAGCAGAAAATGGAAAAAAGACAAAATTTTGATTTTCTTTTATTTTACTCAATGATCACATGAGGAAGCGAGTTCTTCGTCTTCACGAGCACGTAGAAGCACTACACTTGACACGAAACTACTTGGGCAAAAAAACATTTACGGCGCTTCTAAGGCTCACAACAACAACTGCGGGCAAATGCACAAATATTAAGATGCTATCCAACTCACAAAGCAATTACTGCTTTGCGAAATTCCAACCTATACGAAATTCTGGCTGTAAAAAATCAGACATCCTAGCGATGGATTGCACACTTTCGCCAGTGCACGTTCGAAGGTCTCCTGTCACAGAATTCTAGCGCAGACGGCGCACGGCAAGATCTTAGAGAAAGAAGAGTCGATGAACCTCACAAGCTGCCTAAAATAAAACTTTAGCTTCCGAGCACGCTCACGGCAAAAAGACACACAACGGATCTTCCGATAGTTTGAGCATGAGGTGGATCTCAGGGCGTAGATCGGTCAGCGCATCATCGAACGGCTAGTACCACTTACATGAAGCTGGAGCTACAGAAACGAAGACAACGCCAGAATTCACGGTCCTGACTTGGGAGTCAAGTGGTATTGGTAGTGGAGGTTGTACCGACACCAGTGACATCAAATAACACGATACGTGTCGAAGTCAGATCCCCTTCTTGACCACGAAAAGACGATCGTAATCATTCTATGATGCCGCTATCTTCGCCGATTGTTCTGAACAACGAGCAAAGGGAACAAAGTCAAAGACGAGCCTCGGATCGAAGTGGAAGGTTGTCCTTCGCTCTGCCGTCTTCGGTGTCACAACCTCCGTCGTCCTGCTTTGTCCTGCATATTGTAAATGTGCTCGTAGCTACCTGAAGACTACTAGGGCTACGTAATGAATCAATGACCGGAAACAAACTGAAACTAGTACTAGGATACCAGCATTGGAGTGCAGTGCGGCGTGGATCATTTTTGCGAATAAAGCGCGGTGGTGTTGTACTCGAACTCGTCCAGGTGAATGTTGATGTCTCTACTTTGACGAAGAAGAAGCAAGCTTAATACAGCAAGAGCTGCTGGAAACTGCTCTTCATTTCATTCTGTTTGACCAAAAAGTTCTGTGCAGAATGAGGATAATCATGAATCCTGCGTCCAAGACCAAGTCGACCTTCAAGAATTCGTCACCTCGAGTTGGCGTTTCGTCGCTTGAAATAAATTTCCCCCCGGCGATAACGAAACCGGGCGCGGGTGTCGGGGAGTGCCTGGTCGTATTTGGTGTAGCCGAGTTCGCGCACAAATACCGTCATGTAGGGCGTCACATTCTCGTGAAGGTACTCGCGGTAGACGTCTTCGCCGTGAACGCCCAACACCCTGCTTGGCGGGTAGTGTTTTGCCACTAGATCTTCGATATGCCTTGGAAATATGTCTGGGACGGGAAGATCATAGTGCCACCAATGACAAGTCATCTTCTCTTTCGGTGAAAAGAAATGCAAAAGAAAATCGCCAATTAGGCAACTTTTCTTGCCGTGGTCCATGTCACCAGAAGTTTGCGTGGACCACATCCCTTCAGAGCCAGACATGTTTGCAGGAGATACTCGAGGTGCGGCATGGATCGGTGCTGCAGACCGTAAACAATGAAATCATAGTACTGGGATCTTATCTTCTCAAAGATCTGCGCCAGCGCTTTCGGCGAGGGGTAGAACAGCATTTTTGTCCAGTAGAGGTGGTCGCGTAAAAGCGAGGAGAGGTCTTGTCCTTCCTCGCCTGGAGTCGTGATGTTCTTGCTTGCGGTCGTTGAGGAGTTGCTGGCGTCCGCTGGTGCCGTTTTCAGCACGATCTCCTTGAAGAGCTCCGCTGTCGCCTGGAAAAAGTCGACTTCGTGCCCGCTGGCGTCCTCGGGGCGGGCGAATGCACTGCTAAAGGGGTACCAGCCGCGTTCCTGTCCGAGTGCACCGCCAGTTTCCTCCCTTGCGAAAGTCGTGACTTGCTCCTGCGTCTTGTGGTCAAGATCGACTCCGACCTCCGCCGACCTGCGTCTTCTCATGCCTAGTCTCGCTGGGAGATATTTCAGAGCGTCCCGCGTGTACACCCTCTTCTGCGATCGCGGTCGTCGTCGTCCACTTCGATCATCTGCGCCATGATCTGCAGTGGCGCTACGCTGCCCTTCGAACGTCGGCGAGAAAACTTCCGAAGTCCAGTCGTACATCGGGCGCTGCGGATAAAGAACCTCGCAGCGTTTGCCAAAAAGCTGCTTTAAGCCGGCAAGCATGCCAATTGCACTGTAGTCACGAACAGACGAGACACCCTTTTCTGCACCAAAATTGTCTATGTACAGTACCCGCGGACCTAAATCTGTGCCTTCATCAGATGGGTCATTGTCATTACGACCACCTGCCGGCTCACTTACTGCTGACGTCACTCCAGGAGGTGCTGCTTCGGGTGTTCTGTCGTCTTTGAGTTCATGCTGAAGCTGTTCCACCGGTGGACGCTCTGCCATGGGCTGGTCCGGGTCTTGACGAAGTTGGTGGCCCACCTGATGCTCTACGTAGTCACGAATCGTCATCCGGTCCCCCGCAATTTTCGTCTCGTCGAATTTCAAATACTTCTGATAGACCAGATTCGCCTGTTTTGAGGCTGCGAGCGGCACTGTGGATCGCACGATCGTCGCAGCTTCCGCTCCTTGTGATGCATTTTGCTCAGAAGCGTTCTCTAAATTACTGTCCTCTACTCTCCGCGACGATTTGGCCTTGGGATTGGGGCAATTGTTGGTGACCAAAAGCATGTACTCAACCACCTTCCGGGAGACCAGATTCTCGACGAACCATTTCGTCTGCTCTCGCTGGTACCATTGATATAGCCGCTTATGTCGCGAAGAAAGTACAAATGCAGGAGCAGCTCTCTTGGTTGTAGGTCCCTGGCTCGTGGTCCTCGGAATTCTGGGCGTGAACTGGCTCTCTCCAAATTCTACTTCACTCGGAGACTCATCTTGTTCATCCGGGGTGTTTTGGTCCACCTCGCCGTCCTCATTTGGTGAACCGCTGCGCAGTCCGCTTCTTTCCGCAAGCTTCTTCAGCCTGGAAATGCTGAGGCTCGTTGTCTCTTCGTCGATGGCACTGGTAAAAGCTCTCCACTTCGGAAGCCACTTTTGGAATTCGGCGACAGCGAAGTCCTTGTTTTGCTGCAGAGAATAGAAATCCTGTTCGATTTGCAAAAACAAGTCCTTCGGGTACAATGCCATGGTGTCCTGACCGCAGTAGGGGAGCCGTAGATGGTCGGTACGGTTCGGTGGGATAGAATTGACTGGATCGGCGAACAGTAGGAGCGCGCGGCTCTGCATGATCTCTAAGTGTCGAGCGCAGTCCCACCCGGCCTTCTTGTGCGAAAAACCAAACATTGCCGAATGATAGTTCTTATGGTACCGATACTCAAACGACTGGCCGCCGGCGGGTGGTAAAATGTCATCGACGTCCACGTGGTCCTCGGCAACAGCTTTTATTTTTTCTGCAGTCGTCCCATTAGCATTTCCCCCAGCATTATTTTCGACATCGTCCACCATCAATGCCGAGTATAATCGTGCTGGTGAACTGCGGCGAGAGAAAATTAGTGACGACCGCAGATGAGGGACCGAGAGCGCGAAAACAGTTGATTTCGATGTCTCAAGTGTAGGATCCTTTCGCAAAACCTTCTTGACGTTGCGGTTTGTGGTGTGCTTTGCTCTGTCTGGCGCTGAAATCTTCTTGGCTTCGACGTTTTCAGCACCGAAAACCGGCTCCACCACGTAGGCCTGCTGCACCTCGTAGGGATGGTTAAAGCTGATGGGGAAGATGCCCTTTCGCTTATGAGCATCGATGGCGTTTTTCACGATGTCTTCGCGAACGCCGAAGCGCCCGTAGACGAAGTCCCAATCTTTCAGCACATCGAGGATCTCTTCAGTCAAGAGCTTTGTTTCTTCCTGCAGCCGATCTTCACTCACGACGAGGGGCGTACCAATCTGCACTTCCTCCGCCTTTTCGCTGTGTGAAACTGCTGACACGGAAGCTTTCCGCTCTTGAAAGTTTTCGACTACGAAACGGATCAAATGGTCCAGATCAATACTGGGATCTTGTTCTAGCTGCTGGCTGTGTTCTGTCTTCCTTTTACTCGGCGGCGCTTCAACATCTCCACGGTCTTGCTCAACATCAATAACCCCCATGCTATGGCGCGCATCGGTATTTGCCCTTGCGTTCTTCAGGTGAGCAGCAGGAGCAGGTGTGAGATAGCGACAGCGCAAGTAGGCAACAACTGTTTCATTTGTGCCGGGCACAGGCGACAAACGCGTGCCGAATTCGCGGTCTGTGTGTGAAGGCATGATCAACTATCCACAGAAAAGAACCCATCCACATCCATTTTTTGCATGACAAACACAGAATTTTATGTGTGTTTTGCATGGCAAATTGGATGTGGATGGGTGTTTTTTCCTGGATATCAACTCCGACAGGTCGAGTTTGGTTTCGGTTTGCGCTGCCAGCAAATTCTTCTCGACAAAATCAGCATGATTTTCTTCCACAACGACACCTCCCGCAGCCCGGGAGTTCAGGAAGGAAAAATTCACGAACTCTTGCTCGTTGCCGTAGGGATCAGACGACAGGACCTGTGTCGCCGTACCTTTTTCGCCGGGAACGTCGCGACAACTTGTGTGGAAGAAACAATCCAACACGAGAAAGAGCATGAATGCACAGCGTCTTTGTCGCCTGGAATTAGCGAGGACGTTCCTGCGCAGTAGAGGCAACAGGAAAACCAAGACCATGTTCACTTGATCTTATTCTTCGAAAACCAAAATAAAATAAAAATCCACACGTTTACGTTTTACACGTCGTTTATTTTCGACTCCATCTAATATTGTGCGACTGAATCCGTCGAGGAGGAAATGAAGATCTACTTCGAGCGATCTTGATGAACCGACTGCAAGATGACGCTGAACCTGCTCAATATGCAACAGCACTACGTTCCCGATCACCACACGGATCTGGATCCCCTACCAGCTTGCGCTTCTTCCCGTTCTTCGCCGTTGCACCAAACAGTTTTTTCTGATGCTGAACACCGAGACCACAAAGGGAATCGGGATCCCGCCGCCCAAGGCCGTCACTGGTTCTTTTAGTAAGCAAAGCTGTGCGAGTCGTTGTTACATCAGAAAGGTTTCAGAAGAAAAGAAAAAGTTCTGCTTGGGCCTGTGCAAATAAGTAGCATCTTACACTTTTATTTCACTTCTTTTGTACACAGAGAGAAACATAAAAAATTTTAGTTCAATCGGACGGGACCTCTGATATAGATAGCAGCTCCGTTTATCGAGTCCTCGAAGCCGAAAGTTGTAAACAATTGCAAGAATTGATTCTGGAGTAGACGCAAAGTCGACATCACTGACGTCGCCGGTCCGGTCGTTCCTGCGTGACATACATTACTTACAAGAAGGGTAAAAATCAAAGTTCGAAGATTTCGCATGATTTAGTTCTGACGGTTTCTTGATACATTCAATCAACAGTTTTTTCTGAGTGAGAGACTTTCACTTTGTAAACGCATATTCTAGTAGGTACCAACGATGAGCACGATGGCATCAAAGCGAAATGTAAGCTCGTTTGTTCAAAGTTCTAAAACAAAATTCGCGCGCTGCCGAAGCGTCTCCTCATGAAGTTTTCACAAAAATCATGAGCGCATGACAATTCTTCTACTTGCAGGATTTGCTTCTATTCTTGCATGTACTTCTGCCTTTACTAGCACCCGCGCAAAAAGCTCCCCATAGAATATAGCATATTTTTCTGCATTTTGATTTTTGTTATGTAATATTTTACTTGATAGCATTCAAAAACTCGTCGATAATGAATTCGTCTCGTTGGTCATCGAAGTTCTCCCCAGACTTTTGCTTCTGGGCGACCTTGTGGAGGTGGAGGTCCCCGCCTTGAGAAGAAGTGTTCGCTCCCGCCGTCGTGCCGGCGAAGAATCCACCAGCAGCGTTGGTCGTGTTCTTTCTTGTCGTGGTGTCATCCTCGATTTCGAAGCTGCTGGAGACATCACTGCGGCTTTGTTGGCTTTCGTCCCAGGCTGTTCGCCGGTCTGCACGCGGATTTTTCGCTTGCGTGATCAAGTTGTTTTTGTGGACGTCGTCATCTCCTTGCACTTGCTCCTTGTGGTGCATTACCGCATCAGAAAACGACAGTCGTTTTTTCTTCTCTTCGGAACGTTTCTTCGCAGTTTTCATCTTCCGACTGCAGCTACTGTTTGCATCCTCGCTGTCAGCGTCTTCATCTGCAATAAAATTCAGTCGCTGCGCATGCGTGCAACTATACCGCCGGTTCCGGTTTTTCTTGCTTGATGTAGAAGAAACCTGCATGCTTTCGCTGATCTTGAAGGTGTCGTGTGGAAAAATTCCTGCTCCATGCCGGTGCTCCTGCTGTTTGGTAGACGCAAGAAGATCTTCGGTGGTGGCCTGCTCCTGGATCATTTCGAAGTCAATCTGCTCATGATGACCATGCGATCCTCCGTTCATTCCGTCGAGTCCTCCGACAACGTTTCGACTCGCGTGATCGGCTGAGACAAGGGCCAGCGAGCAGCTCGATGCAACCGTGCTGGGTGTGATGACAGCGTTGCTCTTAGATGCTCCGTCTGTACTAGCGCCAAACGGCGTGGAGGCGGAGATGCGTTGGCGCTTCTTCTCTAGGCCCGGACTTGGAGTAGCGCTCGAAACCGCCGTTGGCGACCATCCGAGTTTTTCCTTTTGGCTCTGCACCATCCGGCCCCACTGCGATGCGAAGTCGCTCCAACGCACCTTCTTTCTGCATGTTCGACCCGCTGCCCCCAACTTTCCCTGCGTAGATGACACATCACGCGGCCCTGCCGTCGTGGAAGTGGAAGTGGAAGACGACGAGTTGCCGCCTGAATTACTTTGCATCGAGCTGCAGTCGAACAAGTTCCGGGCCATGGTTGCGCCGTAGGTTTTGAATCCGCCTGAATTGCTATGCTTGGCGCTCGTGACTCGCTTGAAGACAGAAACGAATGTCGGCGCTGGCGGCGGTGTGGTAGTACCCGGTGGGCCAGCATTTTCTGCAGTTACTGCTACGCGGGTAACGGGAGAAGTGGCTCGGCCTTCGAGGAAAGTATCTGAACACAAAAAAAGACATTTGGATTTGAAGATGTCGTGTCCATGCTTGTTGACATATTTTTCGTGCAAGATGTAGATCGAGGATGTCAACTGCTTCTACTATAGCGCGAAAAAGTTAAAGTATGTATGCAATACATAGAGTGACGAGGAAATGGAAATATTGATGAAAATCATACGGATGTGCTTCAGTATGCCGGGAACGTTCTCCAGTAAACACGTGTGCTGCAGGGCGAGGTTGATGCACAGCTCCAAGCTGCTGTACTCACTGCAAGCGAAAAACACTATTGCTAGTGCCGTCGCCGGGCGGCACGGGTGAAACGCGACGTCGGGGCAGAAAAACAGGGACTCTGCGAGCAGTTGCGCTTTCTTGAGGTCGAACGAGGAGAGCGAGACCGCGTTTCCAAGCCAGGAAATGAATTCGATCAAAAGCGGATTGCGGAAAACGCGAAACTCCAACGTGTTCAATAAGGTGCGTTCTAAATCCTCGCACTCGGACACTGACAGAGTGCCGTCGTCGTGGTTCAGCTCGTCCAACAGGGAACCATAGCTGTCGTCAAGGTCGACGTAGCCTGCAGCAAGATTATTTCTTTATTTGGTGCACTTTTGAAAATGTTTAATTTGTGTCGTGCAGCTGTTCATTCCATATATCGAGAATCAGACCATGATCGACGAGGAAAGTGAATGTCCATATGAGCTATGGCGAGCACGTGCATCTGCATCAACAAAAAAAAAACAAGTTTGCTTTCTTTTTTACCACCGAATGCGTTTTCGTCGTGTAGCTTTCGCGAAACGAACAAGCAGGGAAACACGAGGTGCGGGGTCCAGGTCCTCGCAGCGAAGACGTATCGATCCATCAAGTCCACCGCATGGTGCGGCACAAGCTCCGATTTGTTAAGCGTGATTTCCGGCGACCGCTGCAGCAGAAATGCAACCATGTCGCAGCGATCTCTTGACTGCACCCAGGTAGACCAGAACAGGTCAGCAGCAGGCCTCGTTGCTGATGAGGAAGAACTACTGCTCGAAGAAGACCCGGACAGCACATGGGAAGTGGCCAATGGAGTTGCTTTACCGATGACGGTATCGTCGAACTCGTTTTGGTACTCCCTGATTCGATCGTGAAACGGAATTTCCCGTATGGCATTCTGCTCGATGTTGTGCTTCAGCTGCTCCCGAGACCGTTTTGTGTTCCTAGGTGGGTGGCTTTTGTTGCCAGGAGCTCGGTGTGGCTGCACGAGTACACCGTTAGAAGACATTCGTGACATCATCTTGGGCTTCTGTGTGATTTTTGCTGACAATGAAAACACAGCACAGAAAACAAAGTTCGTTCTTCTACTGATCTTTTCTCTTGCCCTAAAAAAAGCAGAATTCGTAGGGTTGTAATTGCATGTAATTCTTAAACAAAATGGCCCACTTCTACATTACCCCCACACACACATTTTTGCGAGCAACGATAGGCGGCCGCTCATTGAAATACTTACTACCTCCCACCTCAGGCAATCCTTGCGTTCTTTTGTTCTCGGACCGTTTAAGTACACTCTCCACTCTCGATTTGCTTTTGTTCATCGATCAGCATTTTTAACAAACAAGTTCACTCTATGAATTGCCTCCTCTTTGGTCCCGCTCACGATGAGACACGAAGATGAAAAGAAAAGAAATGATAAAAACGGCCACACTGCACACCGATGTAGTTGTTGGCGTTAGATTCTTCACGAAGATCCCAGCGGTAGTGGGGTTCGGTTTCACGTTCACTTTCTATGATAAAAGTATAGAATGAATGTGCTCCGCCGAAATACAGCCCGGCGTGTTTGCGTCGTCTTGAATTTACAATCATGTCGACCAGCTGCGTGAGCGGCATTTTGGGGCGTATACGAAAACCGATACGAACGGTTTTCTTGGCTTTTCATTATCATATATCATTTATCACCACCAGTTGCCCGTCCCTCCTACAACTGGTCCGGAATTTTTTTGATCTCCACCCGAGCAAGCTGTTTCTCCCTTGGATGCACAAACAGTTCGGCGAAGGTCCCGTGCTGGCCGGTCTTCGAACAGGGTCCGGGATTGACAAAGAGCCGATCCTCGACAAAATTGGCTAGGAATCCCCTCCCCACATTCGAATAGAACAGCAAGATGTCGGGAATACAATCCTCGATCTCCGCCGCAATGTCAACATCCTCGGCCACTGCTCTTTCCAATTTTTGGTCTCCGCCGGCCTGCTCGTGTTCGACCTCCTGCGCGGAGAGAACCCGTCCGTTTTTTGTTTTCCGAATAAACTCATATCTCTCCCGACGCGCAACGTCGATGTTGCTTTGCGGCTGCTGCATCCCCTGATTGACACTACTGCTTTTCTCCACGCCATCGCGCGGAAACCACGAGCGCTGGCGCAGCAGGTGGCGCATCACCTCTTCCAGCTTGCCACCGGATTCCGGCTCCGGCCGGGTCAGCAAGGAGCGAACCAGGGGCGAAAGTGGGTCCTGCGTCGTACAGCTGATGGTGAACGAGTTGTTGATGCGCAGGAAGCACGGATTGGGAACCTGCACAGTCGCGTGGTCGGAAGTGTGGTTTTCAAAATTTACTTTTTTTCTTCTTCAACCTCAACACAACAGCAAAACATATTACCTCATGAATGCGGGTGCGTCGTCTAAGCGAAAGTTGCGGAAAAAGTAGGAAAACAAAATCAATATCGAGTACTAGGTGCGCCCCCAGTTCTTGCAATCGAAACCAACCTTCGCTGAGAAAGAAACTCGGATACGGTGGCTGCGGCGTTGCAAACAGAAATGTGGCCTCGTCTGGGCTCGGCACGATGACCAACTCGCAGCCGGACTCCTTGAGCTTGGCAGTCGCGTCCTCGAGAATGGGTAGGAGAAACGACTCCGTCAGGTCCACCGGGTCAAGGTCCTCCTGACCCTCTTCGCCCATTACGCCGCCTTCTCGAACGACCGTATTGTTACAATCGAGGAAAGGACCCATAAGGATAACCTGTGCAGCGTATGTTGGTGCGCTTCTGTGCAAGCATGTTCAGCAAGAATATTAACGTGCTGCAAATAATCTACGTAGTTGCGTGCTGCAAAAGGTTATGCACGATGGCTTTACGCATCTCTGCAAAACGTCACGCACGATGGGCTGTGAAAGGGTGCTGCTATTCCGTGGTGCATAACGTTTTGCAGGATGGTATCGAACTCTGGGAAAAAGCAATGTCGCTCGTAATACCTAGTAACATGCAAAATCAACCAGACATCTACTTGCACGGACCCATTACATTCGGAAACGGAATCGCATCTCGGAAATAAGGGATAGAAGTAGCTGCAAGTATTCCTCTTACAAATCCAATTCAGAGATCCGTCATACCATTTGTGGTTTTGCAGCGAGGGCGTATTGCAACACCGACCGCAGACACGAGTAGTTCAGCTCGCTGCGCTTGGAAAAAGGCCCGCTCGCGCAAAGGATGTGCACCGGTGGGGCCGCAGAGTTGGAGGTCGGCAGCTCACGCGCGGGAACCGGCACGCCACCGATGAAGCGATTTGCGTGCAGTCGTTCTTTCTCACCGCGTCCCACGGCATACCTGTTTAGGAAAGTTTCGTTCTTGGCCGTCCTGGCGCTTCCATGGTCTTGTAGAGCCGTTTGATTGAAGATATAGAAGGATCATAGTAGTTCAAGCGGAAACAAAGTCTGTGTACACTATCTGTCCGGGAAACGTGGAAACGCGATCGCAGTCCTGCGTGAGGAAGTACATGCGCTGTCCGTTGGACTCGCTGCGGCTGCCTTCGAGTAGCAAACTGCTCTCGTTCAACTTGCTCGCCGCGGTCGTCGAACTGGTGGCTTCCTGCGGATTTTAATGAAGAGTCGGCCGTCAAAAAATTGAATTTATCTTTTGCACGTGAGGCAAGAAAAAAAGAATTGTTGAAAATCCTACAATGTTGAATAACACAGGATACCTCATCACAAAGTATCCTTCCGACGACAGATATCTCCTGCGTAACTTGCTGCACCTCGCCAACTTGCCCTGGTGTCAATTAATTTTGATCGTTTGCGTCCGGCTCCGGCATAAGAGGAAGCCAATGCGAATGCCAAAGCTGGCTGCGCTAAAAATGAGGCAAGTCTAAATTAGGAAATCAGTGCACGGCTGCATCATCTTCGATGAACAATAAGTAGAAGTTGATGTACCCAATGGAATCAAAACATAGGCAACACCTCTCTGCACGTTTTCGTCGTCTTCAGCGATGCGCAAGCGCATCAAGCTTTCCATGTCTTCAAGCCTGGCATTAGTCGCAAGGGCGCGCCGCTCGACATTCAGGTCGAGAAAATTGTACTCAACTGCAGTTTGGTTTTGTGGTTGTTCAGGATGATGCTCATTGAACCGAAAAGGAAAACGGAAACGCTCGAAGCATAAACAACATTTTTTGATTTTCATATGTATCAAAGCCGACCATAAGCCCCTCATTTGCAGTTGCCGGATTAAAATGCCGGAATGACATCGAGATCGACGGCAAAACACTATAATACACAAACCTGGAGTCCTTTGCGGATAGTCTGTATCGATTGCAACGGGTTCCTTGTGAAAGCTAGACGGCAGTGAGTCGTGGAACGTTAAGCGACTTTCCATACCGGTCGGTATTACTGCCTGCAGGGGTTGCTTCTCGATGCTGGTGCAGCCCCGCAGTATTGCGCGGGGCAGTGGTTTGTTGCTCTGTGCAGCTGCGCCGCCCCCCGTTCCAAGAACTACCGCTCCAGCAGACGTGCGCAGGGCCGACCGGTCCGGGTTCAGACCGGAGGAAACACCACCGCGCACGGGCGTCGGAACGTGTTGCGAATACGAGGATGTGTTTTCCTGCTTCTTGCCTGTGCCCCAGCTGTTCGAGGTGCTCGAAGATGACCCACCGGCCTGCTGCGCCCCGGCGCTACCTGTAGTTGCGCCAATCGCAGTTGTTCCGCCAAGCGCGACTGCGGCACGACCGGGCGACGTGGTGGTGCGCGCACGCTTCGCAGACGGTTCTCCGGCGGCATCCGCAAGCAGCGAGGTACGCTGGGCCAGTGGTTTCTCGGCACAATTCTTTTTGCAAAAGATCGCGAATTTCTCAAACACCTCGGCAGTGTTAATACGGCCCGAGTTTACGGTGAAGGTCTCGATGGCATCGTCGTCCACGTCGTATCGCTCCAACGCCTTCACGGCTTCCTCCACCTTCAACTTTTTCGTGCCGTCCTTGGTGTTATTCAACACCCGCTTGACCAGCTGCTCCAAGTCGGACATATTGCGGGAGAGAGTGTGCTGAATCGGAGGCGTAGTAGAATCGCGTGAGTGAATTCTATTGTGCGGCCAACTACCTTTGCGCGGTCGTGGTGTTCGTCTCGGTGGGGTGCCTCATCATTTCAAGTGTCGCGGCTAAAGAGATCAACAAGGTGGCTCTTTTCGTACAAGTGTGTCACCACTACGTTTGACTTTTCTACAATGCGGTGCGAGCAAGAGGATCCATTCAGAACCTACACCGTAAAAGTTCTATACTTCCTCATGCCTCTATCCGTGGCATTAATTCCAATGGAATATCTTACGCGTTTGAGAGGATATTGAGTCGTGTGAGCCGACTGACAAACGCTGACACATTCACATTGGTGGATCTTCACTTTTTACAAAGAGAAAGACGGCGCTGCACTTTCAAGATTTGCATTTGCTCCGCCAACGTGCCCTTCTGACTGTTCTTCGTTTTAAAGCTGCTTCTTTGAATCGCACACGAAGCGTGGTGGAAATCTCAGATTATTACAAGTATCGGGGAAAACACAACGACAACAAAAGGCCGGAACTTCAACTTGTTGCTCATCTTCATCGCGAACAAGTACACATACAAAAGACAAAGTGTTGGATATTTATCTGCTTTTCGTTTGTTGGTATCGAAACAAACTTTAGCTTTCGCCCAGAAATGCTGGGGGGAGGGCTGAGGACAATCCTCGTCCAGAGTGTGCGTCTGCGTGATAGAAGTTCTTATCTACTATGCTAGCTCCTGGCTGAAAGTCTCGTATCGGTCAGGTGCACATCCTTCTGCACGAGGTCTATGGCAGAGTGGTAGAGAAATTTCAAAACATGTTCGTTGCAGTATGTGCGATGCGCGAAAACCAGATTTGAGGGTTGTATTGGATGTAGCGGGTGCTGGTCGAGGTTGGAGAGTAGAGTCCTGTGAGGTAGTTGTCGTGTTGTGGCGTTGGATCTACTGCTCCTTCCGCCGTATCGCCGCTTTTCTGTTTTCCACTCCTCCACTTTCTCCCATTCCATTTCGAAATATTCCAGGGACGCGTACGCAAATCCTTGCGCGGTAGGAAAAAACGCATCATAGCCAAACTTGGTGAGAAGTAGCGCAACGGCCTCTACGGACGACTTCCAAGACGCAGCCGCGGCTCCAGTTGCAGCTCCAGAATGCTCGGAGTGGTCGGTGGTTGTATCTGACACAATCTTCAACTGCAGCAGATTCCACTCGATCTGGAAGAGCGGGAAGCGCATTTGATTTATCTCGTTCTCCAGGTGCATACCTTTGACAATCTCAAGGTCCCAAAATTCCGCGTCCACAATCGTCAGAAAAGCCGGCATTGCGACATTTTCCTGTGACTTTGAGGGTGAAGATGTCCCTTCGGACGCAGCGGATGCGCCATCGATGCTTTTTGATGTACTTTCTCTTTCCCGCCGGGCTTTCATATTCATTCTGACTTCGACCTCTTGCATCACTTGTTCCAGGGTCTTGACTTCGACCATTTTCATTCTCTTCGCCACGTTATTTAGCTTCGTTGCAGATTGAACCTTCTTCGTGCTGAATTCGAGCTGGGCGATTTCATCGGAAATGTCATGTTGGACACGAAGGCCAACTTCTTTCTCCGAACGGGCTCCCCATCCGTAAGGATGAATCTCGATGCGCTGGCGTGTGGAAAAATGGCCATTCGTCTGTGTAAAAGGTTCTTCCCCAGGAGCCGCTTCTCTTTCATTGGTCGAAATACTTCTAGCCCGCTTGGGGACTTCTTCGGGCTCCATCTGCTCCGCCGGCTCCCCACGATCGAAAAAGCGCCGCTGCATTTTTTCAACTAATTCTTGTTGAATTTCGAATCCCAGCAGCAACTGCTTTTCTGGACAATAGGGCGGCGCACAGAAATTTCGCACGACATCCAACCAGTGCCCGTGGTTGGCCCCCGCGTTTAGAAAGAGCAGCTCGTCGACGCTCCCAGTTGTTCTGGGGTCGGGGTATCTTTGACACTTCTTGACGTTGTCACCGTCACGACGCAGCTGCTCTATATTACGCGGCTTTGGTTGTGGTTGAGTAGCATCCAGCAGCCATCCAGCGTGCTTTCCAACTTGATGATTGTCTTCCTGCGGTACTACTTGTGACGAGGAGCATGATGCTTCGACTTCCGAATTGATTTCGGCGTTGTGTTCTTGAGGCTCTCTGCGCTCCCCGGCGGAACGATGCTGCTCTGCGAAACCACGACGACTCGTGGAGAACGTGGTCTGACGTTGTTGTGACTCTAGCGCTAGTGCTTGCCGAAACCTCCTCCCCAAAGCGTCGATGCGCTGGTGCGGTTGCACGCGCTGCAGGGTGTCAGCTCTTTGATGGTTGCGATCATGCGGGAAGCGAAGCCACACATCCATGTTGCGAGAAGTAGAAGTAGATGGACAACTAGTAGAACCACTACCACTTGCAGCGGTGCTACAAGAAAAAGAATCGCTGCGTTTTTTGGTGTCCGTGCCCACACCCGGGAGGTGAACAGAAGGGGGAGCCGTCGTGTGCGTTCTTGCGTCAGGCGACAAACGAGCACGGACCGAAGTCGTTGAATTGAAGTTCACGAGCATGATACTTCGGTTTGTCAAAAGAATCATGTTGTCCATGTTCTCGTTCGCAATCCAGTTTTCGGCCATGTACAAATCTTCGTAAAGCAGCTGGCGCTTCGTTTCATCCCGCAGATGTCGGTCGCTCCGAGCCCAGCTGGAGCACATGTAGTAGCGCTGTATCGCCGCCACTTGCACCACGTAGCGAGCAGTCACGTGTGCATAGCACCTCCGGGCATGATGATCTTCGGCGCTCATGGAGTTTGCCGTAGTACTTGTTGACTCTACTGCAACATTGAAGGAAGGGACGAATTTTCGATAAAGCCTCGGCAAAAACTGGGTCAGTTGTGCCAGGTCAATAGCGTTGTTGTTATCCATGCTATCATCGTGGTGAACAGCGTGGTCGACCCTAGCGCCGGGACGACCAACAGCGCTTGCCCTAGCGGCGCCACCATTGTCGATGCTGCTTCCGACGTTTTTGTTGTGGTCGGGGTCCTCCTCGTCCCTTCGTCTACCCGCCAGTAGTGCGTCGATATTGTCCACTCCGCGGATCGCTGTAGCGGGAACCTGATTTCGCTGAACCGTGCGGAATATCAAATGCGAAAATGTCTGAGTCTGGAAGATTGCAACTTGTCATGCTAAATCTGCAGCATGCAAAAATCTGTGTTGCATGATTGCCAAAAGTCGCCCAGTTTTGAACAAGTCGGGAGGTAGTTTCTCATGCAGGATAGGCATTAGAATGGTCTCGCAGAATCTGTCATGCTAGGTCCGGCATTCCAGACCTCATAGGTCGTGGAAAAGCAGCATGACAAATCGCGCACTCTTCCAGACCCAGACATTTTTACATTTGATACGGAAGACTTGCTCGATCGCGAGTCGCGTTACAGCACCCGCAAACTCACGAGGACAGGTCCTCTGGAATGTCCGGGGATCTTCCGGCGGGCGCTTGCTTCCAGGCCGGCGTCGATTTTCGTTCACAAATTCAGTCACCTGCAGCACCGTACCGATCGCCTCCGAGCAAGGATCGGCTTGTCGGTTCGGGCTTGCTAGCGACTGCCACCTCTCCATTCCCGCGGTTGTCGCTACCGGCACAGAGGTAATCGGGTCCTCGTCGCGGCCCTTCGCATCTTCACCAGGGACACCAGCACCGTCCTCCGTTTTGCTGTTATCGCGAGCGACGCCGGTTGCTCCTTGTCTTTGCGAAACCAGCGGCGAGGACGAAGTAGAGACGGCGGTTTATTATATAGCCCCACAACCGGTGAATTGGAATCCTTCAAGAGCTGTGCTAGTGCTAAAAATGCCTTGATTGCGTCAATCAATGTGCTGTGCTCGAACGCACAGGAAAAACCATACGGATCTGGTAAGAAGGTCGATGAGAGCCTATAACTCAGCGTTTGTAGCAGCGAGGTTGAAAAACGTTGACGTTCACAACTCGGCTTTGCCGTTGCTTTCATGAATTAGCTGCAGAGAGCTTCTTCACATACACCACGAAGATTACGCATGGTGTTTTTATCTACGCGTGTGCGGACGAGCCAAGAGCACATTATCATTGATCTGCTTCGAGCGCTATCCGATCTTGCTTCGAGCGCTATCCGATCTTGCTAGTCCAATTCACGTTCGGTTTCGTACTTTTGTGCGCAGTTCCTTTGCCGCTTTTTGCGTAATCAGCCTGTGACCGCGTCCGCTGTCCGCCCTGGTGAATAGCCGTGGAAAACGAAAATGGTTAAAGCGTCGAGCAAACGACGCGAAGCTTTTGCTGCTAAGCTCGATCCTCAGGTCAGAGGTCCGGTTTGAAGAAGTTTCCACCGACTCGCTAGGCTTTTGCTTTCGCGTGGAAGTAGAAGTTGTCCCGGCTCCATTATGGCGCCGATAATAGGCCAAGGCGAAAAGGGAAGACCTTTGACAGCGTGTAGCAGACCAGTACCTTCTCGGGGCGGATTCTTGTGCCTTTGCCACCACTTCCGACGAGCCTTCAGCTGAAGCAGGAGCATCCAAAATTTGTCGCTGGAGCTCAGCGACATCGTGAAAATAGCCGCGGGACATGGCCGCAAGCAGTTCAATGACTGCGATGAAATCGTGCTTGTCCGCATCTTTGAACAGTTCTCGGTACAGGTCCTGCGACAGAAAAACCCCGTTAAACCGCGAGTCTGGCGGTAGATTAGGATGCACTGCGGGGTCCAGAAATTGCGGCTTCTGGCCGTTCCGAGTGACGCGCCGAATCTGATCGTCGTAGAATTTTGTAGCACGTGCAACTTTCTGCCCATGCAGCTCCACAGCGCGCCGCAAATCCTCGTTGGATGGAAGTTCGATAGTGGCTGCACCTACGCAACAAATTGCGAATAAACCAAGAAGATTCAAAACAAGAAGAAGCAGGTGGCTCATCATCCGTTCATAGGTTGATCAACAAAGATCAACAGACTTCAGTCAAGCATGCGAAGATAATTTTCGATGAAGTTGTGCGCATGCATCAGAGAGCGGATACCAATCCTAAAAGTTAATCAACTTGCAGCTTTGCGTGCAGTAGGCACAGATTGAAATGTCGCTAACCCTGCGTGACGCCTACAAAGAGCAACGCTTTCGTAGAAAAACCCTTACCGCATGCTGTTGCTATGGCCTCACGAGGGCCTCCACCATGGCAAACAGCCTGATAGATTAAAACGCTCGTACCCTCACTACGTATGACGAAGAACTTCGAAATGCCGACTATGATGCCATCGCGATTTTACTTCGCAACAGGTCGCAGCCACCAGCGCTGCAACAATTGATGTTGTACGAGGAGGCCTGTCGAATTCGATTTCGATTTGGATTTTCTTCATTCCAACTACAAAAAAGATTCAGATTGGTGGTAACAGTGAAACCACACCCGAACATCAGCAGGACATATCGTCAACACGTGCATCATCTTCCACTTTCACAGACACACTAAGTTATTGATGATGCGCCGAGGAACAGGAACGTTCCGTGACGGCGATGTCTGGGTCGTGTAGGAGCGTCCTCGCCGATGGCCGGGCTCATCTTCATTGTTGGTAAAATTGCGTTGAGTTATAATGTGTCAATCCGGCAGGGTCATCCAGAAGATCTTGCTGGCCCGCTGGTTCCGCTGACAAATCGAATGCAGCCGGCTCCATCATGTCGCCCGGACCACCCAGGTGGTCGTCCATTGCCGAACCCAGTAAACCCCCACCTGGCGGCATAATTCCTCCGTGCGGCGCTGCACTGGGACCGAGCAGAGGCGTGTCCCCGGCGTTCGAAAAAGACGAGGCTGCGCTTCCGCCCCCAGAGAATAGCGAGATAGAAGTGGCCGCGTTGTTGGTCAAGTTAAAGCTGATTCTGTCTAGGCTCTCCAACCACTTGCCCATTTCCAACTGTCGTGCCTGCTGCAGATCCTGGACTAGAGTTTTCCTCTTGGAGGAGTTGTCGTCTTTCGTGTCTTCCTCTTCCTCCTCCTCGTCGGGCATTCGGACACGCACGAGAAATCCCGTGACTTCGTCTACAAGGCAGTTGTCTAGCCGGCCGTTGAGTATCAGGGTTTTCACGAGGTGCAGCGTTTCTGCCTCGGGCACCTCCAGCAGATTCGCGAGGTAGGACAGCGATATTTTTTGGTACGCCGTGAGGAGGTGCAACACAATGCCCGACCTCGTCACACTTCTCAACTCTTGTTCAAAGTCCGCGAAAATCTCCTTCTCCGTCTGCAAAAAGTGTGCCAAGTGTTCGTTCAGTCCGTCCACGTCGTTTGTCTCTACCGCTTGCCGCAGTTGAATCAGTTTCTTCAGCTCCGGATCTTCGGCGTACACCTTGGCCTCCCGACTGTCGAAGGGGTTGATATCCGAGCAGGCCAGCATGTTGCTGAGGATCACAAACTTCAGCATCAGCTTGGCCTTGCTCCCGTTGCCGAGCGCCTGGTAGGTCTGGAAGGCCTCGAAAAACTCGTTGTAGGCTTGGAGCCACTGCTTTTCCCGCATGTACAGGTAGCGCCCTCCGATCTCCCGGATGACGGCGAGGTTCCGCGGGTCTGCGATCGCGGACGTGAGCTCGATGGTTTTGGGATACAACTCCTTCAACCGTTGGAAATCTTGGATCAGTGCCGCGAACTGGATCTCCACAGCGTAAATTTCGATCCACTGCGTGCTGTTAGTTTGCAATAAGTTATTGTGTGAAGACGTAGTTGATGTTGTAGTTGTCCCTGCTCCAGATCCAGCAGAAGTGCTGTTATTTCTGTCGATTACGCTGTAGATTTTTGGAATCAACCGCTTCAGGCTCCCGCGGTCCTGCTCATTGCCGCTTTTCTCGAAGGATTGCAAATGCAGTTTGCACAACTTTATCACGGAGGAGAGCCAAAGGGAAAACTGATTGTCGTCTTTCTCCAGGTGGTCCAAAGTCATTTCATACATCTCGATCAGTATCACTGGCAACGCACCCGCCGGCTGGTTTATTTTGCTGCCGTGTAATGATGGTGGTGCTGCACCATCTACGCACACTTCGCTAGTACCTTGCAGCAGCAGAAGGGGTTGGAGAATTTGATCGAGAATCGAGTTTACGGCCTCCTGCGCGTCATTTCTGCTCACCGACCCCAACAGCGAGAGCACCTCGCGCATGGTGTTGCGCATCGTGTCGGTTTGGCCGACGCGCGCCGCAAGAATCACGATGTTCTGCAGAGATTTGAACTTCCACTGCTCGTTGCTCTGTCGGCCGCCGCCGCCATTCTTTCGCTGCCGCTCGTTGTCCAAAGATACCACCTTCTGAAACTGCTGCAGCGCATGCGCGGGGTTGTTGAGCTTGTGATCATCCGCCTCGTAAAAATGGTTCTCGATCGCAATAGCGTCCTCATCCTCATCTTCGTCCTGTGTAATCTCGCCATCCGACTCGAACTCGAATTCCTGTTCGCTATCCGACATTATTTCTTTTTTCTGCTTGAAATACGAAAATTCTAGCTAGATCATTGAGAAAAAGAGAAGGAATCGAAAACGAATACTAAGATAACACACACAGGTCACATATTAACTTGTTGATAAGGGTCAAACTGGTACTAGACCTACTCTAGACAATAGCAGAACAACCATATCTGCAGGCGTTAATATCGTCTTGATTTATACCACAAGACTCATGCTATGTTGCGGTCGAATACGGACTGCAATAATTCATTGTTGCAAGACAGACACATACACAGGATCAGATTGTGGTTCGACCGATGAAGCTGTGCCCGCTACTGCCTTCAGATTACAAAGAGCTTCTATCCTATCGCCTGTGTCTGCGTGATCTGCTACGCAGCAAGCCTGGGCCTGCCGAGGCGAAACAATACAACAAGTAACGACGATGCCAAGTCGAAGTCAAGTTGTCGCCGCGACCGCGATTTTTAACCTACCTCAGGGAGGACGACGGATCTAGTACACTAACACGCATCTTTGGCTGTTCGCGATGAAGAAAAGTTGTAGGCGATCTTTTCTTGATGTTGGAACGAACACACATGCTGCATGTGCCTGTCGCACATTTGCACAAGAGACGACTAAAGCAGAAACTGAGGATGCTGGTCCTCTAGCAGCTTATGGCTTTGCTTTTGGGATTGTGTATCTATAGATTGTTTCAAAACGCCCATGGTAGGCATGGGATGCACCTAAATTACATCTTCTAGAAACCAGTTATTTTGATGTCGAGCAGGTCGCTGCCGCTGCGACAGATGCTGCATTCTTTGTTCATTCGCCCGGGAAGATAAATGAATCATACAAGAAGAAACAAGCGTCTCGATCTTGTTGCGGCAAGTGCATTCATTTCTTATTCTTTTTTTCTTACGACAGAAAAGTGCCGGAAATAACAAAAAATCACAGCACTGCTTTGACATTTCACTTATTCTTTTTGCCGTTGTTTCTAAATCATTTTACATGTACTCGAGAAGAAGCACTTCGACGTAAGGCAGACCGCCCCAGGTGATAGCTCGCCCTACTTCCTGCGTAGTATTTTCGCAGAAATGTAGTATGTCACGGGCTAGTTTTTGCAGTGTCAGCATTTCGGCATGCGCGTCGGCTTCTTCACCTTGATCTACTTCCTGATGCAGTTGTTCTTGGAACTTTTGGCTCTTCCCAAAGAAGAAATCGCCCGACATAATCGACGTCCGATCATTTTTGCTTGTTGGAGATGAAGTAGAACCTCCTCGCGTCGTTGTATTCAACATTTCCTTGGACTTCTCGAATTGCTTCGCCTGGAGTTGTATCAAGTGCAAAAGTATCGCACTCGTACTAATTGCAAATATGCATGACAAATCTCCCTCCTAAGTTAAAACAGCATTACAAATTTCACTTTTGTTCTTGCTAAAATTTGTAATGCAATTAATTTACTAGTACGTTACTTTTGCAATGCATATGTTGATACTTCAACTCCTCCCGCAGATGGATTTTCTCGTATATCTGCGGGCAAGCCAGGTACTATCAAAAGCAAAAGTGTCTGGGTCTGGAAACTTGTGACGCTGGGTGGCGTCTCATGATGAGGCTACAAATGCTGGCTCAGCATGACAAATTTCTGAGCTCCTAGGTGTTGCCTATTCTGCATGACAAACTGCGCTTCTGCATCACAGAAAAACGGAGCTCTTGGGTAACGTGCATGACAGATTTAAGAGTCATGCCAGACAAGCATGACAGACATGAATTCTTCCAGACCCAGACACTCCTACATTTGATAGGTACTTCTTCGTCGCCATTTCGGCGGCTTTTGTCAACGCAGCGTCGATCTTCTGGAGCACTTTGCGTTCGTCGTGCTTCACGCTGGCGGCCGTCGTTTTTGCGTGGTGCAGGGCCGCGCGGACCGCGTCCATTCTGATGCCGAAGGACTCGTGGAGCCGGGCGAAGGCGGCATCAAATTGCTGCAGCCCGTATCATGGGGAAAATGACACCCATACAACCAGAAATTAAGTTGTAGTTGCAATTGTCTCAGAAGTCTTCTTCACTCTGTGACGCGGAGACTACAAGATGACCGGCAATCTTGATGTGCTGGCCTGCTGCGGAATGCAGTTCGTGATGCAAGTTAGCGACTAAAAACGAGGTGGCAAGAAAATCTGTAGGCCAAAAAGAGGCTAGTTTTGTCTTTGTGACACCAACAACTGCAACGCAAATTTGTGTTTTTCCTGGTGTGTCGTGTAGTTTTGTGTGATAGCCCGGTGAAGGCGAAAGGTTGCGGCATTTTTTTGAGCTTGGTTGCATCGGTCGATGTTGAAGACGAGGTGGAAGTAGAACCTCTACCGCTTGCTCCGCTCGCTTTCGTCGAGGGTGAGCAGAACGTTTCTTGAAGCCGTCGCATCTTTTTTGTGTACTCCCGCTTTTGACGGACCTCCTCCGCGTAAATGAGTTCGTGCTTTATCCGTAGTTGTTCGACATCTTGTTGTTCCGCCGGCAGGCAGCCAAGGGTTTCGGCGCCATACGTATCCCTACCTCTGTCAGTGCCATGTACATGAACATGCTGCAGGTGTGGCTCTAGCCGCAGCAGATTTTTGCACCGATCTTGAATGCTCCTGCTTCTTTGCCGTAGTATTTTGCGGTCATCTCGGACTCGGTCCATTCTGGCGGTCAGAAAATTGTTCATGGGCAGCTGCTCGGGCGGAAGCCAGGAACGTGCAGGTGGACGAAAAACTTCAGAAATAAACGTTGGCCGATTATACGTAGCTGCAGCGAAGGTCCTGATTTCCTTCGGTTGTCGTCCCATTTCCCCACTAGAGCAGCCAGGAGCAGGATCGTGTTGAGGTTGACCATCCCCAAGCCCGGCAATCGGAGAAATTCTACTCGCTGTGGCACTTATTGATGGCGGGCCCGGACAGGAATACGATGGCTTCAGCATTCTATTTGTTGGTCGTGCCTGTGCTGGAGGAGGACGGGACTCCACTGTCGCGACCTTCGCGACTTCCTCCGCTATGGTTTCCCGGCGGCTGCGCGAGCTTTCTGTCGCAGCGGCAAAGTGAAAAGCAGGCCTACTGATTCCAGTCGACCGTGTGCGGAAACGCGGCGGTTGCTGTGGGAAGGAGCTTCGCGGATTTTCGGAGCTGTCGCGACGCACGACTAGAGTACTAGAAGGACCCTGCACTTGTCGTTGGCCCTCATGTTGCCCTCCAAATGCGGATTCGTAAAACAGAAAGTTCTGCGTCTGGTGACTGTGCTGATTCGGTTGCGAGGCCTGTTCTGCTGCTGTGGATCGGGTGGTAGCGCGACGAACAAGCCCATCACGATGATTGCAATATTTTTTATTTTCGACAGCCACAGCATGAGCATTGTTGTTGATATTTTTGCGACCGTAGTCTTCATGGGAGACGCCTCGTCTGGTATGTAGTACTTCGGAGTCAATATTATTTCCCTTGGTCGTCTTTATCGCCATCAGTTGGCTCTCCAGCGCAGCCATGCGCTGGTGCCATGATTCCAAGACGGCGTCCAAATTACCCGTGAATTTCTCGAACAGGACATCCAGCAGCCGGGTATTCTCCTGTTTCCCGCCTGCCGCCCCGTCCAGTGCGCTGTCACGCAGGCGATCTAACTCCTCGAAAAGCTGTGCGACATCCGTCATTCGTGTAGCTCGCTGTTATTTGGGAGATACACGTAGTTGGGCACTTCTTGCACCGGTCGTGTCGGGGAGGCCTGTCGTGGTGCTGAAACACAAGCAGAAGCAGGTTCGGATTCCTCGGCGGGTCATAATACAAATACTACTGAAGGCTTTACATTTTCTTTTCAATTTCCAGGTGAGCTTTGTTTTACCACATAATTATGCGACTAGAATTATACCCACTTTCTTACACAACCAACAGGTCTTCGATGCAGGGTTTGAAGCGGATTATAGTCGATTCAACATCACGAGGAAGCCGAAGCCCCATTCTCAAACAACTCAATCGAATCATAAATCAGACAGTAGCAGTACTCAAATTGATATTTCGCGTTGCGAAAGCGAAGGGGCGTCAATACTGCCGACGAGGACGAAATTTGATGAAATTGAATGCTCTACTTCGACGACGCAAACTAACAATAAGAGAAGCGAGGAAAGCTCCACTGGGTCTGGGACCCACGAATGAACAAACGAAATAGGCTCGTAATCGAAAATCCTAATAGTGAGCGAATGCGAAGGTAGGAAAAGCACCTTCTTACTTTATCGCTTTATTCGTTTCAATAAAATACAGGCTTTCTTGTTTTTTCGCTTTGATTTCTTTTCGTGTTGTCTATGTTCGCTGCTTGCGCTTGCCTTCGTCATGTTCATTCGATGAATGTGATTGTGAAGCACCTACAACATGCAGCAGCAAGAAGAGCATGAGCAATCAAGCTGATGCTGATAATGCGTATGCTAGCACTCAGGTGCGTGCAGTGGTAGGTGTCCTCAAGCTCAAAAACACAACAGAAAAAAGCTCGTAGTGAGGACTGTGACACAGGCACGGCGACGTCCAGAACTAGTAATCTCTTCATGATGAGTGCCGCATTTGAAGATATGCTGGGCTCGGGTGCTGGGTCTACTGGTGCTGGGTCATCTTGGTGGGTCGCGGGAGTAGCATCGAGAATACTAGAACAGGTAATACGAGCTTCTGGTGTGATTCATGTGGTAGAAAATGGCGATCAGAGCAGCTGCAGAGATAGTACTATGTGATTTGCCGCGGCGTCGTCCACTTATCACCTGTCTAGTACGGTGCGTACTTTCCTTTCCCCTTGGCCTTCTTCCCACCCCAAGCGGGAGCATAGCTTGCGGCGTACCTTTTCATTAGTATATTTCATTTTCTATTCTTGACTGAGCTATTAAGATTGGCTTCTGACAAAGAGAACAGCAATTCTACGCATCGTTCTTGTCAACGTATGTTGTTTGTTGTAAGTGGTCGTGATACTAGTTGTAGGTCATCATGCCGGCGCTACCACCATTCAATCATGCGTCTGACTTCATCTCCACCTATCGTACCAAATAAAACAAGCCTCAAGAAGAAAAGCAAAATTCAAATTGAGTATTAAAGGTGGTCCTAGTACCCGCCTTTCTTGCCCTTGCCTTTGACGCCCTTCCCGGATTTGCCTTTACTGGACTTGTTGTAACCAGGAACGTTTGATCGCTTGGGCATAACCTTGAGCTGTCGTCCGCGGAAAAGACTGTCGTTTAGCAGAGTCGCGTTCTGCACGTGCGCTACATCTGCAAATTCCATGTACGCGAAGCCTGTGGAAAAATTAAGACATCACTTCATGTTCATAATTGCATCAAATTATAAAATCTAGATCCAGGAGGTCCCCACCAGTTCCAGTTCTACTGAGAAGCAGCTCAGTACCATTGGTCCAGCCGAGCGCTCGGCGCGTCCAGGTTTTCGTCAAAACGCAAAATGAAATTTTTTTCATTGCATAGTAGTGTCCTTTTATTTGATGTCAACATCATAAGTTCAAAAATTATATATATTCTGTTTATTTTTACCTTTTGGGCAGCAGGTGTATTTGTCGACCATGATTGTGATTCGGTTAATGCTGCCGCAGGATTTGAAGTGCTCCTGCAGTTCCTCCGGGGTGGCACCGTAGTCGACGTTTCCCACGTAGACCGATCGCGCGTCCGTTTCAAGCGAAGTTCCGGCTTCGTTCAGGTCAACGTCCTGCTTCTCGGAAAGGTCCTTCACAGCGGCGGTCTCCTTCTCCATGTATTCCATCTCTTGTTCCAGTTCCTGTTTTTAACATCATAGCAGACATACTTATTTTGAGAGGACGATCCAGCGAAGAACTGGCACTGGGAGGAGATGTGCTGCGACATCATGCGTGGCGAAGAAGATGCGAACGGTTTCTCGTAAAAAATGTAATTTTGTCTGGGCGGTTGGCGAACGATGAAGGCTCTTTTCTTGTTTCGACGGAGATGAGGTGGTAGGAACCACGACCCATGTTGCACGCTGACCAAGCGGGAACGGCAAACCTCCGTGAGAAGCCTGGAGAAGATGGTGCTCGCGACTGCTCAGCGCAATGCGAGAGAAACGTCAAAGAGGTCCATCCTGGTCGTGCTTGATTTCATCGCTGGTGTAACTTGTTTCTTTTTGTGGTGGCATGCAGATTCATCTGCATTTGGTGATTGTTTTCTTTTTTTTTGTTGCTGTTGGGGCTTTTGTCCTTCTCTGCCGGGGTTTTTTCCTTTTTTTTTTTGCAGATGATGCCTGTCACATTTTTCAAGTTCACCACTGGCTTTATTCTTTTTTTTTTCACCCGGTTCTTTTCTTTTCATTTCTTTGACGGACTGGGGCGGCCCTCTTTTTTTCTTTTCTTTTTTTTGAGCCCTCTTGAGTTTTTTTTTGAAATGTGTGCCACCAGGCAAATCAGCAGTGCTCAGCCGAGCGCTCTGTTGATAGCAGCTTACTGCCACAACTGGTTGCTCGATGTTGAAAAAGGTAAATTTAAAATTCGTTTTTCACTAATGTTGGTAAAAAAGTGCTCGAAGCAGTCAGGTGACATTACGGGCTTCGGTGCGTGGGAGCCACTTCATGCATCACCACATACGGTAGATTGAAATTTTACATTTTCATTTTGCCTTTTAAATATGGCCAAGAAGATGTAGCAAACTGCTCTGGAGGTTTCTCCTATGTCAGATGTAAGGAAGTCAACTACGAGGAGTTCGTGTTATAGAAATACCTGGATCTCATGGTCTATGCTTTCGGCGGAGTTCATCTCTGCTTCTGACCCGGCGGCGACTACCTGCACCGATCCGGTAGCTCCAGCTGCTGCGTCGGATGACATGTTTGCCTTTGGTCCACCTTCCGTCTTCAAAAAATAAAGAAACAAAAGAACAACTACTGTATACTTCGTCTTCAAGTGGGAGCGAAGCCGAATAATGCAACAACTTCTGCAAGAACTTCTAGTTGGGCAACGATCACCTGACACAGGAGGTAGTTACAGGTGTATTAGTACCTATCTTTTTACTGTAGTAGAAGTGGACGAGAAGTACCACTTACGGCCTCATGTAGATACATATGTACGGCACGACCCTGCACTGACTTTTTTGCTAGTGCTACGTAATTTGCTTGATGTGATAATCAAAACAGAGTCAGTATGATCGGTAATTTTTCATACGCATGTAGGCACCTGAGTAAGTACCTCCAAAATTCTACGATTGGTCGTACCTTCATGCATTTAGATTTGCATGGTCCTGGTCTTAGTCCTACAGCGTTCTTACAAAAACATTTTTGTCGGGCATTTCATCTTTGATATGATCTTCTTCCATTTTGATTTTACAACTTTGTGCTCCGGGCTGGGATGAATACGGCCGAACTTGCTGCTTTGGCAGTTTTGACTGTGGACTGTCAATGTTGTCGTCTACGTCTTCGCAAACATGCATTTTTGGCTGGGGCTGCGGATCGATTTTCTGTCGAGTTTTTGTTGAAGACAGCAGATTTCTGTTTTTTTTTGTTGGAACTTTGTCGATTTTTCGGCAGTGATGATACAAATCTGCGCTCCGAGCAGGAGAACTCGGTATTCAATGGGAGACCAAGAACGTAGTGCACATAGCACTAACGAAAGATACTGTCGCGGCACAGGCGCTCGTGCTTAATATGTGTTGATGTCGCTAGAAGAGGACACATCAGCTGTATTTCTATTTCCTGGAACTACTGCAGCATCTACATAATGATGAAATAGAACTGTTGAATCTGCAGCATAATTGCTATATGTAGCTGCCAGGAAAAGAAGTAGATCAAGAGAGCCTCAGTCACTCTCTTCTTCTTCATCGTCGTCATAATTCATGACTACCTTTGGCTTCACTGCTTTTTTGTCTTTCTCCTTGATCACGTTCTCCTTCGTTGCGCCAGCCCCAGTTGCAGCGGCGCCAGCGCCACTGCTTGTGGCTTCATTGCTATTTCTTGTGCTGGTTGCTGTAAACGTCTCTATTTTGACGTGTTTCCGGGGACAGCTGTCTCCCTTGTTGCATCCGCGCTTCGTGTTGAAATGGAAGCAAATGTTCCGGTCGATTGCCAGACACCTGTCGTAGATGTCTTTTTCCTCTTCCGACAAGCGCCAGTAGAACTCCGGGCGATCGAGCTGGGCCCGCTGTTGCGCCTTGTCTATTGCCGCCTGCCGTATTCGTTGCTCCTCGGCTTTTTCCTCGGCCAGCCGTTTTTGCCGCTTCTCTTCCTTCTCCTTCGAGAGTTTGAACGTTATGGGCTTGTCCGCATCCGCGAACTTTTCCTTGGCCTCCTGCTCGGCCCGCATCCGCTGCTCCTGTAGCTTCCGAGCCATCTTCTGGTCGAACTCACTCATGCCCGTGTCCGCGCCGGTTTCTTCGTCGACAAAAAGGGCCTCGTGGATGTCGTCTTCGAACTCGTTGTCGTTTTCCTCCGCGAGTCGTCTCCTCTTCGCCTATCCTGTGCAAAAGTATCGTACTAATCGCATTCGTGCAATACAAATTTCTTTCTCAAGTTAAATCCGCATTACAAATTTTCTTTCTCATGCTGACGAAATTTGTCATGCGATTTATACTAGTACGATGCTTTTGCATTTCATATCGCCGTCTTATCCTCGATGTCGTGCTCCTTTTGCGCCAGCTGCTGCTTTATCAAATGTAAAAATCCCTGGATGTCTGGAAATTTGTGATGCTGTGTGGCATATCATGAGGAGGCCACAATTTTTGCTGGCTCAGCATGACAAGTTTCTAAGCTTCTAGGTGTTGCCTATTCTGCATGACAAACTACGTTTCTGCATGACAGAAAAGTGGGGCTCTTTGGTAATGTGCGTGACAGATTTAAGAGTCATGCCAGACAAGCATGACAAACTCGCATTTTTCCAGACCCAGACATTTTTACATTTGATATGCTTGATTTTCTGCAGAAACGGCGCCCCCGCGGCAGATCGGGTGATGTTGGCGCGAGACCCGCCTCCCCCGCCCGCGGAAAGACCGCCGCCCCCCTTGCCGCTCTTGCCTTTGCCCTTACCGGAACGGGCACCCTCGTCAAAATCCATCATCTGATTGATGTCGCCCATGGTCTGGTGCGTTATTAATTTTGTTCGAGTTCGTTCTTCGATTCAGAAAGTGAAAGAAGAAACTTGATGGCACTGGTGGTAGTCGAGGCGAACTACTTCAACAAAGGAAAATGACAAGAAGCCAGCGGATGCGTACTACGACAACTTCATCGAGGTCCCAAAAAACAAAAAGTCATCGAATTCGATCTAAATGTCGTACACAATGGTAGCATCTAAGGAAATAAATAGCGCATCATTATAGCCGCCCGTCCTCCTAGTAGATCCGGCAATAGAGGCAAGGAAAAGAAAAACTCCACGAAATACTAGACCTGGAAAGATATTTCATTTAATTTTCACGTTTGATACATCGCTTGAGCGATTTCATGGGGCGTGTGCGTGTGTGATACAAGGAAACAAATTTCAGTTCGAATTCTACGACTTAGAGAGCCGATAGCAAATAGAAGTCTTTCATCTGGTGCACGTACATCATTTCTTTATCCTTGGTTGTATTGTTGACAATTTGTTTGCAGCCTAACACGATGTTTTAATTTGCGATCTTCACGAAATTCCTTCACGATACCACGCTTTTTCGAACCAGGGAGATTTGATGTGAAGGATTCGACAAAAACATTACATCGTTCTTTGGCGCACACACTCATGCATCGTTTGCAGTCTTCTCAGTGAGAGACAAAACTGGGGCTGCGGCCGCGTCAAAATCAATACCTTGTATACGACACCTGGATAATAGCAATTCGCTTTGTTTGTTTTGTTGTGATTGCGCAGTGTTCCATCTGGTTCCGGGGATGAAAGAATGAGGGGTACCCAATTGTGGAAAAGAAAAGCTGACAGGGCTATGGCGAGCAGATCCGCCTCTGCCCGTCAATAATTGAAAGGATAAGGAACAGGAAGCGCACATCCGTCCCGCTGTATTGAAATTGATTTCGAAATTGTAATCTACTTAAACGCCATGTGAACATGAACAAGCAAAGTAAGTATTAATTACTACAACCTATATATATGCATGATTGATGGTTAAGGTTATGCTTATGATGGTAAATGAGAAATTATATTCAGATTCAGATTCAGATTGAGCCGTGTCGACATCACAAAAATAACACAGAACAGGGTATGCCGGTGCTACTTTTTGATCTGACTCAGCGGCCATGGTAGGTCATGAACTTGAGCGAAAAAAAAAAATGAATACGAAGACTTTTCGGAGAGGATAAAACCAACCTCCAGAAAGAATGCAAATGCTTAGCCAGTCGGACTGGGCCCGAAAGATTTGATCCAGCCGCGCTGCAAGGTTGGGTGCCACATGAACGGCGAAATCGGTTCCAGCAAGACCGGTTTTTCCCGCCAGAATTTCCGGTCCACCTCGTACTGCTCGGGTTGCGGGTGCAGGTATTTCGGCTTGAGCGGGTGCTGGACGTTTTTCGGCGGCGGGTGACGCACGTGCGGCGGGTACATGCCTTCCACCCCCGGGACGGCCCAAAAGGGGATGTTCCGCTGCCACAAGATGTGCGACTTGCGGTTTTCCGGCTTCGGCCGGCGGTTGCGCAGCATCTCCTCGACGCCCTCGTGCATGGTGTCCAGCTTCCGCTGCTTTTCCACCGCCCGTTCGTGGATCTGGTCCTGACTCGGCTGCGTCTGCTTCGACATCACCTCGGCGCAGTACTGTTCGTGATCGTTTTTGTACATGAACCGATTGTCGAAGGTCTGGTCCACCGACGTCGCGGCGCGCTTCTCGACGGCGATCATGGCCTTGCGCTTCGCAAGTTCGTCCTCCGGGGTCTCCTCCGCCAACTCCATGTCGAACACCTCCAAAAACATGATCTCGGACGGCGTCACGGAGCCCCCGCCGTCCAAGTCGAGCAGCTGCAGGAGCTCGCTGCAGTTCTCCTTCCAGCCGCCGATGCGGAGGCGCTCCCGGAACTCCAGCAGCCCCATGTCCTTCCTCCCTTCCTTGATCCCGCCCTCGAGGAACTTCATGGCCGCCTCGAAGGAGCGGAACCGGCCGTGGACCCACTGGAAAAAGGGCTGCAGCAGCTCCACGGTTCGGGGGGAGAAGTCCTGCAGGGTGATGTAGCCGCGGCGGTGCGTGTCCAGCGCGCGCCACGCGCCCGGCAGTCGCTTGTCCAGATGCTCCCACCGGATGTGTTTCAGGGCGTCGTAGATCTCCGTCCACGTCACCTTGTTACTCGCGTCGGCGTTATCAAATGCAAAAGTGTCTGGGTCTGGAAGATTGTCATGCTAGTCTGGCATGACTCTGCACTCTGGATTGCGCGGCCACCAAGAGGTCCTCTTGCCTGTCATGCAAAAGCGCAGTTTCTCATGCGAAATACGCATCACAGAAGCACGAAAAAAATTGTCATGCTTGGCGGCGCATTACAGAGCACTTATTGTTCACGGACTTGCATCACAAGTTTCCAGACCCAGACATTTTTGCATTTGATAGGCGTCCATCGTCCGCCACACCGCGAGGTCGTTGTTGTAGTTCTCCTCGCGGAGACACTTGATCAGGTTATGACAGTGCACAACTCCCCCTCACCCTCATTTGTAATGCAAAAGACCCAATCCACCCTTTGCCTCTTGGCACTGTTTGCATGACAAGTTCTGGTAGCCCAGATAGCACAATAATCCGTGCAAATTTGTCATGCAAAGCCGGCACTCTTGCTGATGCTTGTATTGCCGTTCATGCAATACAAATGAGGGTGAGGGGGAGTTGTGCACTATCATACAGGTCGTGCTTCGAGTAAAAGTCTGGCAGGGCGAGCAGCCACGGCTGCGGCGTCCAGTGCCGGAGCCAGTTCAGGTCGTCTGGGTAGAGGAAGCGGTCGCCCTTCGCGTCCGCGCCCACGGAGAAGAAGAGCTCGCGGAAAAACTTCTTGCGGTTCTCCAGGTACATCGAAAAGGGGTCGGTGAACTGCAGCAGCTGGGTCGTTAAATCCTCCACGTCCTGTTCATGCTCCGACACGTCGTCGCCCTCGATAAAGCCGTGGGTGACCACCAGCTCCGCGACCTCCCGGTGGATGTTCTTCACCAGCAGGTCCCCGTCGATGGGTTCGCCCGCGTCCTCGAACTTGGGCGCCCAGAAAAGCAGCTTCTGGTACCCGGAAAGCCGCTCCAGCTTCTGGATTCCCTCCCGCTCGCGGTCGGCGCGCGCGACCTCGCGCTGCCACGCTTCCTTCAGCATGGCCGCAACCGACCGGTTGGTGCTGTTCAGGTTCCGGAGCGCGACGGGGCCGCGCAGCAACCCGCTGCAGCGCTGGTTGCGAACCTTCTCCCACAGCGACTTGCCGCTGCGGTGCTTGGGGGCTGCCCCGGGCTTGTTGTGGACCTCCGGGACGTACTTCATTTCCAATATTGTCGCTTTCCGTTTCGTCTCCTTTTTCTTGTACGCGGCCCGTCGGGCCAGCCGCTGCCGTTGTAACGATTGGATTTTGATAGCCGCGCGCTCCTGCTGGAGCAGGTACAGTGCCTCTTCGTCCATCTCTGCCTCTGCGGCCTTTTGTGCGTCCGCTTGCTCCTGCTTCATGCGCTCGTGCTCCTCTTCCCTTACTTTCAGTTTCGCTAACTTCTCCTCGTGGAGCCGCTGTTCCTCGTCTTCGGCATTTTCCGGCTCAGCCTGCGCGTTCAACCCGGTCGGGATGTCATCGACGCTCGTCGCCGCGTTCATCACGATGGGCTCGTGTTTCGGAGTTTTCCCTTCCACAACGACGTCGGGCTCCTCAACGAAAGACACCCGCGCGGAAGAGTGCATAGTTTCGGGGTGCTCTTCTGTATCTATGATCTGTGGTGCTCCTGGCGAAGGAGAGTCGTCGTCTATGGCGGGGGGCGCCGCTTGTCCTCCTTCATCATCACCTTCAGCAGCCACAGCTGGCTCGCCGGCTGCTTCGAGAACCTCTGCAGAAGCGGCCTCATCGTCTTCCACGGTACTTGTAGCTGCAACTGGCTCGCCGGTCGTGGTCTCTGGAGCTGGACTTTCAATGGCTTCTACTGCCGGCGTCTCTTGTGTAGCGGAGGTCGATGGAGCGCCGTCAGTTGCTATTTGTATTTCCGCGCCGCCTTCAGCAGCTGCGCCGGTGTCTTCCGCGTCGGCGATTTGATTTTCGTCCACGGCCTCGTCGTTTTGTTCGGCGACCTGTGTCTGTTCTGCCGAGGCTTCGGTCGTGTCTACGGACCCGACCGCCCCAGGAGTTTCCTCGGTCGTTTGCGGAGGTACCACCTCGCTGGACGGGCTCGGGGAGCCCTCGGCAACTGCATCAACATTTTCTACGCTCTCTGCTCCTGGGCCCTTCGCTGCGTCAGGTTCAGCTGCGCCTGCTTCACCAGTAACTTCTGCTTCTTGGGCTACATCAGTCGGAGCCGCCTCGGCATCGGCGGCCTCTCCTGGGTTGATTGCTTCCGGACTACCAGTAGCCTCACCTTTAGCCACAGCAGCAGCTGCGACGCCCTCTGACGCCTGCTGTTCGTCATGTTCTTCGGCAGTCGGCGCCTCACGTGGTTGCGTAGTTTCGTGCTGTTCTGCCTCTTCCATATGCTGTTCTTCAGCTGCATCATCTACGATGGCAGGGAGCTCTTCTTCAGCATCAGGAGCGGAAACGCCGGCACTTGCGTCAGCAGACTCGTCGGCTACTTTATTTTCACTACCCTCTATTCCTTCCTGTAGTAGTTCACCCTGGGTTGATTCAGCGGCCGGCGCTGGCACTATGGTCTCTTCAGTAGGAGCTGGTGCTTCTATCTGCTCTGGATCTACTTCCTCTGCAGCAGCTGGCGCGGTGTCACTCTCACCTCCAGCAGCATGCTGCCCTTCGGTGCCAGCTGTTGAGGCCGGCGCCCCTCCCGCGTCTACCTCCTCCAGGTCGGCGTGCATCTCCTTGAAGACGTTGCTTGCCTCCTCCTTCCTCTTCTCCTGAGCTTCGGCCTCTGCTTTCTCGATTTGCATTCGCTGCTGTTTCAGAAACTTTCCCAGCTCGCGCTTTTTCTGCTTGTTATCGACCTTGTTCGTCGTCCCAGATTTTTTCATCACCTCTTCCAAGTGGTCTGCCACCCGGAACCGTCGCGTTTTCCACGCGTCGGAAGCCATGTCAAAGTTGGATTTCATGGACCCTCTCGCGGACCGCTTCTTCAGCAAGTCGATCGCGAGCTCAATCAGGGGCTGAAAAATTGCGTATCAAAATGAAAAATCCCCCCACCCCATACTCAAACTAGAAATTTGTGATGCAGATTTGTGGTCACAAATCAGCTTTGTCATGCTAAAAGGGACAAGATGCGGACTGTAGTTCTGGTTGGCCTGGGAGAGCCTTGCACCTTCAGCATGACAGGGGGCAGCTGGAAGTGGGAAACAGCATGACAAATTGCCTGCAAACGAGGCCACAGCTGCGTCTCTTGGCCTTCTAGCATTACAAGTCGATTTGTGTACTCAAATACAGCATCACAAATTTCGTTTTCGATATGGGGAGGGGGGATTTTTCCTTTTGATATTGCGGCTATCGAGATCACCGGCCGGAAGTCCATCTGAATCAGGATGTCCACGAACTGGTGTTCGGTCAGGTGGCCCACTTTGCGGTCCTGCCACCGGAACAAATGCAGGACCAGTTCCGTCTGGCAGGAAAACCTTGAACGAAACCAGGCCTGAAACTGCCCCATCCCGATGGAAGCGTCCAGCGACCACTCATCCACGGACAGGTCGCCTGTTTTGATGTTTTCGAGCGAGCAATTTGTTGAATTTTCATTTTGATTTTCGCGACACGCATAATAAAGCAATCCGAATCTCTTTATTCCCTGGTATTTTTTTTCATCCAATAAGCAAAATAAACCGTATTGAAGAGACGCATTGCACGACCATTTACCTGACTCGTCCTTATCGTAAAAGCTCCAGGCCGCGCGTCGGTCCCCGGTGTAGCCAATGGATGCGCACCACTTCATGAATTCGATTCTGGACACCTGCATGGAGCGATCGTTGTCAATCTCCAGCCAGGCTCGCATCTTGTGGCCGTATTTTTGCATAATCCACTGCTCCAACTGTTCCGCCGCCTTTCTGCGTCGCTTGTTCAACCGGCGCAGCTGGGCCATCTTGAACTCAAACCTTGACATGAGCTGCATAGCCGCTCCGGGGGCCATCGCGGCCTTCTCCCGGTCCTATTGTGAGGAAAAATCCCCCCTCCCCATATCGAAAAGGTGTGTGTCCGAAAATTTGCGTTGCTGATTTGAGCCTGTTTTCCACCTAATATCCGTAGGCCAGCCGTCGGGGGTCCCTCACCCGACACGCCGAACTTCCTCCTTCCACACGCAGCGTCGGAGGGGTCGCACGTAGCCCTGGAGGTGATAAACGAGGGTGGCGCCTGTATATGCAGTGTAACACTGCACAGGAAATGAGGAAGTCACAAGGGAACACAAATGTTCTGGGATGACCAATTAGGAACAACCCGACAACCTCCGCCAACCACTGCCCTCGAATACACAAGAGAAAGCCGAAGCTAACTCAACTCCGGATACCCTTCCCGAAGCTGACCTGAACCGCCTTTCTCCACAGGTCAGCGACGAGGCAATGCCCTGAGGGGACCGTTCGGAACCTCCCCAAACAATCGTCATGTCGTTTCGCCGAAGCGAAACAGTCTGACGAAAGAGACGCTCTACCAGTACCCAGCGGCAAGTACACGGTAGGCATGGGCATAGGAGAACCGAAACGCACAACCACTCGACCGAGGTAACCCAGGGGGCCCTGTCCGTGGCGGCCCCGGGGACCAAACGACAGCGACGGAGGAAAAACAAAAGCCAAAATGACTACCAGTCAAGCAGCACAGGAGCGTGAACACGAGGGAGCACAGACAGGAGAAAAAGCCTCGCTGAGCCCGGGCACAGCCCCATGAACCCGCCCCCACACCGCAAGCCCCGGAGCAAGCTCCGATAGCCACCCTGGCCCCGTCTACCCCCGAAACCGCGTCGGCAAGCGTGGACGAACTCCTGGCAAGAGCCTCGCGCAACGGGAATTTCCCGCCAGGCTCAATCCACGAGAGCCCTGAGTGGAAGGCAAGACGGCCTCGCTCGGGAGAAGCAACAGGATCCCATAGTTCCAGCGTAAAGTCGTCAGCCGTCGCGTCCACGCGCCACAGGTTCCGTATAGCAGCCACCGCGAGCACGAGAGCCGCAAGAGAGGAGGTGTAGTCAGTTAAGGAATGAAGCTACATCCTCCTCTCCCGAGAGGACGTTCGCGATCAAATCCAAGAGCGCCGACGCCGCCGCGCACGTGTGACCCACCGCTCCCTCTCTGGAACGCATCGCCTCGGAAGAAGAAGCACGAAATCGAAAACCGCACCACTCCACCACCGGCCGCAGATACACCACCGCTAAACAAGGGCCCCACCGCACAGGGACCGGCTACCATGCCTACAAGCCTGACCTCAACGCTTCTTGGGAGTCCGCGCCTGCGCTTGTGGCGGCGATCGGGCCAGAACGCTTGTGGTCTGACTCAGGCTTGTCTGCATGGTAAAAGCAGGAGGAAGTATTGCTGGCACCCACGAAACCCGAAGTCCACGAAGCCGACCGCTTACCAATTGTGGAAAACCACCGGCCAACGGAGAGAGTGGCAGCGACGAGTTCCGACCTGAGTTCAGTGTTAAGGGTACATCATCCGAGGAGACACAGTGAACAACCAAAATGAAAAGACACCAATAACGAATTGCAACACACAAAGATTTTGTCCCTGATCTCCCCGCGCGTCTGGGCAATCCGCTGGTGGGCGCGGCATCCTCGTGGAACCGGAGCAGCCGCCCGCTCCGGCATAAATCCAAACTCATCTAAGAGCAGCACGTCGAAGCTGCAAAGCCGCCTATGCCGGAGGTCCCGTCTGGCAGGAACAAGGAAACATGGAAGTCCGCATGCGAGAGGCCGGAAACAAGAGGAAGTCGCACTCGAAGGACAGGGATTGACATGTAGACGAAACCCAACACGAGCAGCCACTCTCTCCGGAAGAAGTCGGCGGCCTGTCGATCACCTGCGGGCTGGGCGCTTGTCCTGGTAGTGCCCGTCTGTTTCGGAGAGAGAGATTCCACCCCGACGATAGCCAGCCACGCTGCAGAGAGAAGATGTTAAGCGCCCGGACCGCTGACGGGAAGAGAGGGAGAGGGCAAGAGCCCTGCGGGGATCACTCAGTTGCTTGGCTGCGCACGTGCGCGCAAACTGAGAAGCGCAAGTAGAGTCTCATTGTGGGGATGTGTGTAAGGGAAATCATACTGGATGAGCTAGAGGCAGACCGGCCGCACCCGCGCCTGTTATGTAGAGCCGCTACGGATCTTGGGACTCACGATGAGTTCCTGAAACCAGATGATCTCGCGGGGGTTGCGGCCCCGCATCTAATTGTGGGAAAACGGGCCACAAGACAAGAAGTCTTGAGCCAAAATGGCTACGTTGCTGATTTGAGGTCGCAAATCACGTCTGTCTTGCAAGAAGACAAGCGCAGAGGCTTCCGCACCATTATGGAAGCGATTTGGCATGCTGTTGCGCCTAGGGGGCACCCGTTTGCAATGCTAAGCAACTATACCTATACGCCCCTACCTAGGCCGAGGATCTTGCTGCGATGCCTTACTGCAAGGCAAATCCGATTTGTGTACCCAAATCCTGCATCACAGATTTCCATTTCGATATGGGGAGGGGGGATTTTTCCTCTCAATAGGTCCCGGGCCATCTCCACGGCGAACCGCTCCGCCTCCTCCGCCAGTTCGCCGAGCCGGGTCAGCTCCGGATATGCATTGCAAATATATCTGGGTCTGGAAGAGTGGAACTTGTCATGCAAAACCTTAATCATGGAAAAATCTGTGTTGCGTGATTACCTAAAGTCGTCCAGTTTTGGCCAAGTCGCGAGGGAGTTTCTCATGTAGGATAGGCATGATAAGTAGAGATCGCGCAGAATCTGTCATGCAAGGTCCTGCATTACAGACCTCATGGGAATGGGTGTTAACGTCATACCATGCGGTTTGTGATTTAAATTGTGACAGATTTGGGACGGATTTGGGACGGCCAGCTTTTTCTGATTCTAGGCGCCACAAACCGGTCATATGGCCAAGCCATGGCGGGGCGGGGCGGGACTTGGCGGCAGGGCTAACACGCGTGTTTTGAACGTGTTCTACCGCTTGGGCAGAACCTAAAACAAAAGCTGCGAAAGTACGGCCATCATCCCCCACACCATTGCCCGGGGCGTTCCTTTTCACATCAACTTAGGGCGACCCAGGGGAATGAAAGGCCGACGACTGCCGGCTTCCAACGGCCAACAGGTAGCAGCACAGAAAGCTGGCAGATGTAGAATGCAAAGGTAAAGAGGAAGAACGTTGGCGGCCTGAAGGGCCGCCGAGCGAAAATTTTCGCCAGTGCCAGGCGCCCACCCAGTAAGCAAAATTCGAGACCGACCGAACGGGCAAGGAGAGAGTCCCGAAGAGAAAAAAGCGCTTCTGTGAAGACGAAACTTTTCAGATTTTGACGCCGAGCTTTTCAATTTCAAATGGAGGTCATAAACAGGTCCGAATTAGGTCAGAAATCCAGAATGTAAGATAGGGACGGGATTTCTGACCTAATTCTGACCTAATTCGGACCTTTTTCTGACCTTCATTTCAAATTGAGCCGGAGACCATGATCTTCGTCTCAAATTGGGCCAGACCCACTGATCGCGATTTCAAATTGATGATCGCGATTTCAAATTGATGATCGCGATTTCAAATTGGTGATCGCGATTTCAAATTGGTGATCGCGATTTCAAATTGATGATCGCCATTTCAAATGCCTGATCGGCATTTCAAACGGGCGATCTCCATTTCACATCGCTGATCGCGATTCCAAATTGACGATCTTCATTCCAAAACCCACACCAGGCCACTCAAATCTCTCTCCAGTCCTGTGCCGCCGTATAGGCGTAGCTTGTTTTGGTGCCACACCAAGGCGAAACTCTATCGCGGGGAACCATGGGAGTGCGCTGCGGGGCACAACGGTGGACCTAATTTGCAATGCCAAAACGAGCTCTGGCTCCCGCAATGCCCGCCCGTGCTCTCGAACAGGAGCGCTGCTTTTTGAAAAACCCTGTCCGTCCCAATATCGTCAACAATTGGTCAACATTCTATTCTGCGCCGGTTGGTACAGCGTTAAATGGGTGATCATGGAAAATCTGCATGACAAATGGCGCACTCTTCCAGACCCAGACATATTTGCACTCGATACCGGGGTCAGGATGGCAATCTCCTCGTAATCGATGATCCCGGACTCGTTCCAGTCCAGGATCCCGAATAGGAAATCCGCATTGTCCGCACAGGGGCAGTCAAAGTGCTCCAGGCCGTACGCCCACTGTCGCGGGTAGAGCTGAAAGAAATGCCCGTACATCGTGGAAAACTGGGCCTGAATCTGCTTGGGATCTCCCGACGCGAAGTCGACGCAGGCGGCCACCCGGTCCGGGTCGATCCCCTCCGGAAAGCAGCAGTCAAAGAAGTTGAAGTAAATGCGGGTCGCAAAGTCCGCCTCGCACGGGTGCGGGTCTTCGGCGAACCGCAAAAGCCAATCGAGAAACGTGGTCCAGATCTCGAAGGCCTTTGGATCTAGATCGGCGAGACTCACCATCCGCTTCTGCCCACTGGCCTGTGCGCGGACCTCGGACAGTGTCATCGGGTTCTTGTACGTGGCGATGGGGTCGCGAAACAGGTGCGTATCCGGAAAATCCACCGAGTCCACCATTTTCAGCAACGACAGATTGGTGTCGCTGCTCAAGCCGTAATGAAAAACCCAGACGGAAATCAGCTCCTGCCCCGGAAATTTCTTCAGCAGGTGCTCCCGCACGTTCCACAGAACCATGTCAACGAACTTCATTTTCGCTGCTGGATGTGAGGCGCAGCTGCCTTTGGAAGAACTACGTGTCGATGTAAATTTTTGTGGACTTAAATTCAGCTCGAGCAAGGGGTACTTGTATTTTCTGGACTAAAATGCTGCATCAACATGAACATGATGATTGGAATTATTGATGTGCTAAATGCATTCACCTTGGGTATAACACTTCTTCAAAGATGCTGGGGTCCTGATAAACAAATTCATTTGAAGCTTCCTTTTAACGCTTAGCGATGGTTTCTAATTCCAACAGGAAAACGAATACAACGAGCTCTTTTATGAACAAGAACGACAGACGATTTCTTTGGGCCTGGACGAAGAACCGAAGCAATTGGATGTGTCGGACGAGAGAGACAGGATAATGAGCGCACGATAAACACAGGCTGAGTTTTTACACCGGAGGTGGATACCGACACTTTAGTCATTCAAAGTCATGGAAGTGTGTTGAATCAGTATCAGATTCAGAGCACTCCTACTGCAGCTAAGGTTGTGCTAATACCGATTTCATTTTTCCTTTTTGTTTTTCCTTTTCAAGAACGATGCTGGGCTCTACAAACCACGATGCGGGTGAACACAATCAGATTTCATCTTATCCACCTGCGATTTGCGTCGAAATCAGTTGACATGTTGAACTCGTTTTCTGATGGCAGAACAAGGACGAAAAATATACGTCTGGCTAAGTCTCGCCAGCGACACTGGTACTTGCGCAATGAAGCGGATCCACGGGGAAAAAGTGACAGCAACGTATGACGACAAACCGAAGAAAGAAAAGTGCAATGCCAAAGCGCAACGACGAGCGAAGCATAAAGATGTAGAAATAAAGCACTCAGTACGCGAAATCGTTACTTCGAACACCTCGCCCTGAAAGCAAGCACTAAAACTGTAGATCAAGATCTAGATCTGGATGCCCACGTACTCAGCGAGCTTGGCGTTTTCGGTTTGTATTTTGGCTTTTCTTTTCTACTTCTCCGCGTCCACCATCGTTTTTGTATTATTTTTCAAATCAGTTCTCTGTTCTATCTTATCTGAGACATTTGTGGTTTAACTCGTGACACGCATCCTTTTCCTGCCCTATGCCCGTGGTTGTAGCAGTACCTTTCCTTTGTTCGGTTTCCATCTCCAAAAGTTGTTGAAAAGCGAGGCTCGTCAAAAAATTGCCTGGAGTTTGAATGATAGGCGTTGTGAAGGTTGCCATTGCCAACATCGTCCAATATTCTCTGCGACGTTGAAAAAAGTAAAATCAGTTCAGAAAAGTTCTCCAAGATTAGCAGCTCGATGTCAAGAGGCGACAATCACATATTGAAGAAAAATAAAGATCAGTTCGCGAAACAGGGGAAAAACCACGCCAAGCAAAACAAATGAATTTCATGATTCCTATATTGCTGCTGTTAACTTCATCTTTCCTTCGCAGGCGTGCTACTTTTCTGAGAGGGCGAAGGCGTGCGTGACCGTGAGTGTTGATGAACTTCCGTAAAACAAGAAAATAGGTCAGATGCTGACGAGAGCAGGAACGGTGGTCTCGATCCCAGTTCGAAGTAGTGCCGCGGATCACACACTAGTGAATTATGACCCGTCGTGCTGGTAGTTGTTTTCAAAGCACTATCACCGCCTGTTTTTACTTGTTAGACTTCGGCTGTTGTTGCAGCAAGATCGATGGGATTCCCGGAAGGACACCACCCGCGGCGATGGTGGTATTTCCCAAGTACTTCTCCAATTCTTCATCCTTGTGGATCTGATTTGTAGTTTTTCATCACGTTCAACTACATGTCTGCTGAGTTCATCAAACTTGCTCTTGGAAGCTCAAGACTCAAACGTAACTGCAAAGGAACAGGTCGACATTGGAGCATAAGGGCATGAAAAACTACAGCAGCAGCTAAAATCAGCAAAGTCAAGTAAATTAGCAAGTACTGCCAGCTGAATGTGACGCGGCAAGATTCGGGTCTTCTTCGCTTCTTGGGTCGTGTTTCCCGCCAACTCCAGCACTTCTGCGGTCAAGTATTCGAGGACTGCAGCCAGAAAAACTGACGCACCCTGACCCACACGCTTCGCGACACCCATCTCTTTCTGTAAAAAAAATTGGTATGAGTTTCATTTTTGTTTTGTTCTATGTATGTGAATGTCGATAGGTACACTAAAATTGCCATGCAAGAGGGACCTTCGAAGCACGCATCGTCCAAGCACAAAGCTGTTGCAAGAAAGGCAGAGCGAAATGGAACGTGCGCTTTGCCTTCATAATATTCTTCGTAGTACAAAGTAAATCATGTCCTCGGGTCGGTACTCAAAAACAATTCTTACCAATTTTCGGTCAATCAAGCCGACCGGGAACATGAGACCAGCGCGCTTGGATCGGTTTCCTTTCGCTTGCGGCTTTCCCTTGGATTTCTGTTCCTTCATTTCCTTATTCTTGTCCGCCTGGATTCGCTTTTGCTCTGTTGAGTGTTGCAAAGGTGGAAATAACTTCTTCATCAAGGGAAAATAAACAAAACGCATGCTCCTCATCAAAAATGTCAAAAATCATGCAAACAAGCGATCCATGCGAAAACCCAGCAGGCTGAGGAACTCCAATCTACATAAAGGCAATCATCAATTATGATTGATACGTTTCAGAATCGCCATGACCTCTGCCTGATCCCCGAGCACATCGGACTCGTGCATTGGCATCTGAAATGGTGGCTGCTCGCTGCTCATCGCCATTTTGAACGTTTATGTTTTCAAAATGATTTTTTTATGCGCAATAAAAGGAAGACAAGGTGTTGGTGTAGCTAGTGAGTTGAAGAACTAACCTAGCAAACTAATTTGATCAATGACAATTATGAGTGAAACAATATAACAGGGTCGCTCAGATAGTGGCTATCCAACGACAGGTTCGTTGTTCGTCACTTTCACGACTTCAATTTGAGTCGCTCGTGACACTGTTGATTATGAGGTCCTGAAAGATAGCAATCAAAATCATTTGAGTTTTCGACTGATGTGGAATCGAAATCGATCTGGGGTCATTTAGGAAAAAAACATTTGCTGTTGCTGTTATTCTTATTTCTCGCACGTGAACAATGTAGTGCGGCCATTTGAGGATTCATTTCGCTCTCTCTCGCGCATAGTTGAGCGTCGTTGATGCATGCCATGATCTACAACAATTTTTTTTATTTATCGAAAGATGCATAAGCAAGTACTAAAGGCGTCACTCACATGCTGTTGTTCACAATGCCACCAATGCCTGGCATGAAATATACTAGATGATTTCGGTGATCTTTGTCAGTATGTAAGCAAGCGCAAAAAGTAGCTGCGACTGCGCCGCTAGTGCAGCCCTACGTTTCTCGTCTCCAGGAGAATTGGGCGTGAGATTGACAGTGAGTCCTCTGTTCACGAGTTGCTCGACCTGCAGCTGCCCTAAGGTCTGACTCCTCGAAATGAGTGCTTACATTGTTTCATCAGGCACGGGTTTCGGAGCGGCCCTGCTGTGTTCATTGTAGCGAAAAAAAGTGCATTCAAAATTCTACACAGTGCTCATCTTATTCTACATTTCATTTTGATTGCGATCATTCTTCGCCAAAGCTTAACGCTTGACGTTGTTGCTTTTCTGTTCAAATATTGCATACTAACAAGACTGCACCTGCGCAGGCATCGCTTCGCTGGTCGACGACGTAGCCTTGCGGTTTCAAACAGTTGCTAATGTCGACATTGATCATCTTGATTTTCTTTTTTATTGCTAGGTTTAGGTATCAATAACAGAAAAACGCTGTTCACAAAATTCGGAGTTTGTCCCTTGGCAGGCCGCAAGGACCAAGAAACTACCGGGCTAAAAATGGAAGTGGCGGGCGTACGTTCTTTGAAGATCGAATGGCAGTCGAGGGAAATCGTAAAATATAGTAAATGCACAGCTATGAAATCCGAATCCATCGGCGATACGGATGCCATATTGACCGTGTGAAAAAAATCGAAACAGATGAAACTTCATTTTACAGTTTTTCCTTTCTCTTTTCGTTGATGCGCATTTGTCGCATGAGACCCTTTTCCGATTGAAAGATGTGCAAGAACTCCCGCACCTGCTGCTTCAATACCTCGTCGTATTCGTTTGCGGTTGTCTCGTTTCGCTCGGTGAAGACGACGCAGAGGTCGTGTATCTGGCGGCACTTGGGGTGTACGAACAGCAGCTTTTTCGTGTATGGGGCGTGGCTTTTGAGGAAGTTGAGCAAGCAGGAAATCATCTGCCAGACCACGTAGGGGTCCCGGTCCAGGAAATTCGCGACGGACTGCGCGATCAGGTTGAGGAACAGGTTGAACAAAGGAGTCGTCTGCAGCAGAATTTCCTTTGCGCGGTTGTTGGTGGACAAGCGCAAGTATCCTGTGCAAAAGTATCGCACTCGTATTGCAAGTCTTGCATTGCTTACAAGTCTTTTTTATTTTTTAAAGGCAAATCCGCATTACGAATTTTATTTCTCATGCTGAGGAAATTTGTAAATGCATTTATATGAGTGCGAGACTTGTGCACAGCATAGCAAGAAGCCCAGGGCGCACTGCCGCGTCATCTGGCCGTTCTCGGGGTGCTTCTCGATGACCTGGAGGAGCAGCGCGAACACCCGGAGGCAGTCCTCGGAGGATTCCGGCACGTGCTGCGCAATCAGCTGCAGTATCAGCCCGAGCAGTGCGTACAGGGTGTCCGCGTTGCCGAGGTAGAATTCAATCACGTCGCAGGTGATGGGGAAGATCGTCGGGAACACCGACATCGGCATCTCCGCGGACAGCGCCGCGAGCGACACGGATACCAGCCGCACCAGTTCCTCCTCTGCTGGGTGGAGCAAGATGAATTCGCACAGTCGGTTCCACGTGCTAGAAAGCGTCGACTGCGAGCTACCGTGGTTGCTGTCCCCACTGGAACTGCCACCATTCCGCCATATCTTCAAATTCCAGGCGCACCGCGATATCACCTGAACAATGACAATGAGACGCGGAAATGATATTCTTGACGACAAGGAAATGACTCTCGGTCTCGTCAGTGCTCCTGGCGTCACGATCGATTGAACTACATCATGCGATACCGCAACTACAACGGACATCTTCAGTCAGGTTCTCTGGGCGTTATTTGCGTACCGTTATACATAGTCATTTTTGCACCACACCGAGGATCGGGCGATATCATATGAGCGATATCATATGAACATCGAGATAGTAAATCATAGTACTCCGGTGGCGTAGAGGCAGACTTTGGGGTCGTGTATGTGCATATGCATTGCAAAAGTATCGTACTCGTATAAATGCATTACAAATTTCCTCAGCATGAGAAATAAAATTTGTAATGCTGATTTGCCTTAAGAAAAAGATTTGTAATGCACGACTGCAATACGAGTACGAGACTTTTGCACAGGATAGTGCAGCTTGGTGACTTTCAGCAAGAGCTATCCAGGAAAAAACACCCATCCACATCCAATTTGTCATGCAAAACATACATAAAATTCTGTGTTTGTCATGCAAAAAATGGATGTGGATGGGTTTTTTTCTGTGGATAAGAGCTCAATGACCACGGGAGTGATCAGGTCGGACCGGACCTCCTCGTTGTAGGTTAACGCCCAGAGAGCGCGGACTGCCGCGGAACAAACCCTTGGCGTGTAGAGATATATCTTCAACGTGTGCAGGACAAACAAAAGCTTCTCGCCCGAGAATAAACTGTCCTCCTGCTCGAGACCCGAGGCGCGGAGGTTGTTTCGGTTGTCCTTGTCTGTGGTAGATTTTCTATTTATAGCCTTTCAGTTTGATGATGATGGTCGTGGCCTTCGTTGTAGCAATGCGACATACAAAGAAAAGAAGAAGCAGCCAAAATCTATGCCTCTGGTGCATGAACATGCGCTAGATTTAGAGGCCACAGCGATTTTCTCCGCGCCGTGGAAGAAATCCACACACATTTTATACTTGGTCGTATGTCTCCATCGGCGTACAGTAGCCGCAAGGCCTCCACTTCGTGTATCGCCTCCTCCACTTCAGCTTGCAAAACACTAAAAGACTGCGCCAAGACCTGTCTGCGTCCCTGCGCCAGCTGGATTTGGTACACGTGAATCGGTTTGTCTCTGTAGTGGTTTTAGCTTTTTAGGCTATTGATTGTGGTCTTGTCGTTGGCTCATGAGAGTTGTCGTTATTTCATCTCGCTGCAGGCTGGCGCTGGCTGCACGACGAGTCTCCAGAATGAGCAAAAACAAACATGCTGCTAGATGAAAACTTTTTATGTTTGACTTTGATCAATCAAGTACTTACTTTGAGCAGATGAAGCTGAATCCCGAGTCTTTCTCCGGATCTTCGCGTCTTTCGAATATCCACTGCACTTTTTTGGCTCCGGGGCCCTCGGCGTCCTGTATTTTCTTGTTGCTAGTGATCAACATGTGATAAAGCTTATCAAATGGAAAAGTGTCTGGGTCTGGAAGAATGCAACTTGTGATGCTGCGTCTGCATTATCCAAAAATCTGTATTCCATGAACAGCAAAAGAGGTCTGGTTTTGGCCCCGGCGAGAGGGCATTTCTCCTGCAGTATAGGCATCAGAAAGCCCTCGCAAGATCTGTGATGCTAGGGCATGCATCGCAGACATCAGGAGTCATGCAAAATGTGCATGGCAGACCTTGCATCCTTCCAGACCCAGACACTTTTACATTTGATAAAGCTCCTGGAAGTTGGGCACGTACCATGGCGGAAACCGGAATCCCGGCATTGCGTAGACCTTCGGCGTGGCCCAGGACCCGCCCATGGCCTTCAGAAACTGTCCAAACTGCCGATTTATCCTGTGCAAAAGCATCGCACTCGTACTAATTGCAAATATGCATGACAAATTTTCCTCCTAAGGTAAAACAGCATTACAAATTGCATTTGTCATGCTGAGCAAACTTGTAATGCAATCTATACTAGTACGATGCTTTTGCATTGCATCCGATTGTCGATGTGCTCGGACTGGAGTTGCATCCAAGCTTTTGCAACGACGTGGAGTGGGGCCGTGCCCCCGTCAGTGAAGCCTATCATGATGTACGTATTAGATTGTGGAACTTATGATCGCGCGGTTAAGGTCAACGCTTGCATCGCGGTTGCCGAGTGAAAAATAACAAAGTCATGCACGCTGACAGTTTGTCCTTATTTCAATCTTTCTGACCTCTGTCTATATTGACCAGAATTAGACTGACAAAGAGTAAGCCTTCACAGAGTCAAATGAACAGCTACAGCATCAACATCGCTGGGACCACATTATGTAGTGTCCCAGTGAAGGTGTCTGTTGTCCTGAAAGAGACGGGAAGCGTTCGCATTTGTGTTGGCTCTAGTACTTCAAAAGTAGGAGCTGTACCTTGAATAACGATGTCCCGGTAGTTTCTGCTGTAGGCGTAGTCGACCCAGTGGTTGCTAAAGTCGCTGTCCAGTATTAGCCACAACAGGGGCGACACCTGCGCCGTCGCGGGCGCGGACAACTCCTTCGCGATTTGCTGTTTTCTCGTGGACGAACTAGAGCGTTCCTGCGCGCTGCCGCGCTTGCCGCTCGACGTGTAGTAGTTGTCCCGGTACTCCTCGTAGCTCATCACTCGCGGCAAATGCTCATCCTTAAACTGGTCCTATGGAATGCAAAAGCATCGTACTCGTATAACTATAAATGCATGACAAATTCCCTCAGCATGAGAAATAAAATTTGTAATGCGGATTTACATTGAGAACATAATTTGTAATGCATGACTGCGATTAGTACGAGTACGATACTTTTGCACAGGATAGGTCCCACGCCTTCTCGATGTCCAACAGGGAAATAATCGCCTCCTTCTGCGTATCAAATGCAAAAATGTCTGGGCCTGGAAGGATCCGAACTTGTGATGCGAATTCCACTACCCGCGCAAATCTCTCATGCATAGGCAGCAAAAGGTGCCTATTTCCTGTCACCAAAAAGGGGGATTTTTCATGCGGATTAAGCATTGCGGAACGTTCTCGAAATCTGTGACGCTAGGGCTTCCATAACAGACCTTCTGTGTCATGCAAAAACAGCATGGCAAAAATCTGCATTCTTCCAGACCCAGACACTTTTGCATTTGATACTGCGCCGAGGAAGAAGACGCGGACCCGCCGGTGGTTGTGGAGGCCGCCGGGGTGAGCAACAGGTCGCCCTTGTCGGTGGCGCAGCCCGTGAAGAAAAACACGTAGAGATCGGGGTATATCTTCTCCCACGCAGGCGTGTTGGACGACGAGCCCTTGCACTGTGGACGAGAATTTGAAGGGCAAATATTTTTACTTCACTATTTTGCTCTCACACGACAAGCAACAGCAACACAAAACCCGTTTATAAAATTCTGGATCTTCTTGTTTTGTGAAGCGCCGCTAACGGCTCGCCACTATCAAAACGAAAAAGTAGGTCCTTTCAATAGTAGTGAATTGAAAACACTCTATCAAGTACCCTGAGCCATTCGTTAAATTCCTGCAAGAAGTCGTTCTTGTTGTCGACAGCGGGTGCCAGTGGCCTGATGTGCAAGTCATCGGTGTGGTAATTTGACGAGAGTTGGACCTTTTGGTCGGTCAAGAAATTCTTCAGCATGTCCTCGGCAACGTCGACTGACACATCACCCAAGCCCATTTGCTTCGTTTTCTCCCCGCCGCCGACCAGCAACGCCGGCCGCTTCCCCTGGGCGAGATACCGGAAAAAAGTGATCTGCATCTTCTTGTTTATGTTTACGCGGAGAGGATAAAATAAACGTAAACCCCGCCTCGTCGAAAATAATGTACTACTTCTGGTGCCTCGCGGCAATGCCTTCCTATTGCTTGCAGTATGCCGCCACAGCAACGTCGTGCGGAGCCGGAATCTTTTCGTCCGCAGAAGCTGGCTGAGGTCGCCAAGCGCGGTTGCCGCCTGGCGTTGCTTGCTAAAGCTGGTATCAGCTGCTACTCACATCCTTGTGCATCTTCCGCCGTGTAATATCTCGCCAGAGTTAGTAAAGAGAAGACCGTGACCCCCTACGAGTGAGCGATGATCAACACAAAGCTCCAAGAAACCAAAAACATGACCGCTCAACCTTTCTTCTACAACCGGAAGCAATCATTATTAAGTAAAGATGAACATGAACTACCTAACAATACTGGAACTGATGTGAATATAATGAGAAAGTGCTCGCTCAACCGCCTGTTCGTGAAAATGCGTGGTTCCCTTGATTTTCCTCGTACCAAACATCCAAGAGGACAGGATATGGACTATGACAAGAACCACAACTTGCGCTCGTCCAGTCTCTCAGCTGCAGGATAGAACTTCCACAAACGCCAGAGCTGATGCTGCAATTAACGAGGAAAATAAACCTGAAGTAAGGCCATCCTTACTGCGTATCGCAGGAAAATGAGGCGGCGTCGCGACAAACGCGACACTGCAGCTGGTGTTAGGGGGCCAGTATCATTAAATTGCATTTTTCATTTTTTGACAAATAGCGTGAAGGCGGTGAAGCGCTGCATTTTTGGTTCCGTTTCTTTCGACTTTCGAACATAGAGCGCTCCTGAAGTATTCTCAGCATGTTTTGTCCCCTGTCACAACAGTGCAGCGCCTTAACTTGTTCGTCAGCTTCGCCCGTCGTGCACGACCATCCTACAAACACCGCACCGCCTACTTCTCCTTCGAAAGAGTTGATTGTTCTCCTCGACGCATCATCTAAGAGTTCACCCCGAAGTGGTCAATCTGAAACAACAACACCTTCCCATCGCTCTGTCCCAGTGCGCAGTAGCCGTTCTTGTTCGAAAACTCGATGCTTTGCACGTACTTCAACGGAAAGGTGTTCCACGACTGCTCGTACACGGTGTGCGACTGCAAGTGGGCCATTTTCAACCCCTTCCTCGTGTATTTGGACGCGAAAGACAGGAGCTCGGACGAGGGTTCAGCTGCGTTCTTCGCTGGGTTGCGAAAGTGTTTGTGGAACCGGACCGTACTGATCTCGTGCTGCAACTGGTCGTACGTTTTCTTTAACACATACCGTTCTTGCCCGCCGTCAACGCCCCCGTGGTCCCCGGAGGAGGAGAGTGGTTGCGCCGAATAATTTCTTTCCAACACGTCTACCGTCCCGGAGGTCGTGCCAATCGCGATCTGCGTGCCCTCAGCAGAGACGTCGATGGAGGAAATCCCGATGCAGTTGTCGTGCTGGAAATTGTGCAGGCAGCGGCCACTGCGCAAGTCCCACTCGTACATGCGGCCGGTCGCGTCGCAGGACAGAAATTGAGCCGCTGCAGCAGTTCCCTTACCTGTCGGCAGGCGAACGTGGCACTGCGCCGCGCTGTTCATCTGGAACTGCTTCACGGTGGTGGCGATCCGCGTGTCGATTACGCACAGCTTCCCGTTCTCGGAGAGCACCGAGGCGAGGTTCTGGTCGCCCTGGCTGCTGCTCGACGGGCCGAAGTCCGCGATTTGGAAGTCCCACAACGTGCCGATGTCGTTTTTGGCCCGGCTGTTCGTGCCTCGGAACGGGCAGAACGTGGACACTTTCCCCGTGGCAATGTCGTACTGCTTCAGCTCGTGCGTCTTCCCGCACAGAAAGATCGTGGTCGCGTCTTCGCCACTGGTCGTGCCGTACTTGTTTTGCATGGCCATCCCGGTGATCGGGTACTTCTCGAAGTGGTAGGACGCGAGGAGCGGGTGCTCGGCGTGCGGATCCGCGTTAATGGCAAAAAGCTTCAGCATTTTGTCCTTCCCCGCCGTAGCAACGATTTCGCTGTTCGGGTGGAACTTCACGCACTCCGCGACGCAGTTCATCTGAGAGGCCGCGTTCAAATTTGGGCGCGTGGTCATGAACAAACCGACGCTCGGCGGGGGTAGCGGCTTGTTCTTGAATTGGTCCGCAGCAGACGCGGTGATACTTGTTTTCTGCTCCTTTTCGTCCGCTAGATTCTTGGCCGTTTTGATGGCTTTTGCGTGGTTGCTCTTGTTCTTCTTCTGATCGGCCTTCGAAGCAAAAAGACCATACTTCTTCTGCGCTACGCACCGATCCAGGTCGATTTCATGTTGCACCTCGGCTGTTTCATCTTCTTGGTCGTCCAGGTCGCTGTCAGCACCAGCGCTCGTCTTGCTATCGTGCACTTCTTCATCCTCGTCTTCCTCTGCCTCCTTCGGCTTTGCCCAACTGGGAACCGTTTGTCGCTGCTGCTTCAAGAACTGTTCCCGCAGGCGCTGCTCGTAATCCTTCCCCGATAACCTGGTCTCTTCAGCCGCTTTTCGCAATTTGCGAAGGCGCTTCTTGCCGGTGGTAATCTGGACCTCCAGGTTTTCCTCGTCCGAATCGTTCCAGACGCACGCGTTCCGAGCCTGTTCTCCCAAAATGGACCGCTCCACCAAATGCTGCGAGGTACCTACGACCGACCTTGTTTGTCCGCTTGTTTGGACATTATTGATGTTGTTCCTTGATGTACCATCATCCTCCGAGTCATAGACTTCGGAATCATCATCAGTCCCGTCGTGACCACCTGCGCCAAAAACCACGGCCTCCAGAGCCTTCCGCCGTCGCTTCGCGTCTGATGCTTTTGTAGCAGCCGGCATGATTTGCAAAAGTAAGTGTGTCGTTGTCGAGTGACTGCAACAAGAAACGAAAACAATATGAATATAGCTACAACTTGTCCCTGTAGTAAATTTTTGTGTCTAAAAGTCAGTAAAGTTGGCCGCGCCCTGATTTTTGTGCGTAATGAATCACATCAAGTGGAAGAAAATCATCAACGACTCCGACCAGGAGTAGACCTTCGTTCCGATGCATTACAAGCGTCTGTGGTCATTTGAGATCTGCCTTTCTTTGAACGATGATCCGGCTCCGGGCTGTCCCTCAACGTCAACTTTCTGATGATCAATGAGTGCTGGGCACATTGATTTGTTGATCCTCTATTTGCGCAGCTTGAACTTCTTGATCATGAAAGCTTCGACAGCAGAGGAGCGAGCGTGGTAGAGCAACATCGGATCAACGTGAATGTGAAACAAACCCTAGATTCATATCTAAATTTTGATCTTGTCGTAATGCTATGCTATCGTCTCGGAGTAACACGTCATGCAGCACCACCATTCGCATGGCAAAGCGAACGAGCTAAGCCTTCTGGTGAGCCTCAAGTCAACTACCTTTGCGATCGTCTCAATAAGCGGGAACTACGAGCACGATCGTAGAAAGAGGTGGCAAAGGAATTTAACTTGCTCTCCATGCATGAAATGATCGCGAGCCTCGACCTCCACGACAGCCTGATGCTTTCAGCATTCATCACCACCGTGTTTCGGAAACAATTTCAAGGCGAGCACAAGCTTCTTTGATAGCGTTGAACCGTTGAAGTACAAAAACACTATCAGGCGAGCCAGGAACTGTCGGAAAAAAATTCAACGGGTTTACCAATTCATTGATTCGTGTCAAACGGAAAAAAGTTGTTGCTCATGCTTTCATTTTGTTCGCAGGTGCCCAGCTCGACGCTTCACAATGTTCATCAGGTTGTGGCCCCCTGTTCACAGCAGCACGTAGTAGCCCAGCCACAAGCTAGCAAAAATTGAGGTGAGAAACGGTTTCGCAGAAAACGCGCCCGCGTGAAAGGGTGACCCGTACCCGTGCATCCGGCACCATTCGTTCCCCGGATGTTCCGCGCAAATAGAATCGTACGTGTCCGGCTGACCCGGTCCGAATTCGTGGCGCCAATCATCCGTCTGGGTTTCGCCGTCAATGTGCGCCACATTTTCTCCTTCAAACCTTTATTTGTGCACAAGCATAGGCAAACCGATGAAGATTACTTTTACTATGTGGAACAAGATATCAGCCATATCATATGGAGAGGTTGTATGAATGTGAGGCACTTCTGAATCTGATACAGGGTGACATCATTGGTCGTTTGCAGCTGGAGAAGTACTAACAGCGACCTCGTTACCCTTGCTCCGGCAGCGGAGTCGGGGCCTTCCCGGGGGCCTGGTCGTCGACCACGAGATCTGCTTCGCCCTCGTCCGCCTCTGGGACCGGTTGTTCTATGGTTTCCGGTTCCGGGGGCGGCGGTGTGGTGGTTTCTTCCTCTTCTTCCTCCTCGTCATCGCCCATGAAGGCTTTGCAGGCAGCGGTCTCCCCCTTGGTACTGCAGTAGCTGTCCATGAAGGTCTTGCACTTATCGTACTCGGTGTCCTTTTTCTGCGCACACACCTGCGCTCGCATGTCCGAGATGAAGTCGGACGCCCCCGGGTCCTGGGCGACCAGCGCTTGCAGCTTGTCCAGCGACTCCTCAATCACCGGAATGGTTGCACTCGCCAGATCCTCGTCGTGGGACTCAGCCACCTCCTTCGCTACTTTCACAATCTCATGCAGAGCCGGGTGCTGGGTATCCAGGACCTTTGTTTGATGGCGAAGAAAATTATAGCTGCTACTTTTCTTTTTCACTTATGTTTTTATGCAACGTCACCGAGGAGTACTGTGTATAAATCGAAGAGCATTTTTTTGATTTTTGAAAATAAACAGAAATAAGTCCTCTCCTATACATCTCGCGCAGACAAGTGGCGCATGAGATCCAGTGCCGGGGTAGCCCCAGGTTCCGCCTTCGCATCCCGGTGGTGGTGGTTTATGGAGTTCTCAAATGTTACATTCTGAATTTGTCGTGCAAAATGAGCATCAACGTCCACACAGTGAAGCTGCCTCGCATGACAAATTTTCGAAGGGCTAAACAGCGTGGGAATCTGTGCCGAATTTGTAATGTAAGAGTTGCAAGATCCGGCCTTTCCCTGTTGCCATTCTTGCCTCACAAATTTATGTAACAGTTGAGAATGTAACAATTGAGAACGCCATATGGTTGTTCACCAAATTGTGGAAAGTCTTCCTCGTCCTGTGCCGCGACGATTGTCGCAGGCGTCGCTGTAAATTTGCCTCGGCTTGATTCTTGCTCCTGCCATGCCTTCGATCTACCCTGTGGTAGTGCACCTGCGCCTGCCGTGACGAACTACTTAAAGGCGCAGCCGTCGGCGCAGTGACCACGTGATGCGTCAAAACATTGTGAAGATTTGCGTGCAGACGCGCCCCGCGACGGTGGTGCTGCTTTCCTCTGTGGCTTCGTCGAAGTGGTGTGTAAAAGTCCTCACCCGCAGACCCGCGCACGTCCAAAAAACAGCTTGGTAATGCGAAGAAAAGCAACAATCGAGAAGATGATGGTGTCATCTCGGTGTGAACGATTTTTCACAAACGGAGGTAGGAGCAAGAAGCTGCTTGTTCTGCTCTCGGCGCAGAGAATCAACGACGCAACGACGTTCAGTGCCCGACATAAACGAGGTAAGGCAACGGCTTCGTTAACATCTAAGGACGAAACGAAAGATGATTTTCACATGATTCTTCGCGAATACTCTTCATCGACTTTCATTACGTCGCCAAAGAATGCCTCAATACCGGGTGAAACCATACACTAATACGACACAGACAGCCTCCTAATCCCGTGTTTGACACACCTGATCCAGAAGCGCGAAGCAGGGCTGGTAAAATAAAAACGAGATACTGTTTTTAGGTGGAGATTTGTGGAACTCCGAAGGAACCACAAGAATACTTGATCAACTACAAGTACAAAACAAATGACGGAGATGCAAGACGATACCGATACGTGAAGAAAAAAAACCTACTTTTTCGAGGATGATCGACAGCTGCATGCACTTTCTAGTGTCTGGTGTTTTGGTTGGTGATTGATGTGTTGTTTCTCCGACACCTCAACTGATAAATTGTGATCAGCGCAAGCGCATTGGATTTCAAAGTGTTTGAGACATGAAAACGAGCGTGCAGTGCGAACAATGAAAGGCTGTAATGCGGGCTGAAATTCCAGTTTTCCTTTTCGGAAATATCAGCGCGCATCCATCGTCTCGAAGACGTAGTTCGCAACATATGGAAAGATTAAGACTCATCAACATTGCTTGCAACGTACTAGTATACGTGTCGCGAAAAGTAGCACGAGGGTTTCGGTTGATACTTCTTCAAGGAAAAAATAAACACATGCTCATGTGGTAGTGGTTGGTGCACTGTGCACAAAGCAAAAGTGGCACTTCTCACTTTGATTTTTGTGCGCGTTTCTTTTTTCCTTTCTTGATGGAAGACGTTTTGCCGCTTCCACAACCAGCCTTACTCGATGCTGCAAGTTTGTTCTTCTTTTGCACCCCAGCGAACCCACCAGTGTTAGCTGTCGTTCTCGGCATTTTTTCCTCGGTAATCTGAGAGACGGTGTCGTTCCCTGGAGCAGCGGTCTGGCCATGTTCTACTGCTTGAAATCGAACTCTGCCGCCGCTCATTCTAGGCTTATTCTCTGGCGCTCCGACATCCACAGAGTCCGCATCATCTTGCCCCAGAGGCACCACCGAATCTCCAAAGAGAACCTCGTTGGTTGTCTTTTCCGCAGCCTCGTCAGATCTCAGCGGTTTTCCATTTGCGGCCGCCGTTGCTCCAGCAGCGCGCGCGCTACTGTTTCTCGTGTCGGCAAGTTGAAAGCCGTTGGAAACCAGCAATAGATCGATCAAGAAAGTCTTGGACAGCAGCTGCTCCCAGCGCGCAAGGTGTTTCGACGAGTAATTCAGCACTGCTTTTGCCACTTGGTTCCAGTTCTCGACTTTCCGCAGCTTCTCCTTCGAAACTGACTGCAGCAGCTCCCGGAGGAGGACGTTGGCCAAAAGTGCCGTCTTGGCGTTGCTGTTCCACCGTGCCAGAAATTCAACGAGCTGCTCCAAATTTCGCTGGCAAATCTTTTCCGTGTTTTTGCTGCCCCGTTCCGCTTCAGAGGACACGGAGGTGATGCTCAAGATCCACTCGCGTAAGTTGAACATCGGCGTTTCTTGTTGACCATGATGCCCTCCGCTCTTGTTCTGTGTTTGAGTTTGACCTCCCCCAATTTCTTTTTTGCCGAAGACGACCGCAGGATCGACGACGACCGCATCAACGAGAAGATCTTCACTGTCCTCTTCCTCATAGTTTTCAACTTCAGGAATGTCATCTTCTGCTGGCATAGTTGTGGAATCCTTTGCGGCCTGTCCATCTGAAGAGCCCGAATCCGCAGCTCCCGCGTCGTCGTTTCCATCTGCTAGTACTGCTGGGGCTCCGTCGAGGTTGATCCCATTATCTTCCAACTTTTTTGAGTTTTCATCTGCGCCGTCCTTTCGTCCTAAAAAGTTCTTTCCCTGCGCGGCCAACACCTCCTCCGCGGTTTTGCCGATCCGCTTCAGGTACGCGTCTTCCTCCTCCTGTAAAAGGATTTCCTCCGCGTGCAGAAGGCCTAGCTTTCCGAAGATCTCTACCATCTGTCCCGGGCGGTTCAGCTTTAAGCAGTGCGTCAAGGCGGAATCGTACTCGCCTTTTGCAACCAGCGCCTTCACTTCCGCTTGCTCCATTTTGTTGCTCACCTCCTCCTGCTGCTTTTCTGCTTCGACCTCCCGCGTGCAATCCTTCCACAGAATCAATTTCGATTCGGCTGCAGTGACCAGAATGGTGTGCTCCTCCACCTCGCAGCTCCCTTGCGTAGTTTCGGCATCCTTGTCCTGGACGGCCGTGCCAGATTTGTTGTCCGGGCCGCGGTAGTTCAGCAAATTTGTCAGTAAATCCTCAGACGAAGCTGTTCTTGCTCCTCCTGCAGCTCCACTACAAGAATTCTTCACTGTTACGTCAGCGAGGTCCATTCCCCACACCTTGTCGTCGTGCAGTTCCATGGTCTGCGCGCAATCCGTGGTGCGGATCTGCCACAACTTGACCAGCCCGTCGGCCCCGGTGGACATGAGCTGCATGTTGTTCTTCAGCACCCGGACGTTCAGCACCGCGCCGTTGTGCCCCTCGAAGGATTTAATCGCGGCAAAGGTCGCCAGGTTCCACAGCCGAATCGTCGCGTCGCCGGACCCGGACACGAGAATTTTGTCCGTGGGGTGAAAGGCCAGCGACCAGATGCCCCGTCTGTGACCCTGCAGGGTTTGCCCGACCTGCTTCAGGTCCGGGAACGACCACAGCTTGATTACCTTGTCCTGCCCGCCGGAGGCGAGGATTTTGTCGCCCTTAGGACCAAACGCCAAAACGGAAACCTCTTTCTCGTGCGCCATCCTGGTGGTTTCCGCGGAGCCCGTCAGCGGAAGAACGGCGTTCTTTGGATCATCTTCGCAGCTCCCAACAATTGCTGTATTTCTTCCCAACCGCCAGCATTTGAGACTTTTGTCCTCCGAACCGGATAAAATATGGTCTTCGGATTTGTTCGGGAAGCAGAGACTCAGGACGGAGTGCGTGTGGCCGCGCAAACAGGCCAGGCAACTGCCGGTCACGACGTCCCACAGGCGGACCGTGTTGTCTTTTGAGCCCGTGGCCACGATACCGCACCGGTAGTTGACTGCCACCGAGACCACCACCTCGCTGTGGCTGTGGTCAGGCTTGGATCGGTCACACAAGGCGTGTTCGACCTGATGCGTGACGGGATCGACGATCTTCACCACCTCATCAGACACCGCACAGACTACCAAAGGCTTTTTTTTAGAAGCAGGCGGTGACGTATTGGGATCTGAATCTCTGTGCAGGTCATGGTGCCTGCTAAGAAACTGCGCACATAGAATCTCCTCGTTATGTCCCATGTAGCGCGCCTTCTGGTGAACAGCCAGTCGGAAAACCAGCTCCTCTTTCGTTTCACCAATTGCAGCACCATCATGCTGCCCCGCATGATGCTCGGTTACTGCAGCTGCCTGTTTGGCGGCGGCTTTCTTGTTCTTTATCTTTCTCTTCTTCGAAGCTGGTTCTTGTGTTTCCTGTTGCTCGCCGGAGCTTGCGGCGACTTTATTTCGCGGTTCATCAGATGCTAGTTCCCAGAAAATAAGGTTGTGATCCTCACCTGCGGTCAGAAAAGAAGTTGAACATGTTGACGTCGGTTTGCCATCGCTGGAACTACAATCGGTGGATTTGCTTCTATTGCTGCAGCTCACGACGGCGCGCATGCTTCCGTTGCAGCCGTGCGGGACGTTTTGCTCCAGAACCTTCAGTCCAGTCGCAGGATCCCAAACCCGAAGCAGCCCCTTCTCCCCAGCGGTTACGACGTGGAATTTTTCAGAAGTTGAGTTCCTATTCGCAGCTTTGACGGCGCAGACACCTTCAACGGTCTCATAACAGGGGACCGTCTTTGCGTGCTTAATCACAGTGGACGAAGAACTACCCACATCGAGGCAAATGTTGAAGAAGTTCAGCACGCTATCCCGGCCGACGGACACCAGCTGACTTCCAAAACAGCATACGTCCGTAACCTGTGAAGAATTTGCATGTTGTTCTTTTTGAGAATGTTGCGGGCATGTTGTTTATCTTTATGCGTTCACGTAGTCGTTTAACAAACAAGTATTGCCACAATAGCTTGCTTCTTGCTCTTTTTCGTTTTCTGCAGCAGACGCAGCGAGCAGGTTGATGTATCTCGAATCACATGAAAATCTATCACTAGTACCTGAGCCAAGTGTTGCTTGAACACGTGCACGCAGGTTCTTTGGACCAGATCCCAGATACGAATCTCGCCTTCATCGTCCGCACTGAGAAGGAGCAAGCTCTTTGCTTTTCTTCCTCCAGCTACAACTTCCGGCGCCTGTACCCATCTTGTCAGCACTGGTGTCCCCGCATGCCCTTGAAAGTTGTGCGTGACGAAAAAACCATCCAGGTCCCAGCACTTCACCGTCCCGTCAACGGAAGAAGAAGCCAACATCTGGGTGTCCAAATTTCGGCTGTCGCTCATGGAGATGTCGGTGCACAGATCCGGGTGCCCTTTCCAGCTGTGCAACAGCGTCGGCAGAGATTGCACGACATTTGGCGTGTCGTCAATAGCTTCGACGTCGTCAGTCTTCGTACCATCTACAAGGCAGCTGGACACGTCCCAGCACTTGAAAAGGTTGCTCCGGTGACTCGTTACAATCTTTTTCTCCGAAACGCAAACCGCGAACGCGAAAATACCTGAATGGTGAAGAAGAAAAAAAGTCGTCGAGACAAGGAACTATGTGATGTGGGTCTAAATCTACGTCGTGGCAGTGGCATGGATATCAAAATAGTATTGTGACACGACAAGTGGATTGATACCGTCTCCGTCCGCGGGGATCACAATTCGACTTGGTGCGTGAAGGCTGACTTTATTCGTCACTGCACCAGATGATGAGGATGACGCGGTTCTTGCTCCCGCAACATGCGGAGGGTGAAATAACGTCAATTCCTCCGACGCCAGGCAAAACAAATTTTCGGGCCCACAGAAAGCCGGTCGGCCTCCGGTGTAGAAGCTTTTCGACTCCGAGATCGGCCGCCAAAATTCGCTCAACACCGGCTGCTGTGCCTGGGCGGCGGGAGAGCTAGCTGATTTAGAAGGCCCCGACATGACGTTCTGATCCACGGCGAAAATGAACTAAAGTCTGGCGGACAATGCAAGGGAGTGAAAAAAATGAACGTAGAAACTAAACACGATCAAGGAGAGAAAGAATGCACGATAATTTTTCGCTGCATCAAGAAAAAAACGGATGCATTTTCATGCATGAAGCTAACAACTACAAAGGCAAAGAATGTAAGGGCTGAAGTTGTCATTGAGCGAAGTGTCCATTGCTCTAGCCTTGTCTCAATGACAATGCGCGGCCTGCTGAATGATTGATTTGATTTTGGGTGAGCGACACATACCTACGTTCAAGTTGGCACAACTTGCATTCAGGTGAAGATGAAGTCGAGGTTGTTCATCAGTGAGCACACCGTTCTACATGAAAGGCACATTTACATTTTTGGCAAGACCATTATTGCGGAGCTTGAACTTCCATTTAGGTCTACTTTCAAGACGTGTCATCTATTTCTTGATCTTGTCGATCGGATCCCATCCTGCTCATTCTTGGATCATCATCATGTGGGTGTTCTCGAGCGACTTGGATCCAAAAACTCTCTGATCTTGTACTCTCTGTTTTTCAAATTTTTTGTAGAGTCGCTAAAATGCCGAAAAGAGATCAGCTAAGCGACTGGGACTCGACACGCGGAAAGCGAGGGGAGCCTCTCAAGCACGTGGTTGCTTGTCAGTCCTACGGATCGTTTTTCGTGATAGGGATCGCCGTCTTCTATAAATATTCAACTCCGAGCAGCTGCTCCCGCCGTGATCATCATTCCTTGTCTTGATGTATACAAACGCAGCATCAATTTCGATACACGCACAGGACAGACATACCGACAAGATGGGATCCGACGCAGCATTTTTCCGCCAGCCACGGATCATAATGCATCCTGCTCATGCTGCGGATACAGGCACTAACTCCTGCTGGAGGTGCGTAATCGTCCTAGACGCGTTCACATATTGATGTTGTATGTTTTTGATCGCGACTACAACCATTCGGTCACATACGGCAGCGACGATATAATGCGCGCGCGCGCACATCTACTGCTTCTTGGTGACAACTGGACTGCCAATCATCAAAACCCCCGAACTTCCCCCTTCAGATCAACTTTTTTTGCCTCGGGATTTTCTTGAAGAAATTTCTCTTGCCATTCCGAATGCCAGCGGCTTGCCGGGGGGCGATTTTCGCAGACATCCGCTGCACTCGAACGGACCTCACCCAAACAGGCGTTTTTCGTCTTGTAGTGGTCCGTGCACACAGCATAGAACTTGCCCTCCTCGATAGCATCAAACAAAACTTCAACCGGATGCTCCACCTGGTGTATTTGTATGAAGTAGAAAGTGGCATAAAAATAAATTAGTTACGGGAAATTTCCTTTGATCTGGTGGCGAAACGACGAAAAGAAATAGAAAACATGTGTTCAAGATGGACAAATTGTACCGGCATGGCGTCCGGTCCCCATGCCTTCGTCAGGTCTTTTCGAATATCCGCTGCTCTTTCCTTATCTCCGTCGTATTCCACTTATCAAATGCAATGATGTCTGGGTCTGGAAGAATTGATGTTTGTCATGCTTGTCTGGCATGACTCTTAAATCTGTCATGCACGTTACCCAAGAGCTCCGTTTTCCTGTGATGCAGAAGCGCAGTTTGTCATGCACAATAGGCAACACCTAGTAGGAGCTCAGAAACTTGTCATGGTGAGCCAGCATTTGTAGCCTCATCATGAGACGCCGCCCAGCATCACAAGTTTCCAGACCCAGACATTTTTACTGTTGATACCACTAGGCTTGCCACGATGTCGGTAACCGTTCGGCCTGGGAACAGGCATACGCCCCGAAGCTTGTGGTTTCCGGGCAGGTTGCGTAACTCGTGCTCTACCGACTCCATGACTGCACGCTGCCCCACCTTCGTTATCACGTACGGCGTGTCCCCGGGGTTCAGGGTCAGCCCCTGTCGACTGGAAGTTGCGCCGACGATGCGCGGCTCACTCTTCTCCCCTTCCGCTTCCGCTATCCACAGAAGAAAACCCATCCACATCCATTTTTTGCATGACAAACACAGAATTTTATGTATCTTTTGCATGACAAATTGGATGTGGATGGGTGTTTTTTCCTGGATATCCGCCTGCGCAATCATCCTCGGCACGAAACAGTGAATCCCATATATCGTACTCCAGAGGTTAATGTCCAGGGTTCGCTTCCACTTTTCGAGGTCAAGAAAGAGTGGATTTGCCCCTTTACCCGTGCTGATGCCCACATTGAACAGCGCGAAATCGCAGCCACCGAAAGTGGCGTACACTTTCTCGCACAGTTGCTGATTTTGTTCGAGACTGGTGACATCCGTTGGCACCACAAGCAGATTCTCGGGGGCAGTACAAACACCCCCTGCCAAGAATTCGTCCGCGACCTGTTGCAGCTTCTCGGCCTGGATATCGGCCATCGCAACTTTCATGCCACGCGATGCGCAGGTCTGCGCACACGCTTTTCCGATCCCATTTGCAGCACCGGTAATCACCGCAATTTTCCCTGGCTGCAGAGCAGGATGGGAATACGCCTTGTCTTTAAGTGACATTCTTCGTTCGCGTCTGCCGAAGGTTTTACGAAAACTAATGCAGGTTCGGATAATGACCGATCAGGACGATTGAATAAATTCTCCCCCGATGTTGAACAAGATCATCCAAGATCTCTTCAAGGTGCGACAAGGCAGTGGTTGCACATGATTGAGAATGTTTTTACAGGGATGAATTGAGATCAACATCACGGCCGCCACGACCACGAGGGAACTACATTAACACGACCAACAACGAACTCCAGCAAGACGTCGACGACGAGAATGAATAGTTAGAAGAACAACAACAGAACACCGATCCGATAGTGCAAATTTCAATCTTGCTTCAGCAGAGGATACCATTTTTTGCAAAGCCACCAAATTAGAAAATCAAATCGAGCAAACAAGTCGCACCTCAGACGCAAAAAGAAATGATCTATCTGAGGGAAAAAAAGCATATGCGTATCCGTAAATATCTTCTTGGAAAATATACTTGCAATTTTGTAGTGCTACTGACTGTGACTTCTGAGAAATAAACATAGAATCTAGAAGGATTGAGGTTTTGGCGGGGATAATATGAAGTGCGAGACAGTACAAAGCAATACTACGGATGGGCGTATCTGTAGCAGTACTTACTTACCTCCAATGCCACTGAATGTGCTGGTAGCGCAAGCATAGAAGTCTCGGGGAGATTGAGATCTTCGATTTCAATTTGTCACCACTCGAGGTTAATACAAGAGGTGGAAACGAGGGTGCAAAAAGTAGAAGTGCGTACATTGCTACCAAGGAAAGCATGTGAAGGTGGAGTGCTTCTATCACGACAACTTTCAAAAGAATTAGAAGAGCGATAGAAGGTATACAAACAAGCGCAAAAAGACAAACCTCTACAACAACCATTGCAGCTTGAAAATGAGTGTGAATCTGAATGCATCAACTCCATTTGCTCCTGCTGATTAGAGGGCGTCGTTTCGGCTGAGACATTCCTTCAAGCGTTCCACATTGTGTAAAATCTCGTTCTGAGCAACCGCGTCCGCCTGTTTCAGGACTGTCGCTGCGGTGTTGTGCTCATTCTGTAGACGTCGTTGCAGCTCCGCGTTTGCCTTATTTGCTTTATCCTGCTCAAGAGCTGCCAGGTTTGGTGCTGGAGACTCGAGATTGTAGTGCAAAAACTCCGCCAGGCTCGCGCCGATGATGCTGTTGCGCTCTGCCGCGTCGCTTTTCACTTCAAGTCGTGCCTTCAGCTCGTTCACTCGAGCCAACAGGTTCGCCGCACTGGAGTGGAGCTTTTTCGGAAGTTTTATCTTGTCGTCCTCCCTGCTGGCACCGCGATTTTGTTGCGCCAGAGCCGCGAGAGCAGCCTTACCCTCATCTAAAGGCGACGACCCGTTGTAACTGCTGCCATGGTCCTCGACGTCTCCAACAGCCTTCAGCAACGGCACTTTGCCAACAGTCGTTGGCAGCGTTGACGCTGGTGCACGACCTCGCTGCCGCTCCATTGGCCGCATCGGCGGCACGACCAGTGTTGGTGGATTCGCAGGACTTACGCTTCGCGAGATAGGACGCTCGTTGATGGGAAGTAGAGTTGCGCAACTGGTTTGTAAATTATCCGTCTCCGGATAAAACATTCTCGCGGGTGCCGCAGCTGCACCCACGACTCCGCCCGACGTCCTTGGCGGCTCATTTGGTCCACCTCGCTTGTTACCCCCGCCACCAAGCATCCGAAGTGTCCGGTCGTAGTGGTTTTCGCCGCTGTCGTGGTGCAACCACTGTGAGTTTCGCGTCGCGCTGTCATTCGTGTTACTTCCCGATATTGACGCGGATGAGCCAGCAGGGCCGTAGTGATGCATCGTTGGGCCCAGCGAATCGTCCCGCCCTGAGGACGTGAATTCGTCTGAGGACGTTGTATTGTTCACGAGAGACGCCCGCTTCTGCGTCGGCCTATTTGGTGCGGAAAGCTTCCCCGCGGTGGCATTGTTTCCTTTCCGAGGTGCTGGTGGGGCGGGATCACTCGTCTCCTGGTCCGCGCGAATTTTCGCAACTCGTTCCCGCGCGGTTCGAAGCTGTCGGTAGCTCTCTTCGAGCCGCGACTTCGCGGCCGACTTACTCTTATTCGCCGTAGCAGGAGTGCTAGCGATGCCTGTTGCGGTGTTCATCAACGTCTCTGGTGTAGCTGTACTCTTTATTACGGTGGTCACAACGGACGACCTATTCCTTGATTGCGTAGTCGGCTGCGCAAACTGTGGTTGCTTTTTTCCGTTGCCTTTGCTATTGACGCTCGCCCTATAATTGCTCACATTATTTCTACTCCGTCCTCTACTGGACATGCCGACGTCTTCTACATCCACCTCGTCGTCGAAGCCGCCTCTCTCTATCGCTAGAGAGGACCGCAGAGCCAAAGACTCACCCTCTGGTTTTTTCATTGTCAAGGGGTCGAGCCCTAACTGCTTCGAAAGCATGGCGCCGATGTCTGCGAGAGATTGGTCCGCGTTGTCGATAAGCTCCTGGTCTATCTCCGACTTACGCCTTTCTGGCGCACCCGCTTCACCCTCCGCGGCGATGTCGTTTTTGCCCGTGGAGGCCACAAACTCGGGATTTACTGCCGGGTCGTTTGCGGCGGGTACGTCGTCTGCGTCGTCTTCCTCCGGTTCGGGAACATACACCCCACGGGGGGCGGCTTGCGGTCTGGTCACCACCGTGGCCCATCGTGACGTTTCGGTGCCGTCCGCGTTTTTGGTTTGCGCCTTCTGGTGTGACATCCCGAACCCCGGGCCGCGATGCTCCAAGTCGACCTTCTTCACGTCGTTCCCCCGGGGGCTGGGAATGTACACCGCCGGGCCCGCGAATCCCCTTGGAGAGAGCATCCGTTTCGTTGCAGAGCCACCCGAGCCTGACTTGGCTCCACCACTGCTGTTCGGAGGTCCCGCCGAGCTTTTCAGGAAACTCGCCTTCAAGGCGGGGTCCAGCGGGTTCCCCCTGCTTGTCTTCGATGGCGTGCGTTCTTCTTGCTGCGCGACTGGGGATGGTCCAGTGATCCGGTCTGGTTCCTCCGCTATCGGCCCCTGTAGTTCCACAGCGCTTGGCCTCGCGTCAAGTAAATTTGGGCTAGCAACTGTTGCGGGGGTACTACTGCTTCTCACTGCGGCGGTCGCTCCTGCTGCCGTTCTGGTGAAATTCAGTCCCTCGATGTGTCCACCCTGCAGAGGATCTTTCCTTGGCGTCACGAACAGCGGCGAGTGACCCAGCTCCAACGGGTGGATGCCAATGTCGTCGTAGAAACGAAAGTGGCCCTTCTCATCACCTCCGCTGGAGGGAATTTTGCCGCTTCGATAGTCGATGGCGTTCTGCTGCAGGTTGAGGAGACTGGCCCGGTGCCCGGAGTTGGCGGTCATGGGAGGGAAAGCCGGCAGATACCGGCGGAGTTTGCCATCCGGACCGGCACCGGTGGTGATGCCGTAGGTAGGCGCATTCACTTCCTTTGGAGGCGTTTCCAAGGGCATCAGGACGCCAAGCGGCGGCACGACCCCGTTGACCTGAAAATCCGGGTGCCGCTCGGCCATCTCGTGGCGCGCCAATTGCACGTAGTCGGTTGGGCCTTTTGCGATCCGCGTCAGTCCCGACCTGGCGAACCCGATCGCGTTGGGACCGACAACCGCGTTCGGCACCCCAAGGAAGGGCCAGCTCGTGGGAAACAACATTTGTGGCACGTTGCGCGTATATACTTTGTTGCCCATCCCGCAAATGTGGCACCCCAGAATGCCGTGCTGCGCGCAACCGAAAACACTTCGCTGCAGGATCTTCGGCACGTGCCCAAATAAAGCGCCGACCGGCGGCAAGCCCTGGGGGCCGCCGGTATCCATCGTCGGGGCTTCCAATTCCCTGTTGTTGTGTCGTCCCTCTTGCCATATTCGGTCCTGCTGTGCGAGCTGTGCGGTTGGGAGAGAGCCAGGCCTGCGACTACCTTGGAGCGGGGACCCAAAGCTCGCACCGAGACCAACATCCTGTGGCACCTGATGTGGTTTTTTTTTCAACAACTACTCTGCAAGTTGATATAGAAATTTTTTTTGTACAACTCTAGAAATGCTTCGTTTATAAGTGCACTTGGTGCAGCTGCAGAAGCAGAAGATGAAAAAGGAACAGTGCATCAAAGAAACGTGTTGCGAGTTTACTGCGACAAAATTCAAAGTGAGAACACATACACAACTTACAAGCCCAAGCGGGAATAAAAAAGCAAGGCGGTCTTTACCTGTGCCGCGCCCCCGATTCCCTCCATCATCGGTAAGCTCTCTGGCGGCGCCCCTACTGGGCCGGACAGCCCCTTTCGCTCAAGCTCCTTGAAGTAATCCTGCACGTCCTGCAGGTTGCCACCTCTCTTGAAGATATCTTCGACGTCCGCCCACTTTTCGACCACCATGCTGCTGAACCTTCTGGGAGGCAGGGCTCCTGCGCCGGCTGGCTGGGGAGCCTGCTCTGCTGCTCCTCGGAGCGACCGCGCAGACGAAGCAGGCATGGATTCCGCACGCGGACTGAGGGCTGCTCCCGGCGTTGGTTCAAGCCCAAGCCCGGCGGCTTTTTTGCGATCCTCCTCGTTCAAAACGCGCTCGATCTCCTCCGCCGAAGCACCCTGATTCAGCAACTCCTGTACTTTGTCCCAATGGTCCAAGACCAGGCTGCTAAATCGGCGCCTTGGCGTTTCCTGCACCGTCTGGAACCCGCGATCGGGTGGAAAGCCGTCCGCTCCGGGAGGAGCGGCCACTCCGGCCCGGAGTTCGGCTTTGTCGAGAAGGGTTTTGCTTGTGTCAGGAATTGCACTCGTCCCGGCGTAGTTCGGGCCGCGCAGTGACGGATTTGTCGCGCCGGTCAGACTGGCCTCTATTTCGTCCAAGGTGGCACCGTTTTGCATCAGAGATTGCACGGTGTCCCAGTTGTCCACGACCATGGAGCTAAATCGTTTGTTCGTCATATTGAAAGGCTGACCTTGAGCTTGAGCTTGTGGTCCCACCGCACCAGAACCTCCGCCTGGGGCGGCGACGCCTGGTGGCACCACCGGCGCGGTTGTTGTAGCACGTCCTCCACCGAATCCCGGTCCCATGGAGACGCCTGCTTGTCCAGCACCCATCACCGAGTTGTCCATGCGAGACAACAAGGGACTGCCCTCCAAAGCAGCAGACGGCCGAGTTTGGTCGTTACCTCGTGGAAATAGACCTGGCGATTGCTTGGCGCCTGCTGGGCCTCCTGATGCGTTCGGGTTCAAATCCTCTGACTGCGCGAGCGATGAAGCGTTGGGATTCAATATCGACGCGCCGGCGCTGTCTTCATGAGGATTATACAACTTCTCGGCTGCGCCGGCCCCTGTAGTCCGCGGGTTCGGCGTGTACTGTACTTTAGTTCGACTCAGATTCTCGAATTTATCTGGTGGGAAGTCTTTTGGGGTAAACGGATGCGGGGTAGTCGATTTCTGCTGGTTCGCGGCGCTGTTATTCGTGCCTCGTTGTGATGCTCCTGCGGCAGTAGCAGGTATATTTTTGGTTGAGGAGCTACTGCTCTTTGCTGCGGCTGCGGCATCTTTTTCCTTGTTGCCGCGCGGACTGTACATCATGTTCACGCGCGCAAGAAGATCCCGCTGCGCGTCAGTATCCATCGGCTTCGGCGGCGTCGCTGGGGCAGCGGAGGGAGTGGCAGCAACTGCAAATTCGATTTTCGGTCTTGATCTTTGAGTGATACGCATCGTCAGCACCGTCTTCGTTTTTATTTGGAAAAAAGGCAAAAGGCAAATGCAATCAATCTGCTCCAAGCCAAACAAAGCTCCTTGATGATGTTTGAGTTCGTCTGCCTGGTGAATATCATGTATCAAAATCAACTCCGAAATTAAGTAAAAACAAAAGACTTAAACTATACTCCTGAGAGCTTTCTCGATTTCGTCCTCGGTGGCACCGGCATCTAGGAGTTGTTGCACAGTTTCCCAATTATCTGCGACCAGGCTGCTAAATCGTCGCTGTGCCTCAGGAACAAAGAGAAAAGGACCCTTCTCCAAAGCTCCCGCTCCTGTTTGTTCCTGCTGTGCTTTCCGTTTCAGCCCGTGGTCTTCTGTGTCATTACTTTCCACCAAGAGCGTCGGAGGCAGGAAAGAAGATGCTTCTTGTTCTTCCCGAGAAGATGACGAGCAACCCCCAAGCAGATCCAGCTCTGGAAGCTGCGACTGCGGTGCAGCGGCAGGTGCATAATTGTGACGTGCCGACACGGCGTCATCCGATGATGAAACTCCCTGGTCTACTATAACAGTGTCACTGTCAGCGTCTTGCTCTCGTGATACACTAGCTCCGTCGCCTATGTCCTCCATCGACGTCCCCGTCGTCCTCTTCCGCACTTTCGAAAAATGCGCCAACACTTTGGACTGCAGCGCGTTTGACACGCTGTTGGTCAGATAAGTGCTGTCCCGAAGGACCATACCTGTTGGCTGAGGCCTTGGCGGCGCTCTAGTTGTTCCAGGGCCTGTCGAGCTAGAAGCGTCAGAAAGAACTTCGATGGTGGACGGACGCTCATCATCCTTGTCACCTACATCAACAAGGTCGACCGGTGTCATGCTGATTGTTTTCCTTGTCTAGCTCCTCCCTTTGCCGTTCGTTCAATGTTGATTGCGATTCCCGTGGATGAAATGCAGTTGCGGATCGGCTTCTTCGTGATCCGCCCACTGATCCATGTGCTCGCGTTTTCCAAAAAATAAGACTTGCGTGTACTGCTCCACCGTTTGCATAGCAATGATGAAGATCGCGATCAACGTGAAGAGAAAAGAGAACCCCACGTAGAAACACGTTAACTCGTCGGTCGGAAAAAAGCTAAACACCAGCAGCCCGGACGACATTTTCGCGCGCGTCCGTGGTCTTACTGAAAAGTGTCGCCTTTATTTGATGTTGTGCTTGCTGGTGCGAATCTTCCCGGACGACGATGTTGAGACACTGCTTTTTCTTGTTGAAGATGTTTTGTGATTCTGGCTCGGGATTTTCTGGTCCAGAAAAAAAAAGGCCTACACGACTATTCGAGGACATCATCGTGATTCGCGATTTTGAACTTATGAATTATGCGCCTCAGAGTGGAACTTGAATTAGAGTTTTATTGGGTTCGCGGGGAAGACGGGAAGTCCAGGTCAAGGAGTGGGAATCGGGAATACTATACGTTAATGTGAATGACCCTGGTGACGAAGGGAAAAATACGGCTTTCCCCTCAGAACTAAAGGAGACGTATCATTGTCATATGAGATATGATGCCGATGGCACTAACCACGATGAATTCACGAGGACGATGGAGGAGTATTTTTGCACGATGTCACCGGTGGTTGTGTAGTACGACACATACGAAACCGACTGGAATCGGAATGTCTGCCTTTGAATGTTGGTACTGTGGACGAATAAAATAATACGCCGGAGCAATAGAGGTTCATACGGATGCTGCAGATGAAACAAACCGATAAGTCAGAATCACGATGGGAAACCGATACCGAAGTTGGTTCAACATTGATCGCCTTTGCTCTATGTAGCCAGTCCGATATTCGGTTGCGAAGCAGAACGATACCGACGAGAGAGCCATGCTTCAGCTTTTCCTTCATAGACACGTTGTTCAACATTGACTTGACTAAAATTTGACTTCGTGGTTCAATTCCATTGAAGGAATACGAATACCTTCGCAAAGATGATTGATTTATCATCTTCACGCTACCGAATCAATCGTGCAGGTCTTGCCTGTGTCTTTTTTTATAACGTGACAGTATGCTCGACGTATGCAGCTTTATTGTCTACTTCATCCTTTGCAGGTTCTTGAGTCATATGTTCCGGAGAACCAAGATAGCAAAATCGGGAAAATTGGGAAAACGAAAAAAGAAATCACGCAAGCGTCCTGGTGTGGCTCTAGTCATTCTCGATCATCGGACTCCGTTGGGCATATGCTGCTCGTGCTCCACCCTGTGCAGCATCGTCTCGAACCGGACAGCCGCAACACTATCTCAATACTACTCCGGATTTTAGCGTAAAAAAGGGCTTTGGAAACGCAGCCGAGCTGAAAGAAATTTGCCGCAGAAGACTCACAGCAAAATTTTCATGAGAGTCCGCGAACAAATTTTGCTCATGGAAATCGGGACAAAAGAGTCCGCTTCAAAATTTCGAAACAAAATAAAAAACAAAACCCGAAACAAAATTTCGAAACAAAATTAGAAAACAAAATCGCGAAAAAAAAATCGCGAAAAAAAAATCTAAACTACTGCAACAAAATCGCGAAAACCTGAAAAATAGGCGGCGCGAGCGAAAACAAAATTGCTCCGCGCCGATTTTCATCGCGATTTCAATGGGTTTTCGTGGGTCCGGCGGTTTTCGCGATTTTGTTCACAAAGCTGCATTTTGAATTTTCCGCAGCGGAGCGGGGACCTGAGGCTTGCTGCGGAAAAATTGGCGGCGCCCGGCGTCAAATTTTGCCCGGGGGGCGGGCAGCGTCAATTTCAGGCGGGCGCCGGGCAACGGAATTTTGGCGGGCGGCGTGCAGGAATTTGAGCGGCGGCCTGCGGCGCCGAGTTTTGTTCGCGCGACTGCCTCTGCGGTTTTGCTCGCTCTGTCACATCGATGGGCGTGCGAGTTTTGTTTCCGAAAGGACGAGCGAAACACGAGCGCAACCCGGAGCCCCACAAGGACAAGGCTTCGCATGCCGTGGGCACTTACCGCGCTCCTTCTTTTTTTCCTTCTCTCTCACAACCGTCAAAATTTAAATACCATATGATTTTTTTTGGTTAACATGCCAGAATCTAAACGATTGCGTCTAAACTTTCAGACCGAAACGAATAGGCGTCGAAACGATCGCCCGCGGGTCTAAACTATCAACGCGACGGCGCGAGCCTTGCTGGGATTGCAGTCCGTCTGTGCTTTCTTGTTGTCGGAGACTGGCCGACAGGAGAGGGGCCGCGATGGTGGCGAGAAGCAACCAAAAGGAGGCAGAGGGGAAAAGAATCGAGGAAGGGGAAACACAGGGGGGCGGGCGCAAAACGGCGAAAAAGAGAGTCGTCGGCCAGGGCAGCCGCCGCCGGCCGGCCGGCGGCGGCTGCCCTGGCCGACGACAAGAAACCCCAAACCCTAGACCCAAAACCCAAACCCTTGAACCGTTTTCACTTTTGTATGCAAAGTTGAGAAGTTTAGAGATCTTTCCAAACGTTTACGCGTTTGGTCCAAGCGTTTAGTTCCGGGGGTGCAGTTTAGATTCTGGTATGTTAGCCATTTTTTTTCCAGATTTTGCAGATTTTGCTATCTTGGGTCTCGGAACATATGACTTGAGCGGTCGCAGCACCAAGAGAAGCACTATCTGTAGAATCTTGCATCGACCTCTCATTTCAACTCTCAGCCACAAGCTGGCTTGGAGGAGGTGCACCCGTGACCACGACGTCGTCAACATCTTCTCCCTCAACATCTTTCGCGTCCTCCGGGTCCATTGCGGGCGTGCTGCTACGCCTCGTGCGTTGTCCTTCCTGCCAGTTGTCTTTCAGACTAGTCGACTCTTGTTCCGCCAGCTCGGCAAGTATTTTCTCCGCGGGCTGGGCTTTCGCCGGCACCACGTTGCACGCCATAAGTTGTAGTCCATCGGCGGCGCTCTCATTTCCGTCATCACTTTGCTGTGCCATCCCCGCACTCGCGGCGGTCTTCAACGGCCAGCACATTTTGATTCGGTGGCCCGTGAGAAAGCTACAGCCCTTCGTGTGCTCGGCCTCCACCCTGCTCGGGAGGCTGATCTGCGGCTCCCAGAGAGGCGGGGTGTTTCTTTTGCTCGCGGCGTACCTGTTCGAAAACTCCTCCAGGCTGTCGAACACGCACTCAAAATGTCGCTCCGGCTTCAGCACCTCCCGCAAGTATTTGTATCCGCGGGGACACGTGAAGGTGAGCGGATCGCGGTAAACCGTGTTTCTCGTTGCCTCGACCTCCTCATCCTCGCCTGGACCGCCGTGTGGAGGGACATCGGCATCTTCAGAGGACACAGCAGCTCCACCGCCACCAGGAGCTTCCATTGCACCAACATCCTCCCGTAAATCCGGGAGCTCGACAACACCGTCTACGCCCTTGGTCTGGATCGGCTTCATCTCCTCCGCGGACGAGTTTTTCTTGCTCAAAAAATTCGGTGTGAGAAACTCTTTGGCCCGGGTTAGCCGTGATTTCGGCCCAGCAGGTGGTACAGCTGGAGCGGGAGGCCCCTGCGCAGTAAAGAAATACTCATCGGGCTGCAAACTGTTTGTGCCTTGCTCCAGCAACGACCGGATCTCCGGCAGATGACGTTGCATGTCGATGGTGGTGAGGTCGTCCTGTTCTTCCTGTAGATGACGATGGGCATGGAAATCTCGAAATCGACGACAACTACGTCACGCTCCGTTTACGGCCGATGACGAGGTCGACCAGCGTTTTCAATGCGGAAGAAAATAAACACTACAGCTCCTCTTAGTAGAAGTATGGTAACCGAGGAACAAGTAGCGAGTGGTGATTATGATGGTGCACACCATGTCAAGTGGACCGACGAAAAGAAATCATCTTTTCCATTTGCCGTTCCGAAACAATCAAAGCACCAACACCACCACGATAAACGAATGAACGATTAAATTTAAGATTGCCGTCGACGAAAATAATCTCTCTCTCGAAAACAACAACGAGACAGCGACACCTGATCATATATTTAAGACGACAACAACCGATCTTCGAACGACCCGCACGAGGACGACGAGCTACAACATTCATTATGCACGACTTGTTGACGATGATCAATCTTCAGTTCATTGTTCGATTGGAGACGCCATTGACAGGAATGATCATGTTTTCTGTAAGTACTGTCTGCCGACCACAAGCGTAGTACAGCGACGGAAATTAATTGTGATCGTCTTGCGCATCAAGGCACAGATACATGCGCGGACGACGTACCGAGCGCAACCATCTGATTGGTTTACTATCAGCATCTACTCTGTCTGGATCTTCATAAAATCTTCAAAGGAAGGGCGTGCGGATCCGCTGGAGCTACAAATAAGAGGGGATTGTTAATGGAACTTCGTCGGATGGAAATGATACTTGTTGATTTGATAAGGCGGCAGATGTTGCGGCGAATCAGCTCCGACCTCGCACGATCGGTTCACAAATTGTGACAAGGTAGCCAATGTCGACACTACAGCTGCGATAAGTATTCTACTTTCTCCTATGTGTACATAACGAAGTGGATCGGGGGGAGCACGACTAGCTGTACTGTAGTATGTACAACATACCCAAATCGATGAGGATAACACTGACTGGCACCCTCAGTGCCACTTGTTGCCTTCATTTTGTACTGAAGATCGTACGCACACGGAGGAAGTAGCGCGCTAGTACTCTAACTGCTCTCAGTGCCACTCCCGCTGCCACTTCCACTTCCACTGCCGCTCCCACTCCCGCTGCCAGCACTTTCACCACTTTGTTCGCTACGGTTACCGCCGGAGAAGGAACTCGCCGCGGCCCCGGAATTGGCGCCCGATGAGCCGGAAGCGGACGACGCACCTGAGGACCGCATCGCAGACTTCACCTTGGAGGCCCGGGTGGTCGAGGGACGCGACGAGGCACCCCGACTGGTGCTACCCCGCGCCGAAGTAGAACCGCGCGTTCCACTACCCACCCTACTGCTACCCCGACTCACGGCCGAGGCCGCTTGCGACTGGTCGATGCTGCTGGCCGACGACGGCACCCCCGACGAAGCGGCCGAGGAGCTCCCACTACTTCGCGCCGAGGCCTTTTGCGTCGACTTCCGGACCGACGACTTTGCGGACGAGAGCATGCTGGATGCCGGTCCGCCCGAACTCGAAGACGAGGAATTTGACGATGCTCCGGACTGCCCTCGCGTTTGCTTCGCGCCAGTCGCTCGGCTGCTAGCAGCGCGGGTGCTGGCAGCGCGGCTGCTGTCTGGGCGGCTGCTGTCTGGGCGGCTGCTGTCGCCGCGGCTGCTTTCACCCGCACGGGAGGACTCCATGCTGCTGCCGCTGGATCGCATGCTGGACGACACGCCGGACACGCCGGAGGCGGACGTAGCACTGCTCCCGCCGCGGGACGCAGACGCCGCGCTACTTCGCGCCGAGGCTTGCGTCCCGCTGCGGGCCTCGTCGCTCGAACCGGTGGACGAGCTGTCCGAAACGGACTCAGCGGAGGAGATACCGCTGCGGTTCAGGATGGGCTTCTTCCCAAGGTGCAGGCGGTATGACAGTGCACAACTCCCCCTGCCCCTTCCCCTCATTTGTTAGCATGAACAGCAATACAAACACCAGCACACATGGAGCAAGTGCATGACAAGTTCATGCGCCTAGTGTAGTACTGTTTGGGCTTCCGGAATCTGTCATGCAAACAGTGCCACAGGGAGGCACTTGGATCTGGGGTTTTGCATGACAAATGAGGGGGAGGGGGAGTTATGCACTTTCATATGCGGTGCCCCAACGGATCCCGATCCGCGTCAAAGTGTTCCTCGTCTCCATCCAACAACTCGCCGCGCAAATTCTTCTTCGCCTCCTTCACATCCGGCCGCTTCTCCATGATATGCGCGCCGTCCCTGGTAATATTCAATGACAATGTAACTGTTAAAGATGAAGATCTTGTTCCATCGTCATAATCATGCACGAAAAGGTACTACTGCCAACAACAACAGAAACCAAATAAGGAACAGGACGGGCCAACGAGGACTCTTCCTATGAAATAAAAATGTAAATGATCAAGAAAAAATTCCCCGTACTGTATGGCCTCGATTTCGCGCAGCACGCCCCCCTTCGCTTTAGGTGTTTTCGTGACTCCGAGATCCACGAAGTCGCGCGGGCCGAATCCGTAGGGAGACCAGACCATGTCCTCGTTGAGCCGCGCCTTGCTCGGTTTGGCGAGGAAGCCGAGCCGCTCGTTGACGGCTTGAATCTTGTCGTCGAGGGCGTCCATGAGCGCGTTGAGCTCTGGGCCGGTCTTCAGGTTGCCCAACATGTAGTCCTCCATTTGCTTCTTCATGTACCCGAGCTCCTCCAGCTCCCTCTCCAGCTCGTCTTTCTTGTCGGGCAGCGGGCGGATCAGCAGCCGCCCCATGGGGTCGTCCTCCAACTGCTTGGTCAGATGCTGCCGCTCGATCAGGTCGATGCCGGTGTTGTCCTGGTCGTTCACCGTGTTGTAGTAGTCGCTGAAGCGGCGCTGGAGCAGCTGGCCCAGCGCCACCACTTGCGAGCTGTCCGCGGGAGAGCCGCCGGCCCGCAGGAGCCGGTCCTCGATGCCGTCGTTGCGCATCATCCCCGACTGGTTCTTCACGTTCTGCGGCAGGTTGCGCTCCCGCTCGAAGTACTCGTTGCGGCAGTTCCGCAGTTCCTCCTGCAGGTCCACCAACATCTGCAGCAACTTCCGCTGCTTCGTCAGCGCCGACAACTCGCTCTGCGACTTGTCGTAGTCGCCGCGCGTTAGGTACCTGCGCTGCCGTTCGCTCCGGTCCTGCAGAATCTGCGCGCACCGCTGGCGGACCTGACGGGTGCGCATCTCGATGTCCACGAACGTGTGGGCCAGCTCCTGATTGCGCTGCCGCAGCTCGTGCAGCGTGCGGAGCAGGTCCGTTTTCTGGCTTATCCGGTGCGCGAGCTTGAACGAGTGGCCGACGATGGAGAACGGGCGGCGGGAGCCGCTGGAGATGGCGCCGTGCAGGAACGCGTCGTGTGTGAGCGTGTTCGGGTTGTTCGAGAAGTTCGGGCCGTTGTTCTCGCGCAGTTTGTGCAACTCGCGCTTCTCCTCGGCGCACCGGGCCGCGTACCGGGTTTCGGCGCGCAGCAGATCTTTCAGGTTCACGAACCGCTCTTCCAGAATCGAGATCACGGCCAGGTCGATCCGCCAGAACTGCAAGAACACCTTCGCGTGCTCGCGGCGCTGCATCACCGTCATCTCCCGGGTCTCCGGCGCGTCGCCCGACAGGTCCGGGTTCTGGACCTCCGCGATCACTTTCAGCCGCATCAGTGCGGTGCAAAAGTCGTCCTCGTCCAGGACCCGTTTCGTGTCGCGCTCCATCCGCTCCAGAAAGGCGTCTGTCAGTGGGTCCCCGAACCCCTCCGGGTTCTTGTCTGTGGGTTTCTTCTTCGGTTCGCCCGTGATGCTCAACAGCTCCTGTTTCACCAGTCGCGGAACCATGGGCCGCAGCGCCGAAATGGTCTTCAGGCACAACAGCACTTGCGCGATACCGTTCTGCAACGTTTTCGCCTTCCTCTGCAGCTGCATCAGGTGGAAGTCGTCGTACAGGAAATCGTCCTCCAAGCCACTGCTGCGCCCGGAGCTCCCCACGATGAAGGGATTCGCCTTTGAGGGGTGGTTCGGCATGGGAATCGGGGGCGGGCGCAAGACCGTGTCGCTGTTGGCCGCCCGCCGGGCGTAGTAGTTAAAGGCGGTCTCCGCACCACCATAAAAACTGTCACTGGATGACGAGGAATCGTCCGGAATCTGGGGCGGGGCAGCTCCATAGTTGTCAAAGTCGAATCCATAACCCGAGGCGTAGTATGCTGACGTCGAACTGTCGCCACCACGCTCGCCCGGATAGAACTGGAAGGGAGCTGCCGTGGGCAGAGCGGCGAAAGGTTTGAAAGAGATTTGAGAAGCCTTCTCGATACGGACATCTGAATCTTCTTGGTTTTTACCTTGACGGGTAGAAGATGATCCTGCAGAGGTCACGGACCCAATGCTGAAATCCAGTTTGTAGTTCAACGTCATTGTCGTCACTTGACACAAATAAATGAAGAAGAAGCAAACAGAAACTGAAACACAGTCATCTTTCACTTTTTGAAAAAAATCCAAATCCCCTACCTAGTACTCGTTCACTGACAAGATATAATTTCAATTTTGTTGCTCCTGGGCCGCCAGATGTGGAAGCGACTGCATCATCATCTGGACGAGAAAATATAAGCGAACCGTTACTCTAGGTCTAGCTCGGACCCGGTGGCAGAACTACAACATCGTATTGCAACATCAACGACCCGAAAATGAATTTTGATTTTCATCTTTTTTCGAACCACGAAAGCACCAAGAACCACGATGACGATATTACGATAGATTGACGATCACCACGAATATTCACAAGGACCTGGAGGATTCTCTTTACTGCACGTGGGGCCAAGGCCATGTGCCAAGGTGAAGCGAACCTTCTTGGTTGTAGTTGTAATCGTACTTTTTTGCTTTATGTCAGCCGAAAAATAGAGAAACAAGCGAGTAGATGAGTTCTTCCCGATTGAATCTCGAGCTGGACCAGAACAACAATCAGAGACGACCCGATCCTACACATCGCATTCACGTCGAAGCCGATTGAAGAACACTACTACTGGAGTGATTCTGTGCTCGTCGCAGCGCTTCGTCGACGGAATCAAATGATTGAAAAATCTTGGGCATTGCTTTGTTTCTGGCTCCGTCCACAACATCTCTCTTGGAGATAACATTACAGCAGCACTTCAAGAAGAATATTGTCGCGTGATTTCACCATGCTGTTCCATGGGAAAGTTTCAATCAGCTCTCGTGATGCGCATACGCACTGTCTTTTCCGGAAGACAATCCTACTCGTATCGGCTTTGCCGCAGCCCGATGGAGGTATTGTGGGAGTCTCGTGCAAGCGAACCCTTCAACGAGTACAACAGACCGGCGGAAAAAAACCAGAAGCAGAAGGCAATCGAGAACGCGAGTCGGCGGCCGAATAACGTGACCAGGAGCACGATTACGGTGGGACCCAGCCCCTTGCCCAAGTCGTCGCACAGTGTGAGCGCGGAGAAAACGGTTCCCCGTTGGCCACTCTCGTTCAGGTTCATAAGCGTGGCACGCACGTTCGGCCCGGCCACGGCCACCAGGCCCCCGAAGCCGGCAAGCAATACCGAGAAAACGGTGGCGCGGCCAGTACTTGCGTTTGCTATCCAGTCGGGACTGCAGTTGATCAACAACAGGAATGGCAGCACGCCGAGGGCGCAACAAAGCGCGAGAAAACGGCAAAACTGATTCTTGTTCGTCTCGTAGAGTCGCTGGCCAAGAGCCCCGCCACTGAACGTCAGTGCAAGACTTGCTACACCCCAAGCACTTTGGACCAACACCGTGCTCTGCACTGTCATCTTCTGCTCGGATACTGTTTGTGTTTTGCTTTGTTTTGGAGTTTCGCTGATAGTTCGAAAGACAATGAATAAAAGTTCGAGACGTCTCTCTTCGTCGCACTAGCCAAAAACTACAAAGCGCACAGATGATTCACACCGACACATCCAGAATCGAGTAAATTAACGTGAACTTGAAAAGTTACTGAAACTCTGAAACATTGACAAAAGATGGACAAAGAAATACTTAGATAATCCGGCAGGAATGTGAGTATGAGGGACACTGGGACACATCCGGGAATGGCTTGGAGAAGGAGAATCTTATTCGACTCGACATGGGCGATGTCACGAAACTTGCCGAAATCCATGTCCTCCATCCGTATGTATCCTTGCTCTGCTTGCATTTCTGTGTAAGCTTGTCTCCCTCCCGCCCAGGCAGCGGCCCAATCTGCGCTTTTATCTGCAATAGTACGTGAATATTCGAATGTGTTAAAGTGTTCTTCTTCTTCAAGATCAACTAATAAAAATAATACCTTCAGTGGAGTTCAAGATGCCTAGGAAAGCTATCGCTCCTATTTCTTTTCTACGTGGCGAGAAAACGCCAAGGCATCTTGCACGAGCATATAAAAAAGTCATCTTCTTGGTCTTTAACTTGAAGATGCACCAGCAAAATCTGGAAAACTTTAGTTAGAGTTAGACTTCAAGTTCAAACCTACAAACATATACCTGGCCCCGACACGCTGCCCGCACTTGCAGATCCAGCAGAGGCCATGCGGGGATCTTTCAGAAACATTTGCACCGCAACCGAGGCGGCGAGCTGCAGGATAGAGGCGAGAAAGTACGGCGTGCGCCAGGCACCGTCCCCACCGATCATTCCGGAAAACATGCTCCCTACCGCGGCCCCGACGTTAGCCGAAGCGCCAATCGACGCGGCCACGAAGCTGCGTTGGGAGGAGGGAAACATATCTCCGCAGAGGGAGTTATGGGAGTGTCAGGATTGAAATCGGCAAAGTTGAAATGATTTGTCATGCATAAAATGCGACGCAAAAAGTGACTCTATTGCAGAGGAAGCACGGGAGGCAGATTAAAGTCCTGGCAAGGGTCATAAGTTGGACTGCTGACTAGCATGACAGAAGGCAGCTCTTTTGCCCTAAAACGCATGACAGACTCGCTTCCAGGACCGGGAAAATTTGTCATGCACCGACTACAAACTGTAGGTCTAACTGGTATCCGTTTTATGCATGACAAACTATTTCAACTTTGACGATTTCAAACCTGACGCTTCCATAGGAGTAGAGGACCGGAAAGCACCCCCCGATACTCACCCCGGAGGCGACGCGGCACAGGAAGAAGTAGAAAAACCCCACTTTGCTGTTATGCATTGCAAATGTATCGTACTAGTATAAATCGCATGACAAATTTGCTCAGCATGAGAAATGAAATTTGTCATGCTGTTTTACCTTGGATAATGCATGACTGCAATTACTACGAGTACGATACTTTTGCACAGGATAGCTGTTCGGGAGGAACGACGCAATGGACAAGTTCAGCACCGCCGAAAGAAACAGTAATCCGGTCAGCATGATCGCCCGGTCGCTCTTGTCCGCAATTGGACCCACAAAAACGCTGCACGCGCCGCCAATTATGAAGAAACCGAGCTGCACCAGACCACCGAGACGGGCGTCCTTCTCCATGGGCGTCAGACCTGAAAAAAGTGAGCGACGCAGTCGTGCTGGCCAAAGCGATCTCGTTCTTTCGTGTGCAAAACCCAAAACGGACGAAAGTAAATACACGATAGTGCGGCCCACTGGAGAAGTAATGATCACCAGCATATACAAAGAAGGCGCTGAAGCAGGCAGTAGCAGAGCCAGAACCACTTGCGAGATATAATGCGGTGGGTATCAAAAAAGATGAAAGCTATGTATACCGAAGTCTTCCGCAAGTCTGGAAAGGTGGGGCGCCGCCATATTCAAATCCGCGTGCAATGCTGCCGCCGCGCCACACAGCAATGAAAACATCATTTTCATCTGTGGCGTCATCGCAGGTCGGTTGCCGCCGCCTCGTGCGCCGGGCAGCAAAGCCCCGCCGGGGGGTCCGCCGCCGGATAAACCGCTTTCCGGATCTCTGAACACGTCGGCGTAGGAAAATGAAAAAGCATTATTCGGAGCTGTGCTTGAGGAAGACGGCGAGGGTCCCCCGGCGTAATTAGGTCCGCGCGACCGGACTCGGAGGTCGCTGGTGTCGTACATGCCGGGCTGACTTCCGCTGTAACCAGGCATCCAGCAGTAAAACGCTGCGGGTCAAGGAGCTCAATCAGAATCACTGTCCGCTCTCGAAGAATCAGGTCTACTTTCTGATTTGCTCGCTGCGAGCGCGAATTATGTTGTCGCTGTGGAGCTGGAGAAGATGAATCGACGTCGTTCGGTTGTTCTTACAATTCTGTCTTCAGTTTTTCTTGTATCCCCAGCTGTAATTACATTTACGCTGTGTCTGTAACGTGAACTTGTTGAAGATGCTTTAGTGTCCAGGTTCCGCGTTGTATTTCATCGCCCGGGCCCGATTGCGATTATAAGCAGCGCAGTTCTTTAGCGACGTTATTTCTACTGCACTGGTGATTCCGAAACGCGGCTCACGCCATCACCCAGCGATGATCATCGTCAGCACCAACCAACGGACCACCAGGTTTCCCTAGCAATACCAGGCAGGGAATGTACGCAGTGTTGCTGTGCTGTTGGTGATCGGATCGATGAACATGTATCTGGAAAATGTAAAGCTTCTCCCCTAAACGTCGAAAATGTAAATGTTGCGTGCTTTGCAAAAAGTCAACAGCCAGAGCCACGGCACACGGGCGAGACCTACTATATAATCATGATCTGGTGAAATTCATATCGTTTCGTCGATCGTGAAAAACATTGAAACTAGTCGAAAAAAAATATGCACGAATCGCTGAAGGTGAAACTAGTCGTCAGTAAGATTCTGCATTTCGAATCTGACAAATAAGAACGATATTCACTGCGCCGACAAAAAGTCGAAGCGAAAGCGAATGCATGTGCGATGAAGGTAAATCGAACAATGAAACTCAGGTGGCATATAAGTCTAGGGACAGTTTTGCAACTGCTCGCAATATTTTGAGATTGAGTAGAGCAGTGAATATCATACTTATTCATATACACTACACCTGCTGCGGTCTGTCGCCTTTGCTTATGTTGTAGGTCAAAAAATTATATCGCAGTCTCACCGAAACATCTCACGACCAGACAACTCCTGGTCGTCCTGCTCTCGTTCTCGATTTACAAACATACGACTCAGACTAACAAAACGGAAAAATGGCGCCATCTCCGGTCAGCGGTTTTGAGAAAGAGGGCGGCGGAGAGTCAGAGACGCAAAAATCGACTCACGAAGAAGTGCGCACCACTTGCATGCTGCTCAGGAACAACTTTATGTTCATCGGTGAACGACCAGTCCGAGTCTTGAATTTCGATCTGCAGCAGCCTGCAGCGACGCGAGTTCTTGTATTTGTCCCATAAGCATGCAGGACGGCGTGTATCTGTATTTACGCTGTGATTGTGTAGCAACCGCGTCCATGTTGAAAATTGTTCACCACTTCATCGGAAAAAGGAGGAGCAGGCCTGATGTAGTACATGATTGCGATTGATCAAGCGGTCGGACAACATACGGCCAGGTCACAGCTTTGACGGTGTGACGACCCCAGCAGTTCCAAGACGCACTGCAGCGGTCTCCGTCAAAAAAAGCTTTTCTCTGAGGTTCTCCGCGACCGGAAAGGCGGACTGGATTGTGATGGCAGCTGCTTCCATTCCCATCAGGACAGAATGGATCAGCGGGAGCTTTTCGTACACGCAGGCATACGCCAAGACGCCCATGAGCGTGTCTCCCGCTCCCGTTGTGTTCACTATGCGCTCTTTCGAAACAACAGGCAGCTTCAGCTTCGCGATGTTCTTGTCTAGCAGCTGGATCGTTGCGGCGCGTGGCAGATTGCAAGATGAAGTAGTAAGGGCAGAGCCGTCAGGCGAAAAGACCAAACACCCATCGCTCCCGCAGGTGAGCACGACCGTAGGCGGCACTGCGTCGCTACCAAAGAGTTCCTTGCACAAACTCGCGAACGCATGTAATAGTCGCACCCGTTCAGAATCGGTTTCCTTTGTGCCAGTCCCTTCCGTGGTGTTGTGGTCCGTGGCTTTTTGCCATTGCTTCGCTCGTCGCTTCTGCCCCTCGGCAACAAGGGCGCGGAGCTCGTCATAGTTTGGCGTGATCAGAGAACACCTGCAGATATCGTTCATCTGCTTCTGCTTCAAGCACGCCATCAGGTCGTAAAAGCGCAAAGACTTCACGGTAGACACAGGCTCAAACCAGATCTGGGAGCAGCGTTCTCGCAAAGTCGCCGGATCGACTTCCTGGAGCCGGGCTGCAAACTCGTGCAAGGTCGCAACGGACACGTTGCCATCTACAATGAACAGACTTTGCGGAGGACGGGTTTCCACTATTGATGTCGGCGTATGGTCGTGATCTACTCCCTCGGGCGGGTGGCTGGATGATGTCGTGGCTGATGCAGGAGCTGCAGGAACGACGAGCGGCGGGATCCGGATGTTTTGCAATATGTCCATATCGGCGATGGCAGAGACCAAGTCTCCTGCGTCGTCCATCACCGCGACGTACTGGGCGGTTCTTAATGCGCTGCTGCTACTACTAGTTGGGTTTGCATTGCAAAAGTAGCATACTACTGTGAACTGCAGTGCACATTTTTGTTTTTCGAAAAAGAGAATGAGAAACGCAATTTGTCATGCTGGATATTTTGGATAATTAGCATTACCACGGGGATTATTATATAAACGTTAGCGCTCAGCGTTACTCGTACACTTGTCACGCATGACTGTAAAAATTTACCGAGTGCAATACTTTTGCACTGAATAAGAATATGGTGGGATCTTCTGAAGAAGGCACTGCTCCGACTTTGGTGGGAAAGTCAGCATGATGTCGGGCGACGTGGTGGTCACTGCTTACAAGGGAAATGTATATGCACTGCAAAAGCATCGCACTTCTAGTAGTAATTGCAATACAAATTCGCTCAGCGTTACAAATGGAATTTGTCATGCTGGTCTGCCTTGGAAAGAAGATTTGTAATGTATGACTGCGATTACTACGAAAACGATACTTTTGCACAGGATAATGCAATGTTTTTTGCAATTCTGTTCCACAAGAATCCCGGCAGGGTCGTTGCCGACCCGCGAAATAAGGCAGGCTCCGGATGTTGATGTTGATCGAGCAGCTGCATCAGCGGGGTTCAGGTTTGCGAGTTTACAGATCGCCTCAGCGATGTTTCGTCCCACGCCACCGCACTGGATATGTACTTTCCCAGGTAAACTCGTTTTCAGCTGGTACGTTTGAGTGGCTGTGGCTTCTGGTCGACACACATAGTCGACTGTGGCGCCCCCTATCACCGTGATTTTGCAAGGAGCTTGCTCTTGTTCGGATTTTTGATCTACTTTCCAGCCGGTGGAGCCACAAGAAGAACCGCTACTGCTAGACGAGGTCGTTCTTGCTGCAGATGAGAAAGTCACGCCGCCAGCAGTCGTGTGCTCTTGCTGCCCTGTGGAGCCGGCAGAAGTTGCTGTCCTCTGGACGAGCCTCTGGTCATACAGAGCCTTTCCGATTTCCGCACCCAGCTTCGCGTTGTTCTCGACGAGCGCGATGTTCGCCGCCAAGGACTTCCCTTTCGTGAGCTCGTTGACTCGTTTCAGCAAAAACGGCGTGACGTCCTTCCCCAAGATATGTTTCTTTTCTGCCTCTACTACCGCCGCCTCTATGGCCTTCTGGGCCTCCACGCATTCCTTGTCTTTCGGAATCGGGTTGCAGAGAACCAGCCCTGTCTGCAGGCACTCGACCTGGATTTCGATTAGGTGCGCCGCTTCGGTAGCGGACATGACTTTCGAAACGACGGGCAGTGCCTGCGCTTCACCGCGGGTGAAAAAGGTCGGAAAAACGTCGGTCCGAAACCCGACCACGGGACAGCCTTTCGTTTCCAGCACCTCTTGCGTCTTGGGCAAGTCCAGGATGCTCTTCGCGCCCGCACAGATCACAGCCACTTTGGATCTGCCGAATTCCTCCAAGTCAGCGGAAATGTCGAACGTTTGGTCCGCGTTCCGATGGACCCCGCCTATCCCGCCGGTCACAAAGAGCCGGATTTTCTTAGTCCAATCCGCAAACAGCATCGTTGTCGCGACCGTGGTCGCACCGCACTGCTTCTTCGCGAGCACATCTGCGACGTCCCGGCGCGATACCTTCCTGATCTGCGGCCCAGTTTTGGCGAAAAACTCTAGCTGTGCCCTTTCCAAGCCAATGTGTACGATCCCGTCAAGAATTGCGATCGTCGCCGGGCAGGTCTTTTCTGTGCGGAGAATCCCTTCCAAACGCGTTGCAACTTCCAGATTCTGGGGAAAAGGCATCCCGTGGCTGATGATCGTGCTTTCCAGCGCGATAACCTCTTTATTCTGCCGCATCGCTGCCTCCACCTCACTCGAAAACTGTAGCAGTTTCGATGGTAGTGTAGGCAATGGCCATTGCTGCGTCACCGACTGCGTCTGTGATGCGCTCATTTTTGTTTGCGTTCGTGCCTTCGGCCTTCGCGTCGTAGCTGAGTGAAGAATCGACACGTACGTAGACCACCTTCTCACAGCACTATTAGTTTCAAAAATAATCACTTTACTTTTCCATCTATTCGTAATCCTAAACGCAGGCCCTCATACCCCCCTGGCTGAAACTTCACAAGCAACAAAACAGGTGCAGAGCCGTCTCGTCACTCACACTCGACGGGGTCCTTTTTCATCTGGAACCCATCTCTACCCCAGTAACGTGTTGGTGTGTGACATGCGCGGAGCAGTGCGGCGCCATTTTCAATTTGCTTTCGTTCGTTCCTTCAATACCACTGCAAGAACTGTACTTCGCTCTCTTACTCTTACCCTGATTGATGTGACTTTTTTCCGTTGCCTCTCTTGTTGTAGTTTTGCTCCTTGTTCTGCTGCAACAAGTGCAACGCAAAAAGAACGGTGCAGCTGCATGATGGCTGAGCAAGATAAATACATACTGAGTAACACAACCCAACACTGGCTCATACAGATTCTTTTTCTTAGTACATCATGATAATTACAACATCCTCGACAGAAGACCACGACGAACAAAAGTGCTTCAAGTTCCCCCGACCGGGTCGCACACATTTTGCTGCTACATCGGTGAAACAGAAAATTTGCACACAACCCTGCTGCGCGTTCGTCCATCGCGCAAGCACCACATCATAGCTTCATCTATATCAAAGTACAAACTTCTGGCAGGGCGGAAAGTCGTGGCCAGAGTTGCTTTGCGTATTTTTCAAAAAAAAATAAGCTAGCACAACAGGACCAGGAGTGTTACGTCCATAGATTGATAGGATTGTAAAAAGTGAATTTATGGTGAGATAAACAACTCCAAAGCGAAAGTCCGCAATCATGAGCTGGAGGTGGAGACTGCACAAAAACATTAGTATCATACAAGAATTTATCACATTTTTTCATGATCGTGTCACCCACAATATTCATTTTCATTATCAATCAGAATCATCATTATAATCATACAGCTAAACACCGTGAGTTGGAGTTAATAAGCACAACTTGTAGTAGTGGTTCTGGTTCTGACTAAGCACTTCCGTAAAGCATCATGAACACTTTACGTCATGAAAATGTTTGTAGCTTTTGTCGAAATAGACTTTCGGTTCGCAATTGGCTTATTTGTGTCGCATAGAAAAGCAGAAGAAGATACGATATACGATAGAAATGTTTTGTTGTAAAAAGAAGCGCTCCGGCTCTTTTCCGTCCGCCAACGACGAGACCCCGCCGTGCTACACAAAAGCGAGCTCGATAAAAACTTTTTCAGGGGCTCGCTGCTTCGTCTGGTGACGAGGTCGCACCACTTTCTGCTGTGTCGCGTAGGACTTTTACTAGTTGAGAAATTGGCAATTTCTTGAGTGCGTTCCAGCCTTTTTGGGTTGACTTCAAGGCTTGATCAAGCAGTTCCAATAGCTGCAACCTGTTTCCCGAACCGGACAACACGCTCTCGGCATCCGCGGAGTTCGTCCGCAACTGCGTCAAAGCGGCTCGCCAATTGGCGTTCTCGCGAAGCACTTGCAAACGGTGCTTCAGTAGTGCCCGCGTCGCGCGAAAAGGTCCAGTCCAAAAGTTTACGCGACTCTGCCCCTCGATGGCGCGCACAATGTGAGCGCCGCGCTCCGCCGAGATTTGGGCGCTTCGCTGCACTCCGTCAATCAACTGGCCGCGATATGTGTCGGAAATGGCACCTCCGCTATGCTGTTGGGGCATGGCGGATATACCGATGAACCGTCCCTCTGCGTCGAACGTCGGTGCGGCCTGGCTGACCGGCTCGACGTTGCTGCTTTCCTCACCCACCGGAGGGATGACTGGCACTGCTTGCGCCGAGGGCGCAGGAAAGACTTGCTCTCGATAAAACTCTTGCACCGCGGTAGACGAAGGGCCCGACAGCTGGCCGGCCTGCTGCTGCAGAGCCGGTAAAAGCCTTCCCCCGGCGGTTGTCAGTGCAGCTACCAGAGGACCTGCTGTCTTCTCGACGTGCTGCCGCAAGGTACGTTCTCGCCCGAAAAGTGCCCCCGGGGCTTGCCCCGCCGAGACCGCGACTTGTTGCGAGTTGTCCAGCTGCTGCCGCACCAGCTGCCGTTGCGTACTGTCTGACGAGCTGACAAGGCCTTCTCCGGCTGCCGCAGCGGCTCCTGTCAGTATCGGCTTTATTGGACGCGAGCTTCCGAAGGGGCGGTCCCCGGAACTCCTGCCACACGGAATCACTGCCCCCAAAGACTCGCCGTGCGCAAGGGCGCGGGCATCTGAAGAAGTGCTGGACTGCTCCAGAGCTGCAACGGACGACGGTGCAGGGAGGGCGTGACGGCCGCTCTGCTGAGCGGTGGGTTGTTCCATTTGACGAGTCTGATGATGGGCCAGCGCTTCCTGCGCGGCCCGTCCCATGCTGGTGTACTCAGGATAGTGTGCCCTGCACTCATTTGTCTTAGGGTCGATTTCAATATACTTCGACGCAAAAGCGGGTGGAATGTGCGTGCCTCCGCACACAGGCTTTGGAAAATCGGCTGCAGCCTCCGACACTCTTATATCACACTTCGCGGCATCCATGCTTCCCTTCGTCTGGGCGGTCAGTCTCTGGAGGTGGTGATTGAAAAACCTGATGCCGTCGGCTATACCCTCATCCTCACAGAAGGCCTCTTTCGACCGTCCCCCTGGCACTTTCGCAAATGACTCGTGTACGAGCGAGTGCGCATTGGTCAATTCTTTGCTCGCTGGCGCCAGAGACGAAGAACTACAGAGGCCACTCAAAGCTGCACCCGCTGAGCTAGATCCTTGTTGCTCTTGCTCCAGCATTTTTTCCTTGATGCACCCTAACTCGTGCAACAAGCCTTCAGTGAAACTGCTCCTGTTGTGTTCGGGCAACAGCATGTTTTCGGGCGTCGCACAAACGGTGTGATTGGCGAAAGGCCCGTGCTTGGCTATTAAGGCATCAAGACCACTTCCGTCCTCGAGTGCTGCGGGACCCTTGTCAACGATGAAGTAAACGGCGTACAGTGCTGCGAGGGCGGAAACAGCGACGGTCCCTTTCTGAAGGACGCGGAAGACCGGATGTTTCGGCCACTTGGGAAGAAACTTTGTGAGGACGGATTTCACGGTCTGAGGCGTCCCACTTGTCAAGACGTAAACGACGAACACTCGGGTGAGAGCCACCGCGGCACGTTGCGTGTGGGCGTCCATCTGGCTCGGGTCCTCCAGATAGCTCCACAACACCTCCGCAAGAGGTACGCCGACGACCACTGCGCGCGTGTGCAGGTCGAGCATTTCCTCCGTGGATCGTCCGGGAAAGAGCGACTCCGTGGTCTTTGCGGCCAGCGAGAACATAGAATTCGCGACGAAGCTGCGGAACTGGAAGCGCTCCGCCGCAACGACCTCCTTCGATGGCGCTCCAATCTCGTCGGCTATCGTGTCGAAGCATCCCTCGCAGCGCCTCCGCTTCCGGTCCGCGCTCGTCGGGAGCACCGCTTGAGCCCCTCGGAGCGCTGCGGGAACCAAGTTCGTGGCAACGCCCAGTGGCGTCAAGGCGACCGGCCATTTAAAGGCCTGCACCGCAAGCGCCAGGCTGCACATGCCGATCCCTTTCGATACCCATTTCGTCGCCCCGGACAATCGATTTCCGAAAAAGTTCACCAAGAATGGAAAGCCAAACACCGCGAGTTCGTAGTGAAACGGAATCGCCTGTGCCGCCGGAATCGCCACATGCAGCTGTCCTGCGGTCTGCATAAACGCTGTGGTCACAAGCAATGCCGTTAATTCAGAAACCATCCACGACGCTACCCGAACGGGCAAATTCGCTCGCGGGCGACCGGCACCTGCGAAGATTTCGCTCTCGCGAATATACTCCTTCGCGTAATCAGTAATTGCCAGCTGCAGGGCGCGGCTCTCCAATGTAGACTGCGCGCTCTGGTCGGCTCTCGCGCACCCCTCCTCCATGTCGTACAGCTCTTGCAGCTCGTCGCCATAATCGTCTGCTCTCTCGTAAGAACTACCTGAAGACCGGCGCTGGCGCTTCAGTCCGCGGCGGCGAGCTGCATTATCTAATCCTTGCTGCGCTGTCTCGTAGGCTTCCAGGCCCGGCGTTTTCAACACTGGTACTTGTTCCCGGTGTTGATCCTGTTGCTCCTCTTGGCGACCTTCACGAAGATGTTGCTCTTGGCCCGTCCTTTGACTTTTTCTGCTCCGACTTCTGGACCGGGACGGGGACGGAGACTGCGACCGACCACGGCCAGGGCCACCTTTCTTTCCCTTCTGCTGAGACTGCAACTCCTTGAGCCTTGCGACGTAAAGAGTCTGAATTCTCGTCAGCAATTTTTTCATCTCGCGCCTGTCGCTGTCCTCGCTGTCCTGCTTGATTTTATCCAACGCTGCGACGAACTTATTACAGTCGATGTCTTCCGCGAATTTCGCTTTCCAAGTGCTCTCGCAGACTTCGTGCAGGTAATCTCGGAGATATCCGATTTTTGCTTTCAACTCTGAGCGTTGTCGTGCCGCATCTGCTGCCGCTGCTCCTGGTACTTTTGGACGCGCCAATTCAAGTTCACCTACTCCAGCTACAGAAGACGAAAATTGTGCCTGAGCTGCGGGTGGTCCTGCGCCAGCGTCAGCGTGGGGTGGAGCTTCTTCCTCGGCATTCCTAAGTGGCAATGACGAGGAGGAGGAGGACGCAGGCACCCTCAATGCGCTGCAGCTCCACGTCGTTCCATCGTTAAAGTAGATGAACGCCGCTAGCAGTGGTACAGCGATCAATCTCCTAAACCAAATTCGCGACATGGTCTTGTGGTGCATTGGTTTCGTATTCGTGGGTTTTGTCTAACTTGTGTTTTCGCTTACACTTTGACGCGAAAATTTACTTCACGACGTATACGTAATCTGTATATCTTTATTTTTATTGATATCGTACATAAATAAATTTTACAAGTGAGATTTTTACGATGGTTTCTTTGTGTAGTTGTGCCTGGTAATCGTACTGACGAAGATAGTATTAGAGTTGTGGCCACTTTTTGCCGGTGTGCATGCACGTGCACGTATTAGTCGATGTCGGCTTCTGACCACGAGAAAAAAAGGAGACCATATCAACATCAGGATCAGGATCAGATCACATAATCATATGATACTGCCGCAACTGGAGCTTTTACCTTTACATCGTCATGGTACCTAAGCCGAGAAAAAGAAGGCGTCCATACCCATAGATTTAGATACATAGATCTTGTTACTATCGATCTCCTGTAACTGCGACCTCCTGTATCACGGTGTATCATTCCGTGCGTTTTCGTGTGTGGCACTACAAGGTCGATGGGTTTTGGCCTGCATATTTAGTGCGCTTTATTTGATCCTCAAAGCTTGAGATGAAGAACTATGGGTATGGTTAAGGTTATGGCAACAACTGGACCAGCAACAATGCAGTCGTGTTGCTGGCGGAAAAGCTGCACCAGTTCTGAACGCACCGGCGGCTCCTGTAGTTACGCAACCGCACTGCAGCTGCACCTGCTGCAGATCATATCATATTGCAGCACCAACCTGAACACCTTATGATAATCATTTATCATTTTTCTTTCCCATTGAAGAAGTCTTCAGCAGGATGAAGACTCGATCCGGCGAGTCCTCGTCTTCGCGTCTACTTCATCTCAGTGTCAGTGGTCACTTTTCCAAAGCATTACTTTTTTACGAGGACCTCATTTTGCATCTGCAGTAACCTCGCAACGAGTAGGCTGTCTAGTGAGACACCTTCTGGTGCGGCTGGGTTCTTGCTAACCGGGCTTTTGACCACTGGAGCCTTGCACGTGCACTTCTCATGCTTGATGGTTTGATGTTGACCTCCGCTAGAAGAACTCGAAGTAGCAGGATCGGTGTAGCAAATAAGCGTTGCCCAGTCCCGGTAGGACTGCAACATGTTTGCTACTACGCAATCACACCGGTATTTTTTCAGTGCTCCTTTTGCTTTTTCGTACAAGAAAGGTTCGCTTTTCGTCTCCAGCTTAAAGGTCACGAGGAAGCTGTTCGGCGCCCAGCTAGCGCGTATTTCCCCCAACACCTTCGGTACGGGTTGCAGTGTCAAAGACAACCCGTCAACAGATGATTGAATTTTGTCAGTCGCCATATCCTTTTCTGGCACGTAAAAGTCCGACACTGCTGCAGCGAGAAACAACATGGCTCGCTTTCCCAGAGGCTGCAATTCCGTCACGATTGCGCGGAGGTAGAACAGATACTGATATACTGTGCTGAAGGGGATCGCAATAAAACGCGTCCGACTTTTTTTCAGTTTTTCTAGACTCGGCGCCCAGGAGCTCTTTTCCATATTGAGTATTCGTGACAAGCCAGCATGGAGTTTCGCGACGTGTTCTCCGGCGTCAAAATCAGAGGTCGATCTTGCTTCCTCCAAATTTCCTCGTGCGGCTTTCAGCGTGTCCCGAACAAACGGAAGCTCTCGGCTATTCGTGGAATATAAGAATATCAAGGCGCCGCCACCTCCTTTGCCGGATCCGTCCTGCTGGGGCGACGCCTTTATTTTCCTGCGTTTCGGCGAAGCTGGCGAGGCAATACGAGCCTCTGCATTCTCGTTTTCACGATCACGAGAGCCACGCAAAGAATCACTATCATTCTTTGCGGCGTCTGGCAGGACGAGAGCATCAGGCTGCCGGAGAAACTCTTCAACACATCGGGCTCCGCGCCCGCCAGTGGAAAAGTTTTCTATCGAGCGCACCTGGTTCTTTTCCAGTGGCACGGACGTTCCACCGGACGTAACTAAAATCACTTTTTCGTTTTCCGAGAGCTCCTGAACCAACTTTGCAACTTGCTGCCGCACCGCTGTGAGGTCTGCCGGCGGCGTGGATTTCTTAAAAAACTCCTCTACTTTTGCATGTTCGCTTGTCCCTTGTTCCAGCCGTGAGCCTGAACCTGTAGTACTCCTACTCGCCTCGGCAGGAATATCCGCCGGCGCAGCGGACGACAAAGCAGTAGAAGCCCCCGTTGAAGATGATTCTAATGCTGACGCCGGCCTCGACTGCACATCGCTGTAACCGCCTTTGCTACTTGCCGCTCCTAAAAATGCAGTCGCAACTACACTCTCTCGGACGGCTTCGCGTATTCGCTGCACCTCAGCCATAGCCCCGACTCCGACGTCTCCGCAAGCCAGCAAGGCGGACCCTCGAGGTTCTATCACGCGTGCGAGGGGGTAGACGCGCCGGATTGCAGACAGGTGCTGCTGGGTGAGCGCATTTTGCCACATTACCGTGTTCATCGCCGGCGCGACCACGAGGGGCTTGTCTGCCGGCCAGGCCCGCACGCAGCAAGTCAGCAGATTATCGCAGAGCCCGTGAGCGATTTTTGCCAAGGTGTTCGCGGACAGCGGGGCAATGAGAAAAAGGTGGCTGCGCTTTGCCAGGTCGATGTGTAGCACCGGATCCTCATGCACAGTTCTGTACTTGCTCCACTCGTCTTCGTCTGTGTAGAACGCCCACCTATGGGCGTGTTGGGGACGAGTACCAGAGTTACCACTTTCTTTGCTGGAATGATTTGCATCATGGTTCGTTTCCGCTTTTACCTTACTGCTCAGCGCAGCGCTGTCGGACGAATCCGCTGCGTGACTTCTTGGCCTTTTGAGCAATCTCGAGATCTTGGTGGTGCTATTCGTCTGCAGTCCGGCATTCTTGGTGGACGAAGTAGAACGGCTCGCACTATTGCCAGTCCCACCCCCGGAGAGATTCGGCTTGTAGTCAACATCTGCAAACTTCAAGGCCCCATCGGTAAGTACCACATCAATGGCCACTCCAAGCGGATTCCTGCTGAGCGAATTGAGTAGCTCTTCCAATTTCACTGCGGCCACGGAACCACAGACACCCAACAATATTCGAAGTGGCTGCAGCAGCGGTTCAGCATCTTCAGCCTTCTTGCCCCCTTGATGGGTCGCACTCGCAGCTGCTGCCATCTTTATTTCTTCGCCGGTAAACGACAATGTATGGGTCGGCTGCTATCTTTATTTCTTCAGGTAACAGCTGGAGGGCGAGGGCTCTATTTTTAACACTACTTTTTACTCATGCGAATAATGCGAATAATGATAATCAACATAGACATACATAGAGAAAGAGATTGTGATTGATGTCGAAAAATTGATGAAATAAAAATCCAAGACCAAGGGGAAAACAATCCTGTAGGTGGAACTGTAGTGGTTGTGTCTGACGGGCGAATCGTGGTTGCAGTTGGAATCGGACCAGCAACGCAGCAGAAAAAGGAACACGACTTCGCTTCACGTTCATTCTGCCTTGTGCTTCCACGACACAGCCGAAAAAAAAATGCAAAGTTTCAAAACGGTGGATCATGCAGCGTTTCAATCCACATCACTGTTAGTACGGTGGATGCAGCGTTTCAAAAGAAAGAAATACATCGTAAATTTTTTTTTTTTTTAACTACAAATCACAAAGCTAAAACTGCGAGAAAATTCAGTAACGACATCAGATCGGAATGGGAGGTGATCCAGGCTCGTCGTCGCCGTTTTTCGCGGTTCCTGTTCGTGGTTCGTGCATGCGCTTGGACGCCTTTGCCTTGCGGCTCCAGAATGCTCTTCCCTCCTCCTCGCAGCGTGCTACAGTTGTTCACACGGTCCACCACGCAATGAGTTACATCACCGAGTTGCCTCCATCTTAGCTGCGCATAGAAGTCGACAACTGTAGTGATGCGACATCGCTCGCGCAATGTTGCTCTTCCTTTTTTTCGGTGATGTTTCTGTACCTGTTCCTCCTAGTGGCCCACTGACCCGCCCCACACGCCTAAAACGCTAAGCCTAAAGGTCGGGAAATCTCAATTCACACTTGTGAGTTTTGAAGAAGCAATCTTTGGGACCTCGAAGTGCCACGACATGCATGGCTGGGCGCGTCGGAATGTTGGCTGTGCATCGGCTCTTTTTGGAAGTATTGCTACAGGAGGAAGGCAGAGAAGGGGGCAGTTGCTGACTATCGTGCCCATGCTCTTCTACTTCATTGCTGCGATATAAATACACAAGCGCGGCACCTGTGCAGAAACTACCCCCAGGCAAGCCCTCTGATATGCTTGGCCGCGCTTTTTGGGTAGCTGCAAGCCCTTTCCCTTCCCCCTGCAGTATGCTTCTTTGGGGCTTTTTTATTCATATCAAAAAGTCTTTTTGGTAGTGTCGGCGTGGGTTTGGTGACAGTGTGGCAGCGTGATTCCTGAGACCTTAGAGGGGTAAGGCAAAAACCCTCCCGCGCAGTCGAGCATAGGCGTAAACTTCAACACCGCAGCAACTCAAGGAAGGGAACAGAAGCTGCGTGAAGAAATTCACACCCGAACCTTAGGTCTCCTATTTTGGGTCCATTTGCAAAGAAGTTAGTCACATCGTAAAAAGGCCTTCTTGAACATTAGGAATCACGCCCTAGCGACATCTTTATCTTTGCCCTTCTTTTTTAAAAACCCCGCCAAAAAAAAAAAAGCAAGCTAGTAACAGATAGAGAATGTCATTGAGTCTGTTGGGGCATCAGGGCGTAGTGGACATCTAAGCTACCTACTCCACTACCCCATCCTTTGCCCCAACTGTGGAATCTGTTTGGTTTTGTGTGTTGCTTTAGCCAATCGAACAACGAGCACTAACGCTGAAAAACCTCGATACGCAAACAGATTTCGAAATCGAGATTCTCTATCCTTCTCAGCTAGCCCCCCCCATGTTCGAATCGTAAATCTAATCCACAGTACCAGCGTCAGCGTCGTTGAGAACCGTCGCATTCTGTCTGATTGTAAATCAGATCCCGCATCCGCGGATTGGTTGTCGCGGTTTGTAGGACGTAATCTGGAACCCAGCCCGCTTGCAAATTCTTTAGCAGGCGAAAGTCCCCCGCGATGCGAAAACCGTGTAGGGTGCCGTCCACCCAGAAGCCATGGCAAGCCAAGAGGTGGGCAGTTCGGAAATCTGCGTGGTTGCGCATGAAGGTGTGAGCCGTTTGTTGAAACTTTTCCACAATGCCTGCGGTGGACATACACGAAGAACAGTGGACCCCGGCGTGCAACACGATGGGAAGCATCCGCGTTACGATTTTCCGCGCCGCAGCGGCCTTGCTCAGCTGCGCCGGTGGGAAGAACAAGCCCAGACTGCGAGGCAGGGCGTCTGTTTGCTGCTCGCCGGAAAAATTTTCCCCGTTGCCATCGCCGGTTCGCCGGTGCCGCAGCATGTCCGCGAAGCGGGCTGCTTCGGAATCGTGTGAGCGCTGGAAAGAGTAGCGGCGGGACAGGGCACAACGCACGTCACGCAGCTGGTGCGTCCTCGTTGTGTTTCCCTTTTTACGGCACTGCTGCGACAGCGTCTTCAAGATCAACTCCTCCGTCGCTGGGGGCGTGATGTGGACACCCAGATGCGGGCCCGCGGTCTGCAACAAAAGATGGTATCTCATGATTTCGCGCTTGAAGTCAAAGGCATTGGAGTTCTGGAGTCGTTGTTTCAGCGTTGGAGCAGAAGAAGATGCAGACGAAATTGGCTCTGGCTCGTTCGACTCGTCTGCAGCGCCCGTACGTAATCTGGCTCCTCCCACTCCTTCTGCATATCGCTCCGTAGACGTAGCAGTGTGCCCATCATTAACTTCGTAGTTTCTTGCTCTTGACGCACCATTGTCCAGGGGCCCGTTTGCGCGGTGGTTCTCGGAAGATTTCTCCTCGTGGCCTCCTCCAAAATCATCAGGATGTTTCTGCTGCTCACGGTCCCGACCGCCTTCGTTGTGGTCTGCCTCTGCACTGGCACCGTCATAACTCGCAAACAACATGCCTCTCAAGTTGCGGCGAGCTAGAACACGCAGAGTTGCGGACTCCAAAGGCACTTCCGGAGGTGCCCCTGAATTTGCTGCCGCACTGCCCTTGGATGGCGCAGTGGTGCCGGCCCCGGTGCCGAATGTTGTTGTCCCCGCAGCTGGACTCCCTAACTTTCCTGCTTGAGCGGCCTCGTCGGCAACCGGTGCAGCTGCCCCAAGTGGTGCACTTATGGTGGAGCTCAGTTGCGATGCGGACGCCGTCAATGGCGTTTCTTCCCCTGCGCCTACATCAAGGGGGCTCGTCGTGCTGGTACGCCTGCTCAGTAAATGAACAATCGCGCACTGGTTTTTCCCTCTCGCAGAGTCAAAGAAGTTTCCGTTCCTCACGCAGTTGGATTCGTAGTTCAAAAAATCGCGAAAGAAACGAAACTCCACGGCGGCAGATATCGTCCAATATTTTTCCACCTTGCACAACGAGAACGCTCCCAAACAATGCTGTAACGGTAGGTAGACGTGGAGGGACCTTATTTCCTGTGTGGCCTGGGCCGGCCGAGGAGTAGTTATAGGTGACGGTACGAACTGCTCGAATTTCAGCTCTTGCAGCAGAGCTGGATGCGGAATCTCATCGACGTCCATGACGAAGACAAGAGCTGAGTCTTCGACCTGGTTCTTCAACGCAAAGTTGTCGTCCCGGAAGGCGCAGCCTATTGCATTGCGCTGAAATACTTCCATGGCCCAGAAATCGGGGAGGTCGCCGCCATCGAGTAGGGAGACCGGTTTGGCAACGTCGCCCCCTTGCAGAACAGCAGGATGAGACGACCCGTCTAAGGACACCGCAGCGGTGGTGCTGCTTGTGGTGGTGGTTCCGTACAGTAGCCCAGGCATCATCGCTGGGGGCGCCGCGATTTCGTAGCGGTACATCTTGGAGTGCCACTTCTTGAAGCGCGCGTAGTTGTTTTTCAGGTACAATGGCTTCGGTTCCAGTTGAAGCGTGTAGTTGGACTCCACAATCACGAACCCGGTTACTACATCGTGCAGCTCCCCCAACCGCGCTTCCAGCAGGTCCAGCTCACCAGAGAACAAGAAGCAGTCCCAGATCTGCCGGCCCGTCCTAGTGGAGTCACCTTGTATCGAGTTCTTCAACCCTTTTCATCAGAAAGAAGCGGAAAAATCATGAAGCCTTGGCGAAAAGAAGATTTAGACTTCTCTTCGCGGTCGTCAATTACAGTAGTTGCACAACTTCAACTTATTAAGCTTAGCGCTGTCCTGTTTCCTTATCTGTTATGCAAGCAGCGCTAGCGGTCTTTCCCAAATCAGTTTGGCAGCGCTTATTCTTAATTTTCGAGTTCGGCGCAGCTGTGAATAATTTTCGGCAAAAGAAAAAGGAAGACCTAGCAGTTGTGCACAAAACTTTGCATTTTCTTCATCTCCTACCAGTTCTATTGTATAATTTGCATCTCTGTAAAGGGATAAGCCAGGCCCTCATTTCCGATTCCTTCCTGTCTGGATACGTTTCATAGCGATGTTGAAGCTTCGCGGCGCCAGCTGCTTTCATCGGTCTTTGTCTTCATCGGCTCCAGCGAGAGCAACGTTCTTGCGTCTACGCTCCCAAAGCCGATGCCACCGGGGAAAGGATTGGGAGGGAGTGGCTCCTCCGCAGAAGGTTGCCCTTTGTCGTTCATCTTCTCCAGGCCACTGAGAATATTCTGCACTTGTGAGCTCGTGTCGGTTTCAGGTGGTAAATAAATGAATTCAAAGAGTTTTTTGTCGCCCCCGCTGCGATCCGTCGACGTCGAGCCGCTTCTTGTCACGATTCGCTCACCTCTCGTTCCGCTGCCAAATTCATGATTGTCTTCTGGACTATGTCTTCGTGTTATTTGCAGGGGTGCGGTATTTTTGCTCGTAGCCAGTTCGTTGCTGGTGCCTTTATCTTCTCGCGGGAGGACGATACTAGACGACCGCAGATGGGCTTCGCTGTTGTCCTGGAAAATTTCTCGCTTGAGGTAGACAATCTGTTTCACTGCGAGTTCATCTCCGGCCAGCAAGCCTGGATTGTGTCTGAAGTACGAAAAAATCCCCGTCGACGTTCTCCAGGGAAGCCGCAAATGTGGAAGCGGTAAAGACGACAGCCAGTACAAAAAAGAATTTTCTTGTCCAACGTCCTTGTCTGTTCCTAAAGGAAAAGATGAAACGACTCTGGCATCAAGTGGTCCGCCACCGCCTGCGGTAGTCAACAGGACGTCCTTGGAGCTTCGTGACAGCGTCAGTAAGTCTAGTTGTCTTTCATGGTGCGTTCGTTCCGAGACACGCCAGCCGGTTCGGGGTAACGATGCGTCCCACAATAGCATCACCAGAATGACGTACAAAATCGCGAGACGCGTGATCGTAAAAACCCCGGTTTTTCTTTTTACCGCAAGCGAATCGGAATCCCGCGGGGGCGCAGCTCTCTTCTGACTGGAGTTTGTATCGCCAACATCTATGGAAGCGGAAACAAAACGATTCCGGTACTTCTCTGCTCCCCTTCCCTGCTCATCGTCGTCCGCCGGCGAAAGCACCGCCTGCGGTTCGGATTCCGAGCGCTCGGACGCCAAGGCTGAGCCTTTGCTCCTGAATGCAGAAAACATATCTTAGGCGGCGGCGCACTTTTCTTTTTCACCAAGTACCAAATAAAAGAAGAGGAATCGAAGTACAGTTGGTCTGCAGGAGTAGAAGCCACTGCAAAACCATCTCGGTCGTGCGTGCGGCTATTTTTCGACTGAACTACTAAAAACAAAAACGCTTTGCTGGTGTTTCCACATTTACCTTTCTGCGCTCACTCCCTTGACATTGACCTCTCGGTTGAAGAAAGAAAAGAAAGTAAGAGTACGACGTGGTCATCAAGTAGTTCACAGAATCTTTCGGATCCGCCCGAGTCACCAGCACAGCGATCACCATACTGTCTGGAGTGTGACTCGTCTTCGTCAGCAGGGCGCGATGAAAAATACACTCGGAAAATTCAAATACAAACTGTATATACAGATAAACCTAACCAGCAGCTGTCTCAAGTGGACGCTGAAACACCCTACTCCATCAAAACCGACAGGAGAACAAAAAAAGATCAAAAAAACGCAACTTCTAAATTGTCCTAACAGCTCGATCGCAGAAGTACTCGAGTGCTCATGACAGGGTGGAACATATCAGATATCGTCACACCGGAGGGCGTAAAGTATGCCGTCTAAGTGCGACAACCAGCAACGAGCCGCGGCAATATGCTGTTCTTCTTCAATCATAGATATGTGGCGTGGTTTGAAAGTGGTAGAAACTAGAAAGCAACTGTCTAAGATGATACATTTTTCCTCTTGCTGAAGTTTTTCCAGATCGAAGAGCCCACCTCGGGCTCAAGCTTGTTTTCTGGCCCTTGAAACTCCGGCTTTGTGATGTCCTTGGCTGAAGATCATCTTAGCATGATGATCCATCTGGTCAATGACAGCTTCTTCGCGACCACGATGATTGAATAGACCCGCCACTTCATCTGGCAAGCCAAGGCAAAACATAAGCAGGAAATAACGTGGACAGGCAAGATCAACTTTTTACCTAAGCGTGCCGCCAGTGATGTGTTTTATTCATGATGTAACTTAATAAAAATGTTTGTTTGTTTGTAGTTATGCGTCAAGGTGGGAACGCGTTTACTCACCTTTTTTCTCTAGCGCTATTTCAATAAAAATCCTCTCTGGCACCAGAACCAGAAGCGCTGAAAAAACCCGGGACTACTACTGCTCTTGTGCTTTCTTAAAAAGTAAAGGGAAGTAAGACTGACTAAGAATAGCTGCTAACTCAAAGAAAAATAACCCTTCCTGACTACAACTACGATGCTTTGATCGTCCCTTCTAGCTGTTGCTGTTCAAAAAATACGTATTGCGTTGTCGAAGTTAAAGCTTCAAGTTTAAATCTCTAAAAGTCGCCAGGTCTATAGTAGAATTCCGATCCGTAAAGTTTTCGCTTGGGATACAAGCTTTTTGAATTTCTTTTATTTCTGTCTGCTTCTACGTCAAAGTTTCAAAGTCTAAAGTGGTCGCTTACGTCGTAGCTCAGGTTTTCAAGTACAGCCATGCTTAAGTTTCGAATCTTTTTCAAATTTGTCTGAGAGATCCCTGCACGAGCGAAAAGGCTCAGCTTCAACTTCCGATAAGGCCTCCAGCACACTGTTGCGTCCTCCCATCCGTCCTCCACTTCGGCTCCGGAACTGCGCGGCCAGTTTCCGCATCTCCCCAGTCATGGTGTCGTCAGGAGGTGCTGGCTAGCGCCACCGGCGGACAGATGAGGACGCTCCACCACCGGTAACCGCAGAGGACGGCGTAGCAGCTCTGGCCCCACGTACCTGAAGGGTGCACCTCCCCCCGCCCGCTGGGGAAAGATGCAACCCGATCCCGCTTTCATGGCTTGCGTGGACGTCTCTGTGCATGGAGAGGTGATCGTGCGTCTGGGCTAGTGCGTCGGCTGTGGAGCAGGTGGGGCTTGTGGAGCAGATCGTCGCGCCGTTACCGGTGGAGAAGGGGTGTGGAGCAGGGTGTGGCGCGTGGGGCGGCGGTCGTGGGTGGGGACGCCTGCGTTGTAGCGGCAGGGGAGGAACAGAAGCGGGACCGCATTAAACCAGCAGATTGATCTTGGTGCAACAACAACTTCAGGCCAGCACTACTAGAGCATGATGAAAACGAAGCGGAACGCATAACAGAGTACCTGAAGGGTGCGCCCCCTTCAATTCCTCCACGAAGGAGGGCGCAACCCTGCCCCGAGGTTTCGCGCGTAGTATAGGGGCTTGCTCCCAGGCTTGCGCTTCGTCAGCGACCGTTCGTGCTTGGACATATAAACTCAAAATCACCACCGTGGCAGGCGTCTGGATACTCCTGCGGCGGGTGGATCACTAACTTGCAGCGTCTGCGTGCTCGTTGGTGGTCGCCTGGTTGTCTCGCGTTTTGTTGGTTGTGTGGTGTGCTACGCCTCCGCGCTGTCCGGCCGGCCTCCTGCCCAGCAGAGGTGCCGCACCGCCGGGAACGGGCCCACCAGGGGCGTGAGGAGTTCGTTGGCCTGTGTTAGCGCGCGGGCTGCGCCGCTCCATTTCTTTTTGCACTCTTCTAACCCCTGCACCCCCGCGGCTTCGAAGAATGGGCGGGTCACCGGGCAGGATTGGACGAAGTGCGCTGTTGTTGCGCACGGTGCCCTGCACAGGGCGCACGGCATGTCTTCTCCCGATGCCTCCGCGGCCAGCAGGCCGAAGCGGAGTGCGTAGTACAGTGCTTGGCCGGTTCGCTCCACTCCGTCCGCGGTGAGGTCCTGGCCCCACCCCCCTGTCGCTGCCAGGGTGGTCGCGGTTTTGCTTCTGGTTTCTGCTTGGTGTTGCCTGTCCTCCAGGTCTTGGCGCAGTGCGTTCCGCGCCACTCTCTTGGCCTCGGTTTTGAACTGGCGGTGCGTGATTGGCTCCCCTTCTTCTTGCAGGTCTGGCTCGTTGGCGTACCCTGCAAGGTGGTCGGCCACCACGTTCCCCGCAATTCCTGCGTGGCCCGGCACGTATCGGACTACCAGCTTCCTGCAGGACGCGAGCGCATCGCGTGTCGCGGTGTAGAGCTCCGTGTCCAGGTCGTCCCGCAGCCGCGGGTTGAGCAGTGCGCGCACATTGGACTGGCTGTCGGTGCAGATGGTGGCGCACTCTGTTCGCAGTGCTTTGGTTGCCACCCCCCGAAGGGCTGCGATCAGCGCCATGCGCTCGGTCTCAAACGAGTCCGCATGCACTCCCACTGGCCAGGCCGCCCCTCCTTGGATGCCGAAGCCATGGACGAAGACTCCGGCCGCTCCTTGGAACTCTCGCGCTGAGCCGTCGCAGTAGAACACCAGGTCCGAGGACTGGAGTGTGTCCACCAGCGATGGCACCCCCTCGCTCTGCCAGACGGCGCGAAACCGGCCCTGCTCCTCCGCCTCGTGGAGGAGGCTGGCGCCGACGCCCGGCAGGGCTCCGGTTTCGGGTAGGACTGTGGCCGCTGCCGCGTTTGAAGCCTCGATGACCCCCAGCGCCGTCGTCAGCCAGTCCGCTTCGGTGCTTTCCGCGATTTGCCTAAGCCCATCCGCCTGGGGCCGGGCGAACGCTCTCGCTGCCAGTGCTACGGACTCGACTTTGTACAGTGCCTCCAGCGGCAATAGCCCCGCGGTCATCAGCGCGCAGCTGCGGTTGACCCGCCGGAACTTGGGAAACCCGAGGATCTCCGTCGCCCCCTCCAGCTGCACGCTGTTGAGCGCCGCCTTTTCCTTCGCGCGCCATGCCAATATGTCGGCAGGCCATAGGCCAGCACGCTCTCGACGAAAAGCTGGTAGAACATCCTCACGGATTTGGTTCCTGCGTGCATGGATCTGCTGAGGATCCGCACGGCAGCCATTCGCTTGGTGATTGTTTCGCTGATCACCTGGTAGGGCTTGCTGAAGGTAAGCCGCCGGTCGAACCACACTCCCAGGAATCTGGGGCAGGCCTCATAGACCAGTGGTTCGCCGGAGCCGGTAAGGGACAACTCGTCGAGTTCGCACGCAAACTCCGTCTGGAAGACGGTATACGCGCACTTCCCGGGGGACAGCTCCATGTTGCTCGCCTTGCAGAAGTCTGAGACGATGTCGAGCGCGCGTTGTAACTGTGCCTGTGCGTCGCTCTTCGTGCTTTCTTCGTACTCACAGGTCAGCGCGAGGTCGTCCACGTAGGCCAGCACCTGCACCATCGGGCACCGCTCTGCCAGTTCCTGGAGTAACACGTCTACAAAACTACACCAGACGAACGGCCCGAGGCACGTGCCCTGGGGGACCCCTTGGCGGAGTGGCACCGCTTGCGACACTTCTTCGTTGAAGCGCACTACCCTCGACCGCCCGGCTACAAAGGAGCGAACCCACCGCGTGAGCAGCAGGAATTCCTGTTTTCTCGCCGCGTTTTTGAACTCTGCGCTCCTGCGTAGCAACCCATTGAGGAACAATGGGATCGGCACCCTTTCGAGTGCGGAGCTCAAGTCCAAGAAGCACGCTGCGCGTCTCTTGCCCTTCCGCAGCGAGTCGGCGGCTGCCGCCGCCAGGGTCGCCGTGTGGTCGGTCGCGCTCCTCCCCGGGGTGTCCCCGTACTGGTTCCGTGCGTACAGGGATAGGCCCTCGGCCTGGAACACTGCCCGCAGCCTTCGGAGCGCCGCGCGTTCCCACACTTTTGCGAGGCAGGATGTTAGTGCGACTGGCCTCAGCGACTTCGGTAAGTCCCCGGGGCGCCCGGGTTTTGGCACCGGCACGCACACTTCCAGGCGCAACGCTTCGGGCGTGACGCCTTCCGTGATGCCCTGTGAAAACGTGTCCCGCAGCAGCTTCTTGCCGTCCTGTGTGAAGTTCTTCAACATCGCGCCCAGGATGTCGTCCGGCCCCGCGGCCCCCGCTGGTTTTTGTCCCCGTAGTACGAACTCCACGTCGTCCAGGTCCAGCCTCATCGGCGTGCCCGGTGAGAGCTCTGTCGCGAGGGTGTTGCTGTACGTTGCCCACGCCCCTTGCTCTGAAGCTGGGTCGAGAGCTGGGTGGGAGCCGTAGAAGTGCGCGAGCACACACGCGAGCTTCTTGAACGCGTAGCCGCCCGCGTAGCGCAGCGCGCCGGTGTGCTGTTTCGGTGGGGGCCGCCCCTCCAGCTCGCGCAGGAGCTTGAAGGCGCCGCCTGTGCTCTGCTCCGCTTCCGCGAGTTTATCCGCGAAGCGTTCGCCCTGCCTGCTGTACTCCGCCTGCGCGACCCTTTTTGTGGCTTGTCGTAGCGCGGTGCGCCACAGCAGCTTCTGTCCCGGCGGGCAGAGTGCTAACCTGCGCATGCACTCTCCTCGCTCTCTCAAGGCGAGGTCTAGCTCCGTGCCCACGCCGGGCGCCGACCCCCTCGGGCGCTTGTGCCTTTTCCGCGCGACGTTTGTGCGCGGAATGCTTCTGCGTGCTGCTTCGAAGATCGCGGTCTTCACGTGCTCGACCTTCCCTTCGACGGTTGCTGGGGGTGCGTTTTGTGCTAGGAAGCGCCCGAGGTCTTCCCGGTATAGCGTCCAGTCCGCCCGCTTCAGGTTCAGTCTTGTGCGCCTTTGCACGACCGGCGTGGGATCGCGCCACAACGCGGGGTCCCAGGGTAGTTGCGTCGGGTCTTCCGGTAGGGGCGCCCCCTCTTGTCCTTAATAAAAATCTTTTGAATAAAAAAAAATTGTGCTCTCCACTTCTTGACGCCCATCTCGGCAGGAAAAGGTGTTGCAGAAGAAGCGGTCGATGGTATCATGATCGAGCAACGCGGTGCTTTTCGTTACCATGGGGCACGACAATGACGAAGAAAAAAATGGAGACACATAGTTCGTTGCTTGTAATTGTATCTCTGAAAATTAATATAGTCATACTCATACTGAAAAGACATCGGCCACACGCTACCAGTTTCTCGATATTCATATTGATCAGCAGTAGTTACTTTTACGAATATGCCTCTATGGTGTCTCTTCTGAAAGAGCACTGAAATATGATAAATGAAAAGTTAAAGTATTTATGATGTGCAGCCTACAAAAATCTCGTCTCTAGCTATGGTGGCCATGGCGTGGACACGAGTAGATTGATTGCGATATGAATGATAACTATCTCGAGCTGGGCTCGGCACTACTCCCTCCTCCGACGCACGGTAGGAACAACCTACCCGCCGAATGCCATAGGGGCAACGCCGTTGAATGAGGCCAGGTTTTCTCGTGTGGAACGCCCGTTGGCCAACTTCATTCGCGGGCTGGAAGATGCGCACGCTGCGAGAAGCAGGGCGCGTCGACCAGTACACGTATCGACCAGTGCGACGCTGTGATATATAAGTACATAGTGATCGAAAAATAAAAAAGAGAGCCGGGATGGAACAACGCGGGTAAGTCGCTGCCACCAAATGCAAAAGCAGACTGTTGAGTCGCAATTTCGATCAAGCGCAAAACAAATACACAACATGATGAATTACAATTGGTGACAGAGTCACCTCAGCACTCCCTGGCCAGTATTAATTGCCATTACACTTACAAGTGCAAGGGCTTCGGCTTGCACCATTTTCTAGAAATGTTTTGGCTGCTTTTAGGCACGGCTGAAAAAAAAAAAAATGGGCGCGTCTTAACAAAAAGCTGCACAGCTTCCATGAAAAAGTGAGGAAAACAACCCTCATTCATCGCCAGCCTTTCTTACTTTCTTCAAAAAGCCAACACGGGACCTCTCGTATCTTAGTCAACATCCCTAGTTCATTCGTTCTCACGAAGTACTGTCTCAACAACTCAAAGCCCCGTCCCTTGTGGTTCTGCTGGTGGTCGAAGGAAAAAAAAACTATATGGTATAATTATGAATTGAATGAGAATCATCAAAATACAAGATTGATAGTAGTAGTACGCGTGAAGTTGGGCCAGGACATATTAGTACCTACTCTCAATGACGAGAGCTGGCCGTGTGAAATCTCCCGCTTCGTTTTCCTTTTCTTTCTAGGTAGGAATTAAAACGATACTTAGCATGTGTCTGGTCAAGGAAAGCGTCGTGCTCGTGACACGAGCACGACGACTCCGGCCTATTTGACCACCAAACACAAACTACAATGCTGATGGCTGCTGATATTTTTAGTGCGTTCTTCTCGTAGCCACTTGGCTGGAGATCTTCGAAGTCGCTGCAAATGTTTCGATTGCAGTTCGAGCTGTTCCACCACCTTGATGTCCATGGTGTAGTGAAGAAAGCACAGGCACATCATCGTGTCTGCGCTCTCTGTTCGGCTGAACAACAAGACTACTTCTTGCGCTCCTTAAAAATTAATAATTGTGAATTACTTTATATCAGGCTGCTCTACTAGATGAAGTACCAAGACCGGCTGCAAAACAGCGGCTGAGAATGGCTCGAAGTTCCCTCGAGCGTGCGCTGCTTTCTTCGATGCTTTCTCGCAACTCGCGGGCCGACCGGTCGATGTCTCCCAATTCTTGTCGGTACCGCTCGACCTGTGCGACAACAGCGTCGTACTCCGCGGAAGGTCGTGGAGTACCTTGCAACAGAGCGGATGACGCGCGACTTGCATCTATGAAACCTTGCGTGAGAAAATCACGACGTTGGTCGGTGGGGGCGCGCGCAATGAAACCGTCTTTGTACAGGCCCGAAAAGAACGACAAAGCATGAGAAATGTTCTCGCTTCGGGGATCGCTCTCGTGCGGAACCGCCGCATACAACTTCGAAAGTATTCGTGCGTGTCCGCGGTGGTCGTGAAGGAGCGCTGTTGAGTGGAGCTGGTTCATCTCGTGTTCACCACCTCCAGTTTCGTGTGCGGGTTCTTGATGCGTCGTCCTCGTGCTGATGTCGTGTTTATCTTTATCTGCACCAACCATGATGTCGAGAATCCTCTCCAGGAGGTCTACAGTTTCCTTCTCCCTCTGGTCGGCTAGTCGCGCTTCTCGGAGCAAGAACAGCTTCTTCTGCCACCAGGTAGTTCGAAACTTATACCCGTCAGAATCGAACTCTCGATGAGTCATTTCCAACGAGTAGTAGAACAGAAATGCTCTGCGCACCTCGTCATCGTTGCTAAAGCACGCGTCGCGGCCCAGCTTTGATGCTGCTTCTAGTCCTCCTGCTGGTTCTCGAGCACGACAGTCTTCCAACCTTTGAAGGAAAAGCCACAGCGCACGCTCCACCAAAGCAAAGCTGTCGTTTTTGTGTGGCCGAGGCTTCCGCTTGGGCTTGGTCAGTTGTCGCCGCCACAACGTTTTGGCAGCGGCACTTGAGGAGACGTCGGTGTCAACCTCCGCAAGAACAACATCAGGGAGACGCATGCGGATACTCCGACCAGGAAGTGGTGCGGCTGGCGGCTCTCCTGCTCCCCCCCTGCTCGATAAAGCATCGAGCTGCTGCTTTATTTTAAGTTGCCAGGGGCAGTCCTTCGGAAAAATCCGCGACCGCGCGGACAGCTCAGGTGCAATTTTCACATAGTCCCCGAACCCAGCAAGTTTGAGCGCTAGTAATCGAACAGTATGCAATGCAAAAGTATCGCACTAATTATATGAATTGCATTTACAAATTCGCTCAGCGTGCGAACTGGAATTTGTCGTGCTGTTTTACCTTAAGAACGAAGAACAATATTTGGCATGCATAACTGCAAGAGATAGTACGAGTACGATACTTTTGCACAGGATAGGCAAGGGGACCCAACAATTTGTCATACGCGGCCGGGCCTCGCCCCGGTGTCATGTACTCGTGGTGTTCGTCAAGCATGTAGAGTGCCTGAATGATATCGCTCCAGATGTTGACTAGCGCTTCCAATGCCCTCGTGCGGACGTGGGCATGCTTGGAATGAATGGCCAGACCGTAGACAAGGGCAACGATAGAAGCGAGTTCATCTCTTCCCCAGGACACTGGCTCCTCTTCATGCAGCAGTCGTACAACATCGTGGTCTACTTCTTCGGATTCTTCCGGGGCATCAAGTGCAGCACTGCGTTTCTCGTTGTCTGAATCCTCTTCCTCAGGGATTGGCCCCGTTGCGAAATGGTTGTGATCCAGAAGGACGGCCGTTCCGTCCGGCTGCATCATAATGCGCATGCCCACATGCTCTGCGGTTACCTCCTCGACGTTGAGGTCCAGCTGGACCAGATCGCCTCTTTCTCTTTCCCCAACCCCGGAGTGGTCAGGGTCAGTCTCAGTGTCAGTGTCGTCATCTCCAGCGATACTGTCGTCCTCAGAATCCGAATCGTACTGTGGCTTGTCGCGATCGCCACGGAGCAGCACATACTTTGCGCGAGCTCGATAATACGCTAGCACGCCCTCGCTCCAGTACGTTCTTTCCGCCAAGCGAGAAACCGTCTGTAATTTTGAGTCCATCTCGGCTGTGATCCTCTCAAGGTTGTGGTCCTCTTGCTGTGTCTCTTCTCCTTCACTATAATCTGCACCGAAAAAAATGCTGCCCCGGATGTCTTCCTTAGAAGATGAAGTAGATGACCATTCCCAGTCCTGAGATGTTCTTGAAATACCAGACAACATTGCCGGTCGACGTTGGTGTGCCCGCCCTCGGTGCGAGTCGCGAAGGTTGGAAATGGGAATTGCGGGCGGAGATGGAACGGCACGGCCGCTCGAAGAATTATACTCTGGATGATCTCCTGGTGGCGGGGCGGAGGACGCCGTGCGGCGCTCTTTGCAGACATGTCGAGCGGCGCGAGAATAAAAGATATTCGTGGCTTCCTCCAGCAACCGGACGCTTCTCTCCAACTCTGTCTGCGAACTGGGTGTATTGAAGGTCCTAAAACGCCCACAACCACTGAAGTTGCTCGTCGTGCTATCCGAGTGCACAACTCCCCCTCATTTGTCATGCTTATCAGACTGCGCTACCGCGCCCTCATTTTTTGTCATGCAAAGGCCCTCGTCTTGTTCGCATGACGGGGGGCTGTTCGCATGACGAATACCGGAACAAGCCCAGGCCGTACAACGCTCGGGCAGGCATGATGAGCTTGTCATGCAATAGCGGCGCGTTGTATTGTCTGTTCATGCAAAAGTAGAAAGGAGGGGGAGTTGTCGTTGTACATCCTCATACGTGCGCATTAGCTCAATGAGACGCTCTCGTGCTGTCTCCTGGCCAAGCCGCGCCTCTTCGACGGGACCCACGTGGTGCTTGGCGTCGCGCACCTGCTCGCGGAAAAATTGCTGGTCCATTGCGCGAGACGTACTCGCTGCAGCCGCCTGGTCGTTCGAAGAAATGAAAATTCGTCCGGTGCGCGTCCAAACTTCGCCGGGCTGGTGGTGATTCGCAGAGGAACCCGCCGCTCTGTGCGGGCGGCGGGGGCTCAAGTTGCTGGAGGAGGACGCACCTGAGGGGGCCCCGAAGCTGCGGGCAGCTGGTGGAGGAGGCTGAGATACTTCTGCTCGTCCACTACCGCCTACTCCTCCACTCTTTTTGTTCTTCTTGTTTCTACGACCGCTGGTTGAGGTTGTACGACCGCCGCTGAGAGATAGCTTTCGAAGCGCCGTCTGTGCGTCCGTCAGAGCTCCGCGAAAGTCAACATCTTGCCCATGGACGAGGTCTCGATGCAGCACTCCACCTACATCATGGGGCGACCGCATCGCAGTTTCGTCCTCACCAGCGAACGACCCAGGCAGCTCAAATGGCGCCAGGCCATCGAGTTCGAGATCATCGGCGTCGGGCTCGCCGCCAACCCACCAGGGCGACTCGTCTATGTCAGCAGAACCTGATGCTGGTCGTGTACGACCTCCTAAGCCTCCTGGAGCTGCTGCCACGTCCGTTCTACTTCCGACATCGCGAACATATTGGCGACGTTGGTCAGGGTCTAGTTCTCGACGGCTGCACGATTCGCGCTCGCACTCGGTAGTTGACAGCGAGGAGATCGACCGCAGACCACCACTTCGACTTCCGGTAGTTCCACCGGTCTCGTGCTTATCTTTGGTTTTCTCCGTGCTGCCCTTTCTTTGCGAACGGGATGCAACGGCGAGAACAAAGCCCGCCCCGGAAAGTGGCGGCGCGATGAGACTCAATAGCCTGCAATTAAGCAGGCTACGGACGATCAGAAAAGCTTGAAGAAAGAAGAGCATCCTACTCTTCATCTTGTGCTGCGAAGTCGATCCTTCCTGACACGGAACCGTGGTGCACGGCGACGCCTGCGGTGATAAGTGCTGAACAAACTGCGATGTGACTTGTTCCCCGGGCTTCTCGGTTTATTTTGCAAATCCCGCCGTCACCGCCAGTTTTGTCGAAGCAGTTCGCGAGGAAGGCACCACAGTGCCTACAATAAATCAGTACATTTTTTAACGTTGGTTATTCCACCGAAACAACGGCGCCCCCGAAATTCAGTTCATAAAAATCGACGCAGCGACCGGCCAAATCTGGAACGGGAGTAGCTGTAGCTCTTCGCCTCAGTTCTCAGTTATGTGCGCTCGTTGTGATTTCTATGACGTTAAGTAGTTAAAAGTTTTCTCGTCGCTTTTTGTTACTTCCCTTTATCGTTTCTTGATAATAAAAATGAAAATCAAAATTCTACAAATTCATCGTACACGTAAACACGTTTACAGTTGATACATGATGATGATACGTAAAGCTAAAACTGTCCAGGAGCTATTATCGACAGGTCTAATATGCTTAAGTCGGTCAGTTGTGAATATGATGAATATTGAAAAGCGATCTTGTAGGTGCTTCGTTTAGTTTGGATAAGTCAGTGGCATAGTAATGTTTTTTTACACTACGCCGGCTGGTGTAGAAGTTTTTCACAAACATCAAAGTAAGAGTAAGAAAAAAAAGTTAAAGCATTGGTGTCGATCACGATATAACAAATTCGTGCGTATGCACAGAGATCTTGAAGATCTTACATCATCATGAGGCACTCGAATTTTTGGGCGAGGCTCTCGAGGAAATCAATATCCTCACTCATGCAAACGCCGTGCATGTAAATGTGAAAGCTGATATGACATTATCTCATCTTGCTGGAGGCGGACTACAGCCTTGAACCTGTTCTAAATTGCCTTCTGAGCTTGTTCTTGATTGTGGATCTTGATGAACGGAATATTGCATGCCTCCTGCACCTGCTCAAAGCACTGACACTGCGACATTGCTGTCTGAATAATGGTCGAGCAGTTCTGATAGCGCTTCATATTATCCTCGAAGAGATTGACTTTCACCTTCACATACGGTCGTGTACAAGCAACCATCAGACCCTGAATTTGTATGTAAGATCAGTCACAGACACTGCGTCGCTGCCAATGGGCCCTACGCAAGTGCACTGCTCTTCGATGAGCCAAAATAGCAAAATACCGAGCCAGCAAAAACAAAAGCGAGCAACGTCCTCGAAGATGATTTTTATCACCTGGTGGGGCTGTGACCGCCTGAGCTTGTGGTCCATTTTCCGCACTGAAATTCTTCTGCTCGCCTCTGTGTAGTTCTTGTTCTTCATCCAACATTTTATACTCCTTACCGTGGTGCCGGCGATCCGGTCGTTCTTATTTGTTTGATACAGTAATTTATAATGAATGTTGCAACCTCAACCTCTCGATACAGTTGTGCCAAATCAACTGCAGCTCGCAACGCGCTTCTCTGATTCCTTGTTTCCTTTCGCAATACGAGTTTCGCATTTGTAATTTCCTTGTTTTGGTTTTTGTCATATGTAGCATTTTTAGTGTTGTAGAAGGTCTACTACTTGCTTCTACTGGGTGATATCTATCAGTCAAAGGTTAGTTTATCAAAGATTGATCTTTTTCGTTTCCAAAGTATGTATGAACTTGAGCAATAGCGTCCGCTCCCGGCCATCGTTCAGCTCAACATTTTCGCTGCCTCGTCTCCCACCCTGAAGCCTCTTGCACTACGAGGCCAGCGGTGCGAGCATGGAGCGATCAAACTCGTCACGCTTTTGCTCTTTGTAGTAGCGGAAGACGTTTTTGAAAGCCGACTTGAGCTCGGAATCTTCGCTGATGAGGGACTTCACGAATTCGCACAGAGTGGCTTCCGAGACGAGCGCTGCCGACGGCCCGCCGTCCTCCGCCTCGGGGTCGGCGGCATCGTTTGCCAAACACAAGCCATACATGGAGACAAAAGTCTCTGTGCTATTGCGAATGAACAATTGGCGGGTTTGACCCGCCTCCGGTGCGTAGAAGGTCTCCCGCAGGACTTTTGCGGCCAGTGCGTGGTTCTCCGGCTCCAGTAGCGCCACGAAAAGATACTTTTTCAAGAGGTCGTAGACCGGGACCCAGCTCTGCGCCGGCAGGCCGTTGTTGTCGAGTATTTTGCGCTTTACCAGTGCGTAGATGGTTTCCAAGTGCCCAGTATGGATTGCAAAAATGTCTGGGTCTGGAAGATTGCAACTTGTCATGCTAAATCTGAATAATGCAGAAATCTGTGCTGCATGAGTGCCAAAAGCTGTCCACTTACTGTCGACCATGTTTAGAGGGAGTTTCTCACGCAGGATAGGCATGGCAGAGACCTCACAGACTCTGTCATGCTAGGTCCCGCATTCCAGACCCCACGAGTCATGGAAAACCTGCATGACAAGTCTACACTCTTCCAGACCCAGACATTTTTGCGTTTGATACCCAGCTTCCAGTCGGTCGAGCGGCAGCAGCGGGACGTGGAGTATGGCCGCGGCGTTTTCCACTATCCTGAGTAAAAACATACCCACACCAGAGTTGTAATGCAGAATTGCAAAGACAGGAAGACTTGTAATGCGCATCCCCATGAGAGCCATTTCCAATCCTGTTTTGGAATTTGTGACGCTGTGAACAGGATGAGCAGATGAATCTGTGACGCGGCTGCACTTGCTAACCTGCACTACACTGCATAGTCCAACTTGTCATGCGTGACTCACAAAACTCCTAGGTTTGTGTTGCAAAATCCTCATCCTGACTCTGGTTTGGGTACGTTTTTACTCAGGATATCCACCGGGTCGACTTCGCTCTCTTCCTTGGCGGCCCCACTGCCGTTCGCGACCGCGCACACGGCCTCCGCGAGTTCCACGCAAAGCCGGCTCGTCGTGTTCTTCGCACTGGAGGAACTGGGCGAGGATTATCCACAGAAAAAAACCCACTCACATCCAATTTGTCATGCAAAACACGTATCAAGTCACCTGTTTGCCATGCAAAAAATGGATGTGGATGGGTTTTTTTCTGTGGATAAGGATCCGCCCCCGGATGCGGCCGCAAGCGGGAACAGCGGGTACTCCTGAAAAAAGACGGTGTTTTCTCCCAGCACGTACTGCACCTTTTCCGGCTGGTGCTGCGAGATGGAGCTGCTCTCGGCGCCGCCGGCCTGCTCCGATCCCCCGCCGGCCTGGCACTCTGGGGGCAGCAGCCTCCCACGGAAGGCCGCCTGCTGGCTGGTCAGTGCGTTTGCGTAAAGCATGCAGAAAGACTTCACGGCGGCTATCAAGAGGAAAAATCCCCCCTCCCCATATCGAACAGGAAATTTGTGATGCTGGATTTGCTTCCCCAAATCGGCTTGTGTTGCTAGAAGGCCAAGGGACGCACTTGCGGCCTGAATTGCAGGCAATTTGTGATGCTGTTTCCCACTTCCAGTTGCCTCCTGTCATGCTGAAGATGCAAGGCCTTCTTACGCCAGCCAGCACTACAGTCTGCGTCTTTTCCCTTCTAGCATGACAACATGATTTGTGGTCACAAATCAGCATCACAAATTTCCTGTTTGAATATGGGGAGGGGGGATTTTTCCTCACAATAGCGGCGTTCGTTTGCGGTGCCTCCCCGCCGTCCTCGTCCTTCGGTGGTGCAGTTGTATATCACATGTAAAAATGTCTGGGTCTGGAAGATTGGAACTTGTCATGCTGTTTTTGGACTCTAAAAAAAATTGTATTGCATGACCAGCAAAATGGGTACAGTTTTTGCTACACAGACGGGCCATTTCTCATGCGGAAGGTGCATCAGGAAGCCTTCTAAAAGTCTGCGATGCTAGTTCAAGCATTACAGGCATTATGGGTCATGAGAAATATGCATGACAAATCTTGCATTCTTCCAGACCCAGACACTTTTACATTTGATATTGTAGGCGGCAGCACCAGTTGGTGCAGGTTGCGGCTGAAATAGCTCAAGCCGACCTGGAGCACATTCTTGCTGGCGGTCTGCGGGTTCACGACGTGCTTCACAATCTTCAACAGATCCTCCACCGCGGTCGTGTTTTGCGGGGAAAGGGGCTGCGTGGTGTACCCGGGGAAGTACTTCAGCAAGAGTGTGGAAACCAGCAGCAACAAACCTGCCTGAACCTCCCACCAGGAGTCGTACATCAAGCCCTTCAACGATGCGACCAGAGACAAGACCGCATCGGACGACCTTCGATTATTTTTTATTTTGGAGTGGAAGAATCTCACCGCCTAATGGGGATCATCGTGCACAAGGACAAGTAGAGCGGAAATAAGCGAATTGCTTCAAAAATTTTTCGGCTCGTCTTGTGCTCGCACTCACTGTGAGCGCTGGTTAGTTTGTGAACCACTCTAGCCTCAGGCTCGCATGATTCATATTCATATTGAGAAAAGAAACGAGCCGGCGACGAAGAAAATACGTATGAAACAAATATGAGGTGGCTGTACCCGCTTCCGGCGATGCTGGTCAGGAGTGTGAGCCCCGCCATTCGCAGTCGTGGCTGGGGCATTTGCAGCGCAAGCAGGGCGTAATACAGATACAAGTCAAGCAAATGGTCGGTCAGCGGCTGACTCGGGGAGCAGTCCCAGTGCACGAAGCACGCTAGGCACGGAACGTAGCTCGTGACGAACTTGTTGCCAAATTTTTCGAACAGAAGATCCTTCACGGTTTTCAGCGCCTGCAAACGAGCTACCGCGCGGGGTAAGCTTAACCCGCTCTGATCCGCGTGTGTGACCTCGCCCGTTAAGAAGGTGTAGACAAGCTGACAGCACGTCTCTCGCTTCGTCGCATCCGCGTGCATAAGCTGCACGAGGGAGGGCAGACACACGTTAAGCATGCACTTTTGCGTGAGCGCTTCGTCCCGGTTTTTGCAAAGCTCTCCGACCCGCTTCCAGAAGTCCATCGCCTGTCGTGTTTTGTAGCCAAGAAATGCAGCGTCACAAGCAAAAACGCATTTACATTTAGATTTTTTTACTTTTACATGATAGACGAAGGAAAAAAAAATCAAAAAGAAATACAAGGGTCGAAATTGCTTGAATAGAGTTATACGGATTCGAAAACTTTGCTTCTTGCAGGTAGCTCGTTGAGAAGTGGGAGAAAGGCCGACCAGGTCTTCCAAAATTCCACCGAGCTTTTCAACAGACTGTCGATAAAGAGAGATGCGCGCGCTATCAACTTCTCCTTGAAAAGCTTCAAGATCAAAGGCTCGGGGAGCGCTTCCCGCAGCGTTGCCTCGATAAAGGCCATAACTGGGTCAAGTTCCTCCGAATCCGCAGCCTGAGCCAACGTCTGCTTGTCTAGTTCCCCGAGAATCAGTGGCTTTATGATGTCCAGAGTGGCTTTTATTGTACCTGAATGAAAAGGAAATGCATGGCGCGTAGCTAGAGGTTGAAAGCAGAAGCACCAACGAAAAAAAAATGTTCGCCAATGGCTCCGTTCGAGCCACGAGCAAAAACGTACGAGTTTCGAAAATCTATATCTTCCGATATTGTCTGCAAAAACGTCATAAAGCAAAAAGTACAAGCTGTATGAAGATGAACCGCATCTATCTATCGTGCATGAAAAAATACCTGTCGGCTGGTGAAAGCCGATATTGGCAATGACCGAAGCCGTGTGTGTCTGTTGACTCTTGATTGGTCTTGTCGTTTGGTTACTGCTCACGCTGTTCATGCTCTGCATGCCCGCGGTTTTCGAGAGCATGGCATTCACCGTCTGCTCTCGTACTGGGCCTTGGGTGTCCGTGACTTCCGTCTCCGTCTTGGATTTCAACGACCTTAGCTTGTCGTTGTCGGCCGTGTCGTGTGCCTTGGCCAGCGCAATGAAGCGACGAACACCTAGAATTAGAAATAAGAATGCATTCACTTTGAAAGCAGCTAAGTAAGCATCAGCGTCGTTACTTCACACCAGCTCACGGCAAAAAATACAGCACCAAAAATGTTTGAGCTTGCAAGCGTCGTTTTCGTTGCATGCGTTGAGCATAAGTAATTTAGATTTACATTTACCTGCACCGTCCGGTCCTATGCGATCCCTGGCAAGATCGTCGTTGTGCCGCTCCAGAGTCTGGATTCGTCTTATAGTGCGGTGAATGTTGTCCTCTATTCGCTCCAGATGCGCATCTTTCAGCTTCCAAGAGGCAGTATGCTTCGCAAATCTCGGCTCCGTTGGTTTCTGTGGACTGCCAAAGAGCACCACCTGAGTTTGTGCACATCATGTTCTCTCCGCGTAAAACGTATTTCACGAGAGAACAAGTCAAAGCTAAAAGTAAAGCAAACTGTCTGACATCAGAACTTAAGCGCTTTACTTCTTACTTGACTTTGACGAATGAAAAGCATCGGCATAAAACAAAGTAAAAACGAAACAAGAAAAACAAAAAGAACCTTCTTTCCTGTGAGAAACTCGTACACTTTGCACAGGAACAAAACGGCGGCGTCGTCCACGTGATGCAGCACCTCGTCGAACTCTTCCCGAGTGCAGGGAAATTTGAGTTTCTTGAAGAGCCGGAAGAGCATCTCCCAGTTGTTGGATCTACAGTGAATGGACTGACCGTTTTCGTATTGGTACAAAGAGCAGTCCTTCGGGTAGTACCGCTGGAACATCTGCGCGATCAGGTACCCATTCGCCAAGTCGAATTTTGCGTCCTTGATGGTATGCGTCAGCGCGAGCATCTGCATCCATTTCTGCACTTCCCGCGGAACAGACGGTGCCATCTTGGCAAGCGTGCTGGACGAGAGGACAGTGTTCAAGTTAATCTCCACGACGACCGCACCCACTTATTGAAAAACTCAGTCGTGTAGACGATCAGGAGCGGGCCCCCAGACCTACGTCGTTCTCCGACTGTACATCATTACAAGCCTATTCCAGAAGTGGTAGGGCAGCTCTGGCTCCCGCCGCAGAGGGTTTTGTCTTGATGTCAAGGTTTCATCACGGTCGTGTCGACAAGTTCGTCATCTACAAATACTACTACATCAGCATCTTCACTTGCTTATAATAATATCAATATCTGAACTCGACCTGCTAGATGTGCTTCTCGTTCACAGCAACTTGATGAAAGTTGCAGACGTGGAAAAGCAATACATCATGCCCGCACAGGACCAGGCATCGCGGTCAACAACGAATTCGCTACCATCCCTCCGAAATCGACACTACAGCGACGCATCCCCCGCCGATGTCCTCCAGACCATGACAACGAAAAAGACGTCACGAACCAAAGGCAGAGCAGGGACGATATTTGTAAGGCCCCACGCACACGAGCTCCGTCGAGCTACGACTCTCTACCTCTCTCTCAAGAAAGACATTCGCGACGATAACGACCTTGTTCTGATAAATCATGCCGGTCTCTCCTGCGATTTCAATTCCGAGCGCCTGGGCTCGAAGACCAAAATCGAAACCACACGATGGCGCTTCCTGAAGCATCTTGCTTGAACGAGAGCAAGGCCTCAAGGTCAAGATTAAATGAAATAGTAAGAAAAGCGCATACAGAACACGGGAAACAGTTGCAATTTGTTCGTCACACCACATAAGAACAAACCAAAAAGCGCACGTCTTCAATCTTCACTCCAGAAAAGGATAAGAATGCCCGCTATCATGATTTCGATAATTGTGATCATCATCCTCTTCGTTGCAGAATAATATTTCGTCGTTATGTCAAAAGTGGCCGGTGAATCACGACGATTCTCACGGCCGGTGCATGCAATCGCTTTCGTTTCTGACGTTCAGGAAATGCCATCAAGGCGCGGCGAAGTTAGGAAACCATAACCACCACATCCACAGCGCATGACATTATTTAACCATTGGGGAGCAAAAAGTTCAGATGCCACTGCCGTCGTGGTCCTCGTAGGTGGGGTAGACGTAGAGGTAGAATGCCTTGCGTATATAATATCGAAGAAATCATCTAAACAACAGTAGTTTATCCCGGGGGCACCATTGAAGTGCGTCGTATCTGAAAGGAGAGGAAGTACAACAATGCTGGAAGTAGTCGCTCCGACGGGGATTTGGATACACGGTGCTCTTGCGTCAGCTCGTATTTGTAAGTAAAAAAGTATTCGATTGAAATTACAATTAGTAGTGTACAGGTGATATTGGAAAAAACCGCTGATTAGGCAATGGCAAAATCCTCATCTTCGCCTTCGGCTGTTTTAGCTGCAGTTGTGCTTGTTGGCTCAGTAACAGCCGCATCGACCACGTCGTCGACAGGCGGAGGGGCATCTACTTTTGCAGCGACCGGAGACGTCGGCGCTGCTGGTGGTTCCGGTTTGGATTGTTTTACAACCACTGGAGGAGCTGGGTCCTGCTCTTTCGCTTCTGCTGCGACAACCGGGGCCGGCGGCGCGGCAGGAGCAGGTGGTGCTTCCTTCTTTTCCACAACCACCGGAGGTGCGGGTGGGGGCGGTGGTGGAGCTTGCTGCACCTGCGTGTGCGTCTGAACCGGGGGCATAGCCTCCACTTGGGCCTCGGTAGGCTGGATAGATCCAACGGAGCCCGCGTCCGGTGTGCCCACCGGACTTTGCATGCTGGCTTGGACCATCATTTCCAAACCTGAAATTTGTACGCGACATTGACTTGATTTTCTTGGTTGTAACAACGCTTCTTTTAAAAAAGAGCCATCAGCTTCAACATTTTGATTATTTTTGCTCTCGGAGATACCTCACAAAATGACGACAAGGGATAGCTCTTCTTCATCAATATACCAGGCGAAAGATGCTGTTTGATTTGTCGGTATTTTGTTTCCATCCTGGAAACCAGGTCCTTCAAAACTGGACTGGAAGCGATAATGTCCTCGTGCTGTTTTTTGAAGCTCATAATGTCCGTCCAAACCAACTCGAGGTCGTGCGTTGCCTTTGTGAAGACATGCCGCTCGCGCACCAGAAATTCTGCTCGCGTCAGTTGCTGCGGGGCTGCCGAAGATCCTGTAGAAAGCAAAGACATCACTTGTGTTTTTTCCGGAGAAACGACAACGCGAAGCAACACGATGAAACGCCAGTAAAATCAAGCTACGACGGTACAAACAAGCTACAAAAGGTGAAGAAGTCCGGCCGCAGGTGCCAAAGGTGACTAAATCTAAATGCGCAGCTATACGAAAAGTACCATCGCCCGTTGCAGCGCCGGCGGCTTTGGCAGTTTCCTGCATCACCAGCGTCTCGTCCCCATCGTTCAGCTTTATGAGCCGGCTGCAGCTAACCTTTGCGATTTCCCCGATGGACACAAGCCTGTCGTCCTCGTACCGGCAATGATCGCGTAGCACCTCGACAAAGTGCTGGTCAAATTGGTCGCGCTTCTTCCCCAGCTCCGAAATTTGTTTTCCGAGCGACGCCGACATTTGCTTCTCTGTGACCTCCACGATCTTGTGGATCTCCTCGAGCACCTTGCCCCCAATTTCACACTCCAGGGCCAGCCGCTCCTTCTCGGAGATCTGACGCTTGAAATTGTTCTTTTCGGAGTACATGTTGTTTCGCTTCTGGTCCTGCTCGGTCATGAAGTGCTTCTGCTTCTGCCGCGCTATGAGCAGCAATTGCGTCACCTGAAGTCGTCGTTGTATTCACCTATAGCAAAAACTATGTCTGCCGGGCTGGCGATCGGAAACAACTATGGAACTCAACAAGTACGTAGGTACGAAATAAGATCGTGCTACTCAAACTCAAGGACAAGTCATGCAAGGAAATCGGTGGATTCAAAAGATTCAAGAAAGTAGAAGTCGCAGTGCCCTTACAACTTTTTACCTCCTCGATTTCCAGTTTTAGGTTCTTCTTGCGCACTTCGAGCTCTTCGATTTCCTGGTCGACAGCGAGACGGTCTTTGTCAATGGATTCCAGATCTACCTTGAGCACTTCCGCTGCTTCCGCAAGCTCTTTTGTCAGCTTCTCCCGGGTTTCCATACTTGACACCGTGGTGGAACCCAGCTCGGTCTTGTAGTTCGTCATTTCCAGTTCGAGATTCTTCATGTTCTCATCACGTTTTTGCAGCGTCACTTGTCGATGCTTCAAAGCTTCCTCCATATTGACTCGGAGTCCTTTATACAGTTGGACCTGGCGAAAAGTTGTTCATATTCATACTTATTTTCGCTGTTCCTCGTTGTGGATGTTGCATACAGAACTTGTTCCAATTCATAGATAAAGTTAAAGGATGGCCGTCCTCATCTTTGATGATGGCCCTGTGTCCCTGTCGTGTTCTTATTTCGAATTGATTAATGATTATCATCATTCAATCTCGTTTCCATCTGATTTCCCCCGAATCAATTCTCGTCCAGCTGAAAAGAAAAAAATTATAAATATAGTACCAGGTCGCGACTCGCCGTGACTTTTTTCTTGTGGTGCTTTTCAATCTCGAGATCAGTGAGGCTCGGCAGTGCCGTCTTGACGCTGCGAATTTCGTTTCGTAGCTGCTCCGCCCGAACTGCCATGTCTTTCCTTTCGCTGTGGAATACCTCGTCCAACCAGTCGATCTTCAGCACGCCAAACAGCCTTGACAGCCATCGAATGTGGTAGTCAGTCAGGAGCTCTGCTTCCGTGGCGGTCCGCAAGAGCCCGCCCCAGATTTCCGGGGGACACGACAGCGCGTTTTGCAACAACGAGTAGAAGTAAAACGAATGCGAGCTGTGGTCGTCAGGTGTTGGTGGCGCAAAGCGCTTCCGCATGTACTCGTCACACAAAATAGTTTCCATCGTGATCTCCAATGCCCGGGACCGCAGGAATACCTTGGAGTTGAGATGATGTCGTGTTCGGCATCACCACTAGCCCAAGTGAACTGGAATGAATGTAACCAATCAAATTCAAAAAATTCACTCTTGACGAGCACAAAAGCAGCATGCGTGGAAATTATTACGCACCAGTAGTAGCATGAGAAGTTGTAGTGACGGCATTGATATTGAAGCAACTGGCGATACAACTCCCATTCACTGGTGAAAACTACTTGTCAGGAAAACAAGCTGCACCTGTTTGAACGACAGAATTCGTTTGTTTGGATCCTTTGCGGCCGCTTCTCGTTCCGCCATGATTGCCTCGTGCGAGCCAGCCCGTTTGCTGACGACGGAGGAGATTTTTGAAAATATCGATTTGTTTTCCTTTTCCTTTCCCCCTCCTGCGGGCGTCGTTTCTTTCGAACTGCTCGTGTCCCCGGATGATGTGGTGGTCGAGGTTTGTTCCCCTGGACTCTCCGCCACGACCGTATGAATTGCAAAAGTGTCTGGGTCTAGAAGAATGCGAGATTTGTCATGCATATTTCTCATGACCCATGATGTTTGTAATGCATGACCTAGCATCGCAGACTTTTAGAGGGCTTCCTGATGCACCTTCCGCATGAGGAATGCCCTCTCCGTGTAAGCACAAATTGCACCCATCTTGCCGGCCATGCAATACAAATTTTTTTAGAGTCCAAAAACAGCATGACAAGTTGTAATCTTCCAGACCTAGACATTTTTACATTTGATAGACCGCAGCATCCGTCGACAACTGGCGCTCCACGACATCGGCGTCCGGGTTGTTCAAGTTTTCCTCTTATCAAATGCAAAAATGTCTGGGTCTGGAAGATTAGAACTTGTCATGCTAAATCCGAATGATGCAAAAATCTGTGTTGCGTGAGTACCAAAAGCTGTCCGCTTTTGACCAAATTGCGCGGGAGTTTCTCACGCAGGAAAGGCATGATAGAGACCCCAGAGAATCTGTCATGCTAGGCCTCGCATTCCAGACCTCATGGCTCATGCAAAACGTACATGACAAGTCAAAGTCTCAGAATCTTCCAGACCCGGACATTTTTGCAGTTGATACCTCCCAGGCGTAGGAGGGCAAAATGTAGCTCGGCCCGTCCTTCCGGTTCATCGACGAGATCCAGGAGCGGTGCAAGTCCGCGATCTGGGTCAGCTATCAAATGCAAAAATGTCTGGGTCTGCTGGAAACTTGTGATGCTGTGCGGCGTATCATGAGGAGGCCACAATTGCTGGCTCAGCATGACAAGTTTCTGAGCTTCTAGGTGTTGCCTAATCTGCATGACAAACTACGTCTCTGCATGACAGAAAAGTGGGGCTCTTTGGTAATGCGCATGACAGATTTAAGAGTCATGCCAGACAAGCATGACAAACTTGCATTCTTCCAGACCCAGACATTTTTACATTTGATATCAGCGTCACCGCGTTCCGTGCCTTCTCCTCCAAAATCTTCGTCAGCTCCTGGGCCGTCTCCATGCGGCCCAGCTTTTGCTTGGCAATTTCCTTCGCCTTGATCGTCGCATCTTTCGTCTTTTCGTAACCCTTCTGCGTCGCTTCCGTTACCTTCACGGCGGCCTCGCTCGTCCACGCCTTGGCGCGGTCGAACCAATTCGACATGATTGATGTGATAGATTTAGAGGGACGACCGGGACGTAAGTAGAAGTAGAACCAGCATGAAATATACTCTGGTGTGACACGACACGTCGACGCCGCGTCGCTTCTTACCTGCTTCAAAATAAACCCCCCGGGCCGGGTCGGCTATTAATGTTCGGAAACGAAACGCCCTCAATAATAAGCAGACTCAAGAACGCAGGTTCGGTTGGAAGTAGCCGGATGCGCGAACAATGATCTTCAACGTCTATACTACAACTAGAACTACTAGAAGTACCTATTGTATATTAATCCATCGAACTACTTTTATAGCTGTACTACTTCAACAGTAGCGACAAATCACTTTCGGGTGTACAGTGAGTGAATCCACTTGGTGGAAGAGGGAGGACCTGTCTTTGCAACATTAAGCTAGAGGAGGAAATTTTGGAATCAACATTCCAACATTTGACAACGCCAGAAACAGACGAGAACCAAACTGCTCGAGAACATGCACCAGGGAGTCACATTCGTGCACGATGAAGTTAACCAACCTAGACCTATGTATTGGTTTGAAATTGCTTTCTTTTTGACTCTCTCCACTTTCTCTCCCTCGTCTGCTGGTCGGTGTTTTAAGTAGTTCTTTTTCTCTGTTTCTGTGATTTGTCTGGCATGATAACTTAACCTCTCGCTACTGTACTTACCTGATAAGTTGTGATAATTACAACATACAAGGAAAGCGCAGGTTTGAAACCACATGCAATTGTGCAAATTGCGCTGTCTGACCGACACGTACGGCGAACCTCCTACCAAAAAAGCGACATGGAAACAAATAAAGCAGGAATGAGATTGCACGTGGTCTACAAGACTCTAAGGGAGACTCAATGTCAATGCACTTGCAGCGTAGTCTTGCTGGCGGAGGCGGTCATAGTTTAGTAGGATTGGAATTACATCATCTGTTTATACATGGGTTTGTCTTCATTTTCTTAACATTACATTTAGATTTACATCTTCCTTTGCGTTGCTTCAGACTGTTGTGTCTTGATGTTTCGCAGTCCTTTTGTTCTTTCTTTCCATTCCAAATGCGGCCTGCGTGCGCAAGGAAACCAAATCTCATCATATCGAAACAGGAGCAGAAACCAAAATTATTGAAATCGATAAAAATAAATCCATTGGAATTATTGGGAACGAGAGCTATGTTCATGCGATACTTTCTACTTTTGTTTTTCATTTTTTTTACAGTGGTTTTGCTTTTGTACAGAGAGACTTCATCAACAGGACTAGCACCAATCGTCAAGGCGACCCATGTCCAAGCCGCATGCCAAGACTAATCGCACAGCTTACCCTCCCATGTGCTAGCAGAGCCAAGTGCTTAGAACTACATTTTCTTCGCGAAAGTCCGAGGTTGACAACACAGCTGCAGCCGCAGAGCAGCTGCGAAAGGCCTCTTGCTCTACTCCTCCCGTCCGGAATCTTCTGCGACGTCTTGAAGATCAGAGGAAGCCGAGGCGGCCCGGCTCGAACTACGGGAGTCCGAGTCTCGGTCTTGCCCAGTGTCCCAGCAAAAAAAATGACCTTGCGGATATCGGTATGAACCGTCCTCACTTGTTGCAACCAGTGGCACGTCGTGTTCCTCGCCGTCGCGTACGGTATTTTCCGTGGCGCCATCGCCTGCCGATGCAGTTTGATGCTCTTCCTGGTCTGCCAGCAAGATCGCCAACTGCAGATCACGCAGCAGCGTTAGGCACTTCGGGTTCGCGACGGCCATCCGAAGTAGCGGGCATTGCTTGGTAATCTCTCTTCGCAGTGCCATCGAGGGTGCACGCGGGAAGGACGATTTGGATTTGTCTGTTCTTGCCAACTCTTCTTCGTTCGGGAACAGTGCAGGGTCCCGGAGTAACCGAAGCAAAATGCTGGCACAGCGTTGCATGGATGAGCTTGTGGGGCCGACGTGGCTGCCTGTCTTCCCGTCAGTCGAGGATCCTCTCCTGCAGCGCCTCACCAGTGACCGCGGGCAAAGGCTCAAAATGGCATCCTTGGTCGCACAGCACTCCTCCGCAATGACCCGGGGAATCCGCGTGGCGTGGTCGCAACAACAATTTAGAGCCCAGTGAAAAGTGGGCGGGCAGCACCATGCTTCAGTCACATCCTCGCCGGGCCCCTCCCAACTGGGGCAACATGGAGGCGGCCCGGTTTCCGCGGTGCCCTCAAGCATTAAAGTCCTGACACAGGGACACAGCCAGCAGCAGAACAAACCCTCGCACGATGCCTCCGTGTCGCACAAGCAGTGCCCGGCAAGACACCATACCGTGTTGGCCGACAGGTAAGTCACGTCGCAGGCAAGAAACAGAAGAGCGAACGCGAGACGGCTGCAATTGCACCACCACCTGGCTTTCCATAGCTCTTCGTCCAGCTCGGCACTCCACATCGGCTCCTCGCCGTCAGCCAGTAGGAGCAACGAGTCGCTTCGCCAATTAGGCTTTAGAGCAGCAGCGTCCGCTTCCTGTCCGGAATCCTCGTCGGAATCCGCCGTCAATGGCTTTCGCAGGAACGGCGCTGCTCGCCCCTGCCCTGGTCGTGCAGCTTCATCGTCCAGAACAACGCTATCGTGATCTACTTCTTGGACGTGAAGACTACTTGGCAACGGCGACGAACCTGCAGCTGGTGCCCCTCCACCACCGACCATCTGTTGCTGCCTCGGAGCCACAGCAATGTGGCGCTCGCGTCGGAGCAGAGGCTTTTTCAGCTCTTGTCGCAGCGTGGTTGACCGCGAGCCGCTGGTGCTCATGTCCCACCACTTAGCCGCTGTGCCGGGATTGATGCAACAGCTACAACAACAACAACAGCAGCATTCGTCGTCACCATGTCGATTTTCCTGTTTTCTGGCTTTCTTGTCGTGTTTTCTGGCTTCCTCTGCGAGCGCCAACGCCGCAAAGCGACACGCGTGATAGCTGCCGAAAGCGCGCACCAAATCCTGGACTGCGCGCGTGCGCACGAATACTTCGCGGTCCAGACGAGCATTAACCGCAGGTGATGTTCGTTGGCCTTCAGCTTCGTGTGCATGTTTTTGCTGGAAAGCGTTCTCTCCTTCGGCTTGCTCCTGCTCGATGTTATCACTGTTGCTACTGCCGATATTCGGGTCGACGCCCGGGTCGTGTGCCGGTTGTATGTCGTCAATTCGCATCAGCGTCGCTCTACTAATTCGCTCGCGCCTGCGGACTCGTCGCTCTTCCAACCGTTGGTTGTTCGCCTGTACACGCAGTTGAGCAACTTCCAGCTCAGGAGGGGCACAGTGACACAAACACTCCCAGGATCCACAGCATAAAGCTACGGCATTCTCAAGGTAGGTGTGCGCAACGTCACAATAGTCATTTTTCTGCCTGGCAGCGTGCTCCTTGCAACCTCTCGCTGCCCCGTAGCACTGGCGTAGCTTTGACTTCACTTTTTTCTCTTGTTCCGCCGACTCGCTATTTTTCATTTGCGCGGCTTTCGTGCGTTGCAAAATTGTTGTTTCTTTCCGTAGGCTTTGCTGGATTTCCTTCTCCATGTAAGGAATAACGGCGGTTTCCCAAGCTCGGCGACGTGTCTCAGAATCGAGGACAGCGGCATCCTCCGCTGCACCCTCGATGAACAATGAAACAAAAGCGTCGACGTTGCGCAAATCGTTCAGATCGTTCACACACACTTGGCGCGGGCAAAGTTCTCGCCGGCAACTACAGGACGCCAGGGTACTACCAGCACGAGCATCACTTCGCTGGGCACATGCGCCAAAAAGATCGCGAGGAGTTGTACCTCCTGCCACCACGCTTGCCGCTCCTGCTCCCCCTGCTGCCGTCATCTCTCCTGCTGAGTAGATCGCCTCCATGCAATTTGTCAGAAAACGGGTGCTCGGAAGCTCGGTGGAGTCACCTTTGCGGCAAAGCGGACACTTCCTGGCGTGAACCTGTTCTCCTCCAAGGCTTTCCAAATGTTCGCTACACTCAAGACAGAAGGCATGTCCGCATCGCATGAGGCAGGCTCTGCCGTCAATCTGCTGTAAACAAACGGCGCACTCAATGCGGTTTTTCTTTACGTTGCTGTTGTCTGTCCGAGAAGCAAGAACCTGGGAACCGGCATCAGCATACCGAGTTTTCTGATCATCTCGATCTCGGCCTGCTGCCACTCCGCAAACTTGGTCTCCACCATCATACATCAACTGCATGCGCAGCGCAAAATAGAAACGAAACTCGTAGCTCCGAATTGGCCGACGAGGTGTGCGGCGAATCTTTCTTCCCGGCGAAGAGGAAGTACTAGCTCCGTGTCCGAATACCGCGCTGCCGAAACGAAACCCAGTGGCTCTCGCACCAACATCGCTTCCACCAACGGCTCCTGTGAAGATGGGAGACCTAGAGGAGGAGCCGCTGCTTCCACCAGATCTGCTGTCAAAGCGAGACTCAAATTTCAGGCCCGAAGTAACCGGCAGAGTACCTCTGCGGCACAACGAAACGACAGCAAGGAAGAACACGAGACCAACGACATGTTTCCGCTGTGCGAAGGTGGCACTTCTCGTGTGAAGGTAGAGCATGTTGGTCGTGGACGCTGCACATTGAAAAACATTCACAAGTTGTCATGGACTACAACGGAACAAGAAAATTATCAGTCACCGACGTTTCCGTCTTTTGCTCTGCCCAAAATATAAATTTCATCCGATGCCGGGACCTGAATCAAGCAGAGCGAAGTAGACAGTGTCGACCGCGAGTCCAGTCCCTCCATCTTCCGGAAAACCAGAAAAGAAAAAAGTGACTGTCTTTAGTTTGTAGAACACTGAATCTTGGTTTTGCTTTTGGTGTATGAAAAAACGACTGTGGTTTGACATTCATCTGCGTGGTAGTTCATTTGGATGAATACTAGCACCAACTCCACAATTGAAAAAAGCGGCACACTATCGCTTTGTGTGGCCCTGGACCACTACCACTTTACTCAAATTATAGTTTCGTCGACTGGGAAGATGCGGTGAAACGCAGCAGGAGCTGTGGACAGAATTATGGCGTTCTATTTTGACTTTTGAGCATGAGCACACCATTGAATTATAGAATTCTACGTGTACTGGGAAGCCAAACTAGCCCTCACGTCGACGACACAAATAGTCGTCGTACATCCCTGTGGGGCCTGCTGGAGGGGCCCGCGCACGGTATGCGTCGTCAGTCGCTGTTTATAGGGTACTTTCACAAGAGCTCTTCGAGGCTCGTCATCTTCACTTCTTCTTTTTCTTTTTTCCGTCGTCTTTTTTCTTGTTGGGCTGGCTTGGTCCCGCCATTTGCGATACCTTCTCCACGGCAAGCATGACCTCGTCCTGGCCGACGTTCTTGTTTGCTCCGTCCGTTCGGTGCTTCATCTTCTGGATAACCTTGCAGACTTGCTTGAGGAAGTCCCGCTTCGTCTTGATTTCTGGATTGCAAAACGATCCATCTTCCTTCTTTAGCAGGACCTTCACGCGCCCCTGGACCAGCCAGTCCCGCGGGTAGCACTTGCTCATCTCCAGCGCAACCCGGAGCTGAAGCTGCTTCCCAGCCTCGGCCATTTCGGGGGCCGTCGGGTGCGCAACACAATGCTCCTTGCCGAGGCGCCGACCCTCGGGCACGGTTTTCTCGGAGTTGCAGTAGTTCGGGTAAAAGATGTTCCACCCCGAGGTATCGGCGTCTGTGGACGAAGCTGCGGCCATTTTTTCTCTTTTCTATGGCGTTCTTCAGTCAAGGTTTACAGAAACAGTAAAAGAAAATGATCTGGATCTGCTTCTGCAGATGCAGTGCAGCTACGACAAAAAAATAAAAAAAGACCCAAGAAGTACAAATAATGCTTTGTCGCTAGGAGACGGAGATCACAGTATGTGTTGAGTAGTTCTGAATCGTGTTGATGTCGTTATGAAACTGTTTTTTGATACCATCTGGTTCTGTTACTCTTTGGAGAGGTCATAAGTAACGTCACTGTGTACATAACATGATGACCTTCTTGGTGCCTTGTCGATAAAATCAATCAAACATGAAGATCCTACTTTACTTTATTTGCCGTATCAATCTTTTGTGATGTAGAAAAAGTATAGTGGTGGAGGTGGATCTCTGGCTCTGCACGCGAGTGCACGAAAATAGGCTTTAGTCGTTTACATTTTCATTTGGTGTTGTATTATAATGGAAACAATTGAAATTGATCATCGTCAGTCTCCAATACTAATGCCAATGCTGATCGTCTGGTTCTGATCGTCGAATCAATTACGAGCCTCTTCCTGCGGCGGTCGGAGAGTGAAGTGAACGTCAATAAAAGCCATTTCTAGGCCATTCCGCGATGGGGACATCATTGATTTTTATTTTTTCAAAACGAAAACGTCGAACATCTTCTAAGCAATGAAGCAAACAAAAGGAGAAGCGGTACGCTCACTCTGATTAGTACTGAAGCAGCTCTGTTCCAGTTTCCCCGACACATCTTCATCAGGTTCAGGACGACATGTCGTCCTGAGCAAAGAAACAGACGCATACCTTTAGGTATACTTCTGCGGGCGGAAAATGCGATTAATACATCAACCTCGACCGCGAGCGCGACGATGAGGCTCGAGCTGGACTTCTTGAATACCTTTCAATACTTTCTCGTTCTGAGACTACTTTCTCAGTGAAGGAATCAGAATAACGATAATTTTGGAGAGGACGAGCAAGCAACTTTAACCTACTCTACTTTGCACTCGGCAGTCAGAAGCGTCCTCAATGCTGCAGCTTTAGATGTTGAAGCTTTGCTTGCCTCGACGTAAGATGCTTCTTTGGTGGAAAAGCAGATCGTCCAGTGCCTCCTGGATTCGGTGCTGCTGCCGCTCGATGTCATTCAAGTGCGCGGCGTGTTCCTTCCAGAGCTGTTCCTCTGCGGAGATGTTTTCTTTGCTCGAGGGCTTGATGGTTAGGTGGCTCATGGCCTCGAGCAAATGATTGCGCAGTGGTTTTATAAGGAATGCATGCGCGAACAACCCAACATGCGTCGCGACCCACCGTTTGATTTGCAGAAAGGCACTCAGAATGTGGTCCGCGGCAACAGGGAGGTACTTCTCGACTTCCTGTTGGTCAAACCGACGATCCAGCTTGCTAAGTGAGTCCATGCTTTTCCTGTTTTGTGGTTTGTGGCATTGAGAAAATGAAGATGTCAAACGATCAAGGAAGGAATAGGAATACAACATAGCTAAGTACTTACTAGCTTCAGATACTCGGAAGGCTACGAATCAAGGTATTTGCAGCTGCGGATTGTATTAAGCCACATGGGCACGAAGCAAGTAGCTACTGCTACAGTAACAGTAGCGGTAGGAGTACTGTTGGAAATAAAATAGCTCAAGACTAGAACCTTTTGAAACTGGAACAGTTCACGAGGACCGGCTTCGCCCACAACGACAACAAGAAGAGCGTCTACTTTATACCTTTTCACGTCCATTTCGGCCTGGACGCGGGTGATTGCCGCCCGCACCCGCTTTCGCTGGTCGGTCTCCAAGACCACCGGGCGCACCATCGCGGGGTCGATCTGAACCATCGAGACGTCTTCCATGTCATTGGGATTCTGCTGTTCGCCGCGCATGATCGTACTTTGGTTGATTCCGTCCGGGTTGTACTCTTCCACCGTGTACCAGATGTGCTCCTCCTCCGGAATGCTGGGTCCATTCAGCACGCCAATGCGCTCGCCGATGGCAATCTCCGCCGTGCTGTCGCGCCCGACGCGGGTAGTCAACCCGTCGGCGCGGGTCACAAAAGTCCCATTGCTGCTCATGTCAGCCAGAACCTGGTGTAATATGTTCTTAGGTGTGGTGCATTCATGACCTGGTCGTTGTTCGAATAGAAGTCATTCACTTGAACTTGTTAGAGCAGGACAAGGACAATACTATCGTCCTGAGCTTGAACGCGCTCTTCAGGGAATGGAATACATAGCAGAGCTTCTCGCTTTCTCCAAGGACACGTCCTTGAGCTTAAGTTTTCTACCATGCGGCCCTGGTGGACGCACAACGCGAAATGTGTGGAGGAAATTCGCAGATCGTCGATGTGTTCGGTGACGAGCGTCGGATTACGGCCCACCACGCAGCAGTATCCGGTCCCTTTTCTTTTCTTGGTTAAGTCCACGACAATCTGCCTCGTGATGTTGAGCCGGCACTTAGGATCCAGCTTCAGGATGATCTTCCGCTGCGGCGGAAGATGCTCCGTCTCCTCGTTGGGCTGAATGTAGGCCAGGACATAATTTGTGAACTCCTCCACATCGTCTATGTCGTTCTCCTTGATCGTCTGTTTCGCAATGAACCTGTGAGTTTGGGGCGCATGATTTCGGGCCAACCACGTATCTGGCTGTAAGTGTGCTCATCTTGCCATGATAAGACGTAGACATGCTAGCGCCAATAGCGTCACCCTGCTCGTCACCAGAAGACTCGCACTACAACAATTTTGGCAGAGACGAGGCAGATGAAGAAGCACCACGTACAACGCGACATTCCAGCATGTCAAGCAATTAGCAATAAGCATGATCACAGTCTACTTCATCACTAAAACCATGATGCGTACGCATTGGGCTGGTTGTAGATCGCGGAGAGCATCTGTTGCACGATTCGCTGAAACGCTTGGCAGCTTTTCTCTATGGCGTCGTCGTATGCCTCATAGACAGCCTTGCGGATTTCGTTACGCTTTTCCAACAATTCCCCATGTTGCCCATATAGCCGACTATACCAAGGTTCGTCTGACGACGACTGGATATTTTATTTTTTGCGATGTTGAGCCATTTCCATGATGTGTCAAGCAGACACTGGAAGTAGACTGATGTCATAAGTACTCATAGTCATCGATGTATACAAAAAGCAGCAAAAATCATGGCAAGGGAGCGCATCACGGAGATCCATCTCCATGGCAACGATATGAAGTGCCTGCGAATATTCTTAGAGTAGGAGTACTAGAGCAACGATAGAAATAAGAACACGACGAGGTGAAATCACTTCATCGCTTATACCTTGATGGTCTTCATCCAGTTTACGATAGCAAATTTTTCGCGTGTCAGAAACCACTGCAACCTCTTCGTGACGTACGAGACCTGGCGTTGCAGTACGCCATGAGTTGTGGACTGGAAGATCTTCGTGACCACGTCTTGCCAAGTGGTTTGGTTTAAGCCGACGCCCCCGCACTGACTCAGCTCCTTATTCAAGTACTGCAAGACCTCGTCCATCTTGTTCGGCAGATTGGGGTGCGCGAAGTGCACACTAGCCTCGCACTCCTTCAGCAAGCGCGCCAGCGCGGCCCCGCCGGACAGCGACTCGCTGAAGAAGTGCTCGCTGTTCGCGGTAGAAAGGGATTCGTAGTACTGTCCCAACTGTCTCCAGGTTTGGAACCGCAAATCTGGCAGTTGAACGGGTTCGCTCGCGTTGCCATAGTTTGTCAGCTCCTCATCCTCCAAGTCCTTCCCAAACTGCACGAGCTCCTCCAAAAGGGTTTGACCAGCAACCGTGGGAGATGAACTACCGCGGCTGGAATATTGTCCTTGCCCAGATGATGGTGCTGAAAACGAGTTCTGTCGTATGCTGCCGTCCAGCAGAAACGACGAACAGGCTGCAACGCTCGCGCCAGCGTTGCGTGCGAGGATGATAGTGGTCTCGATGTTCCGGTCGAGCTGCAATACCTCGCGGTGCTGCTGGTCCAAGTTCTGCAGCTTCGAGTGCATCAGCTTCCCCCACAAGGGCGCGACGCGGTTCACGAAGTTTTTCTCGTGGTAAGCGAGCAGATACGCGACCAAACTGTCCCGGGCGCTGAAGAAGCGAACCCGTTTCGTCGGCCGGAAAATTTGCCCGCTTTGAAGTGCGGTGTCGGCCGCTCCACCGTCGTGGTCGTCTTGGTCGCCGTTTATGATGGCGACGTTGGACGTTTTGCGGACGGTATTAGCAACTACGGCGCCCCCCTTTGAAGATGAGCCGTGGTTTCCATCCTGCCCGTCGACGTCTTTCATGTCCGCGTCTGCAGCACCTCCTGCGTCCGCGATTCGTGGTGTCGTCAATGGATTCGCACCTGGATCATCTGGTGCAGGGAGGTCATGCATGATCTGGTCTTGTTGCGCGTCTGTTCTTGTTCCTGCTCCTCCGCCCATATTCACATCAGCGTCGCCATCGGCAGATGAGCCATAAATGTCGTAGATAAGGTCTGGTATCGGAAGCAGAAAGTACTCTTTCCCCTGCTCAGCGTGACTGGCGGGCTGGTCCAGGATTACTGGCTTGCCGCGGCACAGTTTGCGGACCCAACCTGGCCAAGCGTTCACCTCGCTCGAGTGGTGGTCAAAGGCGTTTGCATTTTGAGAGCTGAACGGGTAGTGGCCACCTGTCTGCGAGTGCAGCGGCCTGCGAAAATCAAAAGTTCTTGTATTTGGGAATTTATAATTTTGGTTCAGGATTGATCACGATCACTTTCCATCAGTTGTTTTTCATCTTCTCGCACGCTGATCTATCATTGTGGTGGAAAGCCTGAGGGGAAGCGATAGCAGTAGCAGTAGCACGACCTCGAAGTCGAAATGTAAAAAATAAAAAGGATGAAATCTCTGCAAGGAAGCAAGCTTTCCTTCGCGTAAAAAACGTTTAAAAATACCGTCCGCCAGCGCCTGCTCCGATGTTGAATTGACTGCTGGTGCGCGCCCGCCTGCCCGTCGCTCCGGCCGCGGGATAGTCCGGGAGGTCCAAAATCTGGATCTCGTCACGCACCTCTGGCGTGATAATTTCTACGCGAACCGGGCTGGCGATCAGCACGCGATCGCCACAGCGCTCGTTTTCGACCGCAATGAACTTTTCCAGTTCTTGCTCGGTCACCTCCCGGCAAATCTTGGTCCTACCACTGCTCCCGGAAGAACTCGACGAAGATGAGCCTGTCGTGTGAGGGTACATCCGCTTTGCAGAGGCACTGCTGGAGGAGGACGAAGACAACGTCGCATCTTCGTAGACGACACACCTCACACCACCTGACGCAGGCCCAGGACGGAAACTGATTAGCGTCGGCCTTCGCTGTCCGAGCCGGCTTTCCTTCCACGTGGGCTGCAACTTCGTCAGACCAAATGCGCGCGCTATGGTGTGAAAACCACGAGCACCTTCGGTGAAGGAAGTGAGGAAAAAAATTTTCCTAGCTTTGTCTTTCGCTCTGTTTGGGCCTCCATTGGTCTTCGTTATCGACACAAACAGGCTTGGACACAGGAGTAGATGAAACGAAGACAAAATTGTTAAAAAGCAAAATAACACACAGAAGAGTTCTTCAGGTCTCGCGCCGATCTTCTCGATGAAACAAAAGTAGCAAGAAGCAACCTGATATTACCTAGAACGGCCGGCACAGCGAGAGCATCGATTGCGAACTCAGAGTTTTCCAGATCGCAAGACTCGACCGCCTTGCAGACATCCCAGATGGAGCCAATCAGGTCACTCACCGCCCTATGCTGACCCCCGTTGTAACTTCCACCACGATGTTGGCCGTTTGTACCGCCGCCACTTCGCCGCCCGCCGGCCCGCTGCGGACTGGCGGGGGCAGCTCCCGGGAGGTCGTGGTGCGTTCCGTTCGCGGAAGAGTAGGTCCCGAAATTATTGACGCCGGCACGCGGAGGCGGGTTATAATTGCGTGTGTGGTACCGCTCCTGCGATCCGCGACGACTGTTGTTGTTGGAATTCGAGGCATTGAACCAGTGCAGACCCGCGGATCCCGCGCCTTGGTAGGTTCGTTCGCGCATCGCTGCATCGAGCGAGCGGGCACTGAAGTTGGCGCCTGCTGTTGTACTTGACGGCGCGTAGCTACCAGCAGTGCTGCTGCTGCTTCCGCCGATCGTGTACACCGCGCCAGTGCTCTGCACACTTGTGTAGCCGTAGTTCGGTGGCCCACCCGTCAAGTTATGCTCATCCTTTTCGTCAATGGTTTTCTGGCGCTTCAGCTGCGGCCGAAATCGATTGTCTAACACGCCTGTACCTGGCGAAACTACTCCGCCGCGCTTCATGGCCGAAGTAGAGGCCATGTTGTTCGTCCTAGCGTAGGATCCGAAGCGATTGTCTTGATCGATTTCCATTTTCTTTCTTTGTCCCTGATGGTCGTGGAGGCAAGGAGATCTTCCACGGCGCTTCTAACGCAAGAAGCCTCTAGTTCTTCTTTTTTTATGTAGGATTGATATCTTCCAGCAAAAACAAAATTTTGATGTCATAAAAACAAAGCCACGACTTTCTTTCTTGATTACGACGCTCTATTATACTTAACTTCGCAAGATATCATATATTTTCCATCGCACTAAAGTCGAGAAAGTGAAAAGACATCTTTTTCGTCGCAAGGAAAGTCTCTGGCTGTGAAGGCAGTTCATCATCGATCTTCATACCAAGAGAAGCCGCTTGAACATGCGCTGAAACTAAGAGCTTCACCAAGAGGAGCTCACTGAAAGAAGTTCCACAGGGGGACCAAGTGTGGAATAAGCAGTGCAGGTCGAGAACGCGATCTTCCTCTTTCTCAAGTAAAAATCATACCGCAAGAAGAGAGGAGGCTACACCAAACATGCTTTGCATTTGCATTTGCTTCAGTTGCGCTACAACCTAGAGGCAACGAATTAGCGCGCAGCGCGGGCGTTTGCGTTTCGCACCTGTTTCTAGTAAAAAATGTGTAGGAACAATATTGGTCCACGAAAATTCATCTCAAAAGCCTATGACTAGCGGCGATACCAGCTCGTAAGCAACAAAGCATGTTCGACGAGCGAATTTATTTCTGAGTTACTTGCAGCACCAATGACGGGCCTGCTGCCAGATTTTTGTTTGCCGCCCGGATCATACTGAGACGGAACTACAACAACCTGGCGATTCACGACGATCAGATCTTTGCTCAGTTCTCGCTCGGACATGATGTCGGAAATCGACATTGACATCGTCCTCTCTCGGCACAACACAGCGAAGGGACCTGAACTTTCACACTGACCTCCAATCAATGAAAAAGTCGTCACAGCAAAACAAGAGCAAGACTCAGCGATCAAATGATAAACGATACGCGACAAGAAGAGCGATGTTTGAACAAGAGCGACGTTTCCTTAGCCAAAAATGATAAAAAAAAATCTTCACAACATACACAGCCAAAAGCTTCTACTTCGACTGAACAGCCTCCATTTCGGTGAACACCGAGCGCCCTGTGATGACGATTTTCCTCCGTTCGATGTATCCATGAAGCTGAACACGGAAGATGGTGCGGACTTTGAGAAGATTGAGATTGTACCTCGCCCTCGGACACGACCACGACGCAATTGTAATTACTGAAATAAAAAAAAGAGTAAGCCTAAGCACGACCTCATCCTCAGCTTGTCGGTGCAGGCGTGATAGAAGCGAGAGTGATCGGCGACACTGGCCGCATCTCTGCCAGTGTGGCATTTGCGTTCACGTCAGTTGACCCGTTTTCTAGTCCTTGATATTTACAAGGGAAAACGGCTAATTGGCGGGCGATTCGAACTTTTCCAAAACTTTTCATTTGACTTTTCAGGATTTCAGGGTATTGAAAACGATTTGATAAAGCGAGTCAGAACGAAAAAACGCAGTGAAGATACTCCAAGCGACAGAACAGGGGCGCCTGCGAGGTCTTGGGCGCCGACGCCTCCTCTTGTCCCGCGGGTGATCGGCGAAGCCCGAGCGACCGCCTTTCCACCCGCCGAAGCGTGCGCGCGCGCCGGGTACCCGCCGACCGCACGCAGCCAACGGCTGCCGGCGCGGGCGCCCTAAAGAAAAAGGCCATGACCGCCCATCGCACCCACCCGCCCCCCAGGCCCGGAAGGCCTACCCGGGAACTGACTAGGAGGAGGGCTACCGACACAGGGAAGGGGGCCGGTCCGCCAGACCCTAAACCCGACGCAACCGGGCACCCGGCAACGCGCGCCCTCGCCAAAAAACGCGCGCGCCCAAGCCTCACAAACACCCGGAATCGCGGCGCCAGCCCGCGCCTCCTGCCGCCGGCGGGCCGCCACCGCGAAACGGCCCGACCCTGGCAGCTTTCTGAATGCAAAGCAACCACCGGCCAAAAGCTGCCGGCGGTGTGTGCTGCTGTTTCGCGCTCTTCCACATGAAGAAGATCAAAGCGCGCCAGCCTGTTGGGCTTTGTTTGACTTCAACGAACCGCCGGCGCCGGGCTCTATCGGTCGCCGACTGATAATACTAACGACGCAGGGGGGCCGACAAAGAAAAGGGGCACCCCCCTGAGGCGCCGGCCGCGTGGGGTTCTGGCGATTTGGGGCGCGCAAAAGAGCGCCCCAAAAAACTCGCGGCAAATCAGAAAAGCGAAGCCGCACGACAGGGCCGGGCGGGGCTTCGTTGGTTCGGAGCATTTGGCCGGCCGCGAAAGCGGCCCCCACCTTTTCGCCGGTTTCTATGCGGCGGAAGCTTTGCAAAGGGTGCCGGCGCGCAAAGAAAAAACACAGAAAAGCAAAAGCGCGCCAAGCGCGCGAGGCCAATCCCCATGCCATGGGCCCGGTTTGCCTTCGGTTTTAGGGCGCTCCACCGCGGCGCCCGGATCGGCCCCATGCCGCCGGGGCTGGCTTTCGGGCAGGGGTTCTGAAAATTTGGCAAAGAACTGCCATGCTCTCCAAAAGACGGCCAAGCCACGCGGCATGGCCATACCAAAAGCGGCACGGTGGGCCCAGAAAAAGCACGCAGTGGCTGGCCAGGGCAACGGTCGGCGGGCAAGGCAGCCAGCGGCACCGACCTCACCACCTCCGCCACGGAGGCTATATTTGGCACGCTGGGCACACGCAGCAGCGGCTTACCGTCCGGCAGCCCCACACGTAGCAAGCAAACAGGCCCCGAGGGTAAGTAAGCCCCCACGACGTCCCCTCCCCTACGTCGCACGCAGGGGCGCAGTTCCGCCCGTGCACCAACCACATCGCCCGGCGCCCCAATATGGCTCGCCCCGCCCGAAACGGTGTCGAGCGTGCCATGCGGTCCGACGTCGGACCGCACGGTATGCTTGTCGGAAAAGCGAAACAGCAAAGGCACAGGCCCCGGCTGACCAGATAGAGACGAAGCAGATCGCCCAATCCCGGCCGACAGGGTGGGGCGCAGGGCGAGCGAAGGGCGAGACGAACGATGGGTGGCAATCGGGCCGCCGGCACGTAGAAAGTAGACCCGCGGCGGCGCCGCCCGGTATTCCAGGCGGGCGCGCAGGCAGGCCGGCGGGGCCCAACATGCAGGCGCCCCCCCCACTCAGAGGGTGGGAGGCCCCCAGGCAGGCCGGCTCCGGCCGGCGGGCGCCTGGCGGATGCGGCGGAATCGCTTCGGCACCCCAAAAGCCCGCCTCCCCCGCCCGGGCCCGGCGGTGCACAGGCGCCACGCCCGCGCGGCTGTTGCCTGCCGGCACACTGTGGCCGGCCCCGGTCTAGGTCGGTCGCGGGCGGGGGGGCGAAGGACTGGCGCGGCCGGGCCGGGTGTTCCTTCCGTCTATGGGTTTGGGCAAACCACCGCCAACTCCAGCGGCGCCCGGGCCCCCAAGAGCCCGCCGCCGCAAGTGTGGAGTACGCGGAGCGCATGCCCCGCACGCGCCCCGAACGGCGCAACGCGCCAAGTTCAGGGGGTCGGTAGCAACCGCCGAAGCCCGGGCGCCCTCTCTTGGTTCGCAGCAAGCGAGCGACACGCGCACCGGCGCCCCCGGGGCGTGAATCCGCTGCCCGGTGGCGCATGCGACAACATAGCGCCGGCCGCCCGCCGGGGCGGAGCCGGCCGCTTGCCTGGCTACGTGCGCAATAACCGCAGGCGTGCCTGCCGGGAGGCTGTGCCTCTTTTCGGGCGCAAGGCAGCCGCCCGAGGGCGGCCCGGCTGGCGGGCAGGAACAAAGGGCAGGCGCCGGGCGGCGAAACTTTTCCGACCCTCTACCGAAAACTCTGCCGGAAACTTTGCCGAGAACTTGCCGAAAACTTTCCCCCGGACTTTCCCGAAAAGTCGGCGAAAACCTTCCGCGAAACCTTCCCCAAAAATTCTCCCGTTTAAAAGTCGACCAAAAGTTACAGACCGGGAGTTGAAAAGTCAACCAAAAGTTTTCGGGTCCGAAAATGATCCCGAAGCGGGAAAGTTTCGGGAAAGTTCGGGGGAAAGTTTTCGGCAAGTTCTCGGCAGATTTTCGGCACTCAGACAGAAGATTTCGCCGCCCCCTCAAAAGCCGAAAAGCCTGAAGGCGTGGCTGCGCATCCGCCAGGCTTGCGCAGAATCCTGCTGCCCCCCCCCTTTTTTACATGGCTGAGGCGGTCTCCCCGAAAATGGGGACAGAGCCTCCTGGGCGAACTTATTGCGCGCGCCGGCGCAGCAAGATGTGAGGGGCGCCCCGCGCGTGCCCCTGCTGCGCCGGCGCCCTTTCTACTCGCGAAAAGCCGGCCGCGCAAGGTAGGCCGCCGCGACCTAGGCGGAGCACTCTGGAGCGGCGGCATGGTCTCGGCGCTTTGTATGTAAGTGCGGGGGGACGGCGAATATGAAAGAGAAAGGGGCAGGCCGGGCGGCCTCTAGCTAGCGCCAAAAGAAAGGCGCCACGCCAAAACGTGAGGCGCGGGCAGCTCCAGCGAAGCGCGCCACGCCATGCGGCCCGCAGGAACATGCGAGGCCGGGCCGCGCGGCGTGCTGCGCCCCTACTTCAATGCGCCAAACATAGCCGCCGGGGCGGAGATAATGAGGCCGGCGCCGCTTCTTTGCCCGCCGACCTCTGCCCGCGCCACGTTTTTGCTTTTTCTGGGCCCGCCGTGCCGGGGCGGGTAAGGTTATGCCGCACGGTATGGCGGCCGGTTGGGGAAAATGGCAGGCGTTGGGCAACTTGCCAAAACGCCTTCCCGAAAGCCAACCCCGACGCTATCGGGCCGACCCGGGCACCGCGGGGGGCGCCCAAAAACCGAAGGAAAAGCGGGCCCATAGGATGCGGGCGGGCTTCGCGCGCTTGGCGCGTTTCTTCTTTTTTGCGTTGTGTGTTATTTTTCGCGCCCGCGCCTTTTGCAAAGCTAGCGCCCCCCGCTGAGAACCCGGCACAAGGGCGGCCGCTTTCGATTCGCGCCCGGTTTCGCGGCCCTGCCCTACGGCTTCGCTGTTCTGGCTTCGGGCGAGTTTTTTGGGGCGCCCTTTTGGGCACCCCAAGTCGCGCGCCAGAATCCCACGCGGCCGACGCCTGAGAAGGGTGCCACGTTTGCCGGCCCCCCTACGTCATTTTTTCAGTCTTTCTACCGGCGGCCGACTGAGCCCGCCGGCGACTGCATTCATTGAAGACAAAAGCAAACAGGCGGGCGCGCTTGGGTTTTTTTCATCTTCAACATGCGAAAAAACGCGAGCCAACGCCCCAAGCCCCCGGCCGTTTTTGGCGGTTCTTGTCAGGAAAGCTGCAGAGATAGAGCCGGCCCACGGGGTCGCTACAGTACATCTTACAAGAGAAGGCAAACCACCCAGGCACACAGGCTCGTGCTGGAGAGCAACATACCACCCAGAGGGGCCACGGGGCCCCCGCCCGCCGGCTCGCTTGTGGGGCGGGCCACCCGGGGGAGTTGCGTTATCCATTTCCTGAACCAAAGAACACCCCACCGGGGAAGCCCACCCAACCGGCAGAGGTCGGCCACACATCGCGACGCCCGCCGCACGCACGGACGGCCTGGCGCGAGAGGTCGGCCCACCATCGCGCGCCATACCATGCGGTCCGACGTCGGACCGCATGGTATGCTGCCTCTCTGCTTCTCTCGTTCAAACAGACGAAGCAGAATAGACGGGCAACAGAAATAGACAGGTGGCGCCACCACAACGCGCCACAGACCCATATCACGCGCCGGCCATCGGGGTGGCCCCCCGACCGCAGGCCCTTGACACTTCTGCCACCGCTAGCGAGACGAGCGGAGGAGCCGCCTCTGCCCGTTGATTGCAAAAGGGGGGCGCCTTTCTTTGGCGCGCGCTTCGGTCGCGTCGCGTAACCGCGGAAAGGCGGGCAGGATACAGAATACCGGGGCGCGACGGCCTCTATTTTGTAAGAATGGCCAAGCGGCGGGCCAGAATGTAGGGGGCTAAAGGTACGTAGGACCGCGCGCGGCCGGCGTGCCATCCAAGGCACCGCGGCGGGGCGGCGCGCCCATTCGGGCCCTGGCAGCCAGTGCCATTGCTTATTTAAAAGGCGCTCAGGGCGAAGAGGGCCGACGCGCCCCGGCATTTCCGAAGCGCGAGGCGGCGATCAACATCCGGGCGAATACTGAAAGGCCAAAGGCCAGCGCCCGCGCACCACTTCAAAAGGTGCACAAAATGCGCACAGGGCCCCACAGCGCTCGCGAATAATCGCGAACAACCGACCACGGAGGCGCTGCCCGTCCGATGCGCGGCGGGTGGCATTTCCCGCAGCCTGCTTGGAGGCGTCGATCAAAATGGCAGGCAGCTGGCGGGCACACGCCGCGGCGAAGAGGTGCCGCCCTTTCATGCTCTGCCACTCCCAAAGTGCGGACTTACCAGCAAAAGGCAGCACGGTCCAAACAATTGTCGCAAAGCATGAATTGCCGACGATCAAAATAGCGACTTTGCCAAAAGTCAAAGTAAAAGTTTTGGAAAAGTCGCTATCCCGTTTCAATTACCCGTTTTCCCTTGTAAGATATCCTACACAGTTCTTTGTCGGGGCATTTTGCTCTTCCGGCGTCTTCCGCTCCACAAGCACGTAGAGCAGTCCGTCTTCCGCGGTGGATGTCGAATCTACCCGGAAATTCAGCACCCGTCTGCAGTCCGGCGCTCGCTCCGGCCCACTATCATCGACCAAGGACCGTCGCAGCTCCGCTCGCAAATCAGGAGGAGGAGGTTGGCTTCTGTTATCGGCAGCAAACGTCGTCCCAGAGGACTGGGAAACAAAATGGAGCTGGTTGCCGCAATTGTCGGGATTCAGTGGGGGGGACTTCGACACCTGGTTAAAACCCGGGTCCGCTGGATCGGCTCGCCAGTACCAGGAGTTCTCTTGGATTCCAAAGCTGAACTGATTCCACAAGACGCTGTCGTAAAGCAAAAACTTGACACTCGTTTGCTCCGCGATGTCCGTTTGGCGGTTTTCGGTGCGAAAGGCCTTCAACGTGAAGCGATTCGGGTTGTAGGTCTCGCAGGCCTCCAGGGAGAAGGAAACGTAGTTGAGGAACACGACGCAGGGATTGGTGCCGGATATCGCTTCCCCGCTGCACTCATCGATGGCGATGCGCGTTCCCAACGCGAGCTCGGGGAGAAGACCTGGCGTCGGCGTGACAGTTGGGGTAACTGTGCTGGCGGCCCCCGCGGAGCTGGTGTCTGGTGCGCGGTTACTCTGTGTCGTCGTACTTGTAACGGTCGTTGTGTTCTTCTTATCGGTTTCATATTCATCTTCAGCGTCACCACTACATTTTTTTGTAGTACGCCGAACTCGACGCAGGACCTTCGCCCTCGACTTCTTCTTCTCGAGGAAACTTCTACGCGTGAGCGTGAGGTTGATATCTGCATTTTCATTATTGTCGGCACCGACAATACGGCTCTTGTTCATTGAAGATGACACAGTTCCGACCGCAAGCGCAAACAACACATCAATGAACGTACTAGATCTAACGACGAAGAAAAAGACTGACGAGACGCTTCCTCTTCTTGTCAACATCCAGATGTGCTCGACGAAGCAAAGATAGTGATACCGAAATACCATTGCAAATGGGTGCAAGATTGATGTTCGACAATCTACTTGAAAAAACGAATTTTTCACTTTTTCTTTCTGGTTTTATTCTTTTTGTGCTTCATATGCTACTCGAGGAGGGTGCCTGCCATGGAGCTGGCCTGACAAGAATCATCAGAAAGTGAAAACTCAGAAAACATATACAACTTAAGTATCTAGAAACAAGTGTGGGCTGTTGAGCTTGACCTTGACGGCTAGAGTTTTCATTTGTTTGATTTCAGAACCGCTAGAGCCGTGCCCGCGCAGGCACAGAGGAGTGGATAACATTTCGAGGTGCTGACAAAGGATGAGAACGACGACGAGAAAAACGCGGATGTGATGCTGATGGTGGAGAACGAGATTGCATTAACCGTGTACCTACTTTGTGAGCACCTTCTAGGTAACGCCACAACCACACGACACGCACACATCGAGCAAGCTGAACGAACGGAGAGAGGCACGATGAAGGAGGACTGCCTGACTCATCAACATTTGGATTGGCTTCGTACGATTGTTGGGCGAATAAACAAAGCGAAAGGACGAGGACGACTACACGTAGGCACAATTTGTGCGGTGATATTACAACAACTTCCATGGCGTCTCGAGGCGCGAAAGTAACCCTGGGAACAACATTAGCACAGACTCAATTTAAAGCCTGCGTTTCTTGTGGGTTTCGGAGGTGTGGCAGCCTGCTCCCCCTCTGTTGGCAAGAAATTGTATATGCTGTTGCGTGGGTAAGTCAGCATTGTGTCGTGCGTACATGTCGTGACCGAGATCTTGTCTATTTTTGTTAGCAAGTAGTTGTATGAAACTGCCCGACATCGTGAATCATGACGTCAAGTAGGACGGCTTGGGTAAGTAGCTATCTGCCCCCGAAAATGCTGCCACCGGCGCTGTTGCCGAAGAGCCCTCCACCAGTGTTTTGTGCCGGTGCTGGCTGACTACCGAACAATCCTCCGCCGGTATTTTGTGCTGGTTGGCCCCCGAACAATCCTCCACCTGTGTTTTGTGGCTGCGCCGGTTGACCGCCGAACAGTCCTCCGCCAGTATTTTGTGCGGCTGGCTGCGTGCTTCCGAACAAGCCGCCGCCTGTGTTCGCTGGTTGTTGTGCGGTGGTGCTACCGAAGAGGCCACCACCCGTGGAGGTGTTTTGCGGTTGCGTGTTTCCAAACAACCCACCGCCGGTCGCTGGCTGCTGTGGTTGCGTTCCAAATAAACCTCCACCCGTAGCTGCAGGCTGTGTTTGTGCTCCTGGTTGCCCAAAAAGACTTGCATTGCTTTGCCCGCCGAACATACCACCACCAATGGCGGGCTGGGCAGCGGTTCCAGCTGGTTGCTGGGCAAATGCGCCGGCACCACCTGGTTGTTGCCCAACGCCCAAACTGCCTCCTAGCATGTTCGCTGCAACCCCGTTGTTGCCAAAATAGTTGGTCATGGAAGTTGCGCTTACGGAAGAGGTACCGGTTTCGAGAACCAGATTTCGCAGGTTGATATTTTTCTGGACTTGCGCGGCTTGCTTCAGCTCTTCCATACGCTCCTCGAGCTTTAGTAGCTCTCCCGCAATGGACCGGAACTGAGCGTAGTTAGCACGTAACGCAACTTCGATTTTTCGGCCCTGTCGTGTCGAGTGTGGTACAGAATTTCGAAGCTGTGCAAGCCAATAGAAGTAGTTCGACTTCGATCTCAATAATTTCCACTTCCTGTACTTTTCTATCATGGTTATGGTTAAGTATGCACTCATCGCAGTAAACCACGCAACGGTAAAAAAATGAATCAATGTACCGTAACAGCGCTTTCTTGGAATTCGTTCACTGCCAGCGCCTCCTGTCTTTCCCTTTGGTAACCAACAAGTGATTATGAACTGCAAAAATGTCTGGGTCTGGAAGAATTCATGTTTGAGTTTGAGTTTGTCGTGCTTGTCTGGCATGACTCTTAAATCTGTCATGCACGTTACCCAAGAGCCCCGTTTTTCTGTGATGCAGAGCCGCGGTTTGTCATGCAGAATAGGCAACAGCTAGGAGCTCAGAAACTTGTCATGCTCAGCCAGTATTCGTAGCCTCATCATGAGACGCCACCCAGCATCACAAGTTTCCAGACCCAGACATTTTTACATTTCATAGTGATGTCTCACAGGCGTCGATCGAGTGTTTCAGCCTTTCCAACTGAAGTTGGTAGTCGCGCGCTAGAACTTGAAAATACCTGCGTTCGACCAAAGGTTTCGTCAAATGCAGCAAGTGCTTACTTCTCTAGTCAACAAAACACATAACAGTGGCACCGTCGTAAACAGTCGAGAACAACGTGCCTGTAACACAAAGGTCTCGCCATGGTCACGTCAGTCTTTACTTCAACTTCGTAATCGTACCTATGTGAAATAAACTTAAACAACACTGAAAATGAAGTACGGATGGGGAATCTCCAGAATGATGGAGTTTGTCAGCGATTGCGTACTGCCGATTTTTTCCGCTATTGAGTGCAGGTTTGAGATCAGGAGCGCCAGCTTGTGGACGTACAGTGATTCGAATTCCGTCGTTGCGTCGTCGAGTTGGTTCAGGGTGGCCTTTAAACTATTTTTGTCCGAGTCCATTAGCCTGATCTTACTGCCGAGTTGGTCAAGCTTCAGCTGGTTTTGTCGAAGCAAAGGCTTGATGAACTTAATGATTTCATCGGTGTCGTCAAGGTTCTTTCCTTTCTCCTGCAGCACATTGTACAGCGCAGGAGCCTGCTGCCGAGCCTGTCGGACCGTCAGCGACATGATTCTGCTGTGCTATATCGTCCGCAGAGAAGTCGGCCAGCACTTGTAAGTACGTCAAGTAAAGTTCAAGAGTTCTAGGCACGTGCGTTCGCGATCACGAAACGACACGGAGTACCAATACTTAATGAGAAAAGCACATCAAGAAGTCAAATGGTCGGTGCGTCGCAACTCCTTATAAATTCGTGATATAGTTCTACCTGGCTAAAGCTGTCACTGTACTTCCTTACCCTGTATCTTGTAAAGCGTTCTTCAACAAGAGCAGAATCAGAATGTCGATTATAATGGTGTATGTGATTGATCTTGTCGCGGCGGGAAAAGAACTCTTGATCTGCTCAGGAATAAGAATATTTCATGTTTGCATCAGCTTCAACACTAGCAGCAGATTGCAAATTATTGAATTCAGTATGAAATACGTGTCGTGATCGTGAATGTGATCCATCTCTAGTCAACACTTCTTTGTTTGACTACGTCTGCCGACCGTGTGTCGGCGTTCATGACGTTCGAGGATCAAGGCTCAAAAATTTGAGATCGTTCGAGAAAGACAAGAAAAAGCCGCAGCTCCGGCACGAGAATAAACACGATCATGACACGTGCACTACAGCACTACATTGTGATTTCTGTTTTCCATTTTGGTAGAGCAGTCGCTGTCGCTGTGCAATTACAACACATTGGAACCGTCATCAGGAGGGTTTGTTGTTTGGCACTGCTTCATCAGTCTTTTAAACACTTGCATACACTTTCTCGTGGTGTCGTCGTTCAGAGTATTGGCGATATTACTGCTGGAGATCTTACTTCGCCCCACCCGCTCGTGAATCCCGACGGAGGTGACACCGACCGGCCATGCGGCGTTTCCGACTGTTAATTCGATGTATTTTTCACTCGCCAGACGGTATTCCCGCTTGTCACACAGCACTGCCATCTCTTTGAGAAGCACTACTGTATCTCTTTCAAGGTCTTGCTTCTTCAACCTTTTCAGCAGTGGCTGCATGTCCTTCTTCGACTGTCTGAAGAGCGCAAGCTGATGCTTTCCCTGGGCGGAAAAACGTGCGTCTTCGTCCTTTTCAAATTCTTCGCCAAGTTGCGACTCCCATATTTTCGTCCACTTCTTTATCCACTTGCGAAGCAGTTTCTCGTCTGACAGAGCCGCATCTACCTCTTCATTCTCACTTTCGTCGTCTGCCTTGCTTTCCCCGTCCAGCTTTTGTGCGGAAGTTGTAGCAGAAGATGCAACCGTCCTCAGACCACCAGCGGAGCTTCTGCGCCGCTGCTTCTTTGCTGCCGATGAACTACTGACCGAGGAGGATATCGGCGCCGGAATTGCAAGCGCGTCGCTGTCGCGACCCCCAGCGGCCTCGTCATCTCGTCGTCCTCCACCCTGGCTGTTGTTCTGGACCACCTCGGCATCTTCAAGCTTGCTTGGACTGATTAAATCTGCTACACGGTGGTCGACGTCTTTGTCACTGTCGGAGTAGTCGTCGCCAAACGGACTCGCTGGGGAACTGGATACGAACATTTGCTCCTGCTCCCGGATCTGTTTCTGGTAGGCGTTGTGGCCCCGGGAGGATCTCAACTCGAGGAGAATCCCCTTCTCCTTTTCCTTCTCCCGCAGCCTCCGGAACCGCTGCATCGGCTTCTCGCCGAAAAAAGTGATCGGCTCGCTGATCTTGCGCAGGCGGCAGATGATCTCCCACAGAGTCAAGGACAGCGGCGTCGCATCTTCGTCATCCAGTTGTAGCTCCTTTGCGTCGATGTCCTGCCAGTAGTCCGTGCTGTTGATCCTCCTGATTTCGTCCGTATCGGTCATGTCCAGCTTCAGCAGTTCCTCCTCCTCCTCCGGCGAGAGGTTCATGCCCTCCGGCAGCCTGTTCTTTGCAAACATCGTGCCCTGACGCTCCTTGTAGAAATTCGCCTTCAAGTTTTCCAGCCTCGTCTCGGCGTCCCGCTGCTTCTTCTCTCTTTCCACGAGTCGCATCTGTGCCTGCTTCTCCATCTCCTCCCGCTGCAGGTCCGCCTTGGTGCGAAAAACGGTGACGGTTTCCTCCTCATCGGCCCGGATGGTGTTCGCCGGTTCCTCGGTGGTGGCGGCGGTTTCCTCCTGTTTCGCCTTCTTCACGCGGTTCTTCAGGAAATCTAGGCCGCTGTACCCAGCCCCGGCGCCGGCACCCCGCCCACGCTTGTTCAGGTTCATGGCCAGGCAGTAGAGGCGGGAGGACCAACCTTCCGAATGGATCGCGGCGGCAGGGGACGACCGGGCATGCCCAAATTTTTCAAGCAAGAAGAGAGTGAGAAAAAAACTCTATCTCTAAGAAGTAGACTAAAGCACTTGCTGTTATAACGTAAGGACATTCTTTCTGTCCTCGAGGGGAGTAAACAGAACTACAGTAGATATCAATATTCTCTCGCTTCGCAATAAAATTCAGCATTTAATCTGGGGTCCTGAAATTGAAGTATGAAGCAAGAGGTAAACAAAAGTGCAGGTGACAAACCTGCTAGAAGAAGCTTTTCACCAAAAGAACAAAAATCTGCTCTAGATCAAGGAAATCAATTATAAGTAGGGAGGGACCAGAAGCTGGCAGTCGCTTTACGATCATCTTCAACTTCAACTGTTTGTTATTGTTTTGATCATCTAATCAATAGTTTAGTTTTCTCATCTTATTTGCTTCGACGTGGACATCACTGCCCGCCGTATTGTTATTTATATTTTTACCGGATCCACGCTTGTTGTTGTTCGACATCATGCAAGAACTAGAAGATCGGGCTCGAATCATTCCTCATAGCGGCCATCATCGGCACGACCGTGTTGAGTTCGCAAACTAGATCGCTCCGGCACGCAAAGAAACCGGAACACTGTGCAATCAACATTCACGAGTGGTTAGTAGACAACTTCAAGTTCTTTTTTCCCTGGGATCAACTTGGCTTTTACCCGTTCTCTTTTGGCTTGATGTGGCCACGATTTGCGTTCGGATGTGCCTCTGCGCTACTTGGTAGCAACAGCACCTACTCTCCGCAAGAAGCACTTCATCGGCCGCGGAGAGTTCAAGTTTTCATGCTTCCGAATCCGAAGTCCGGCATCGGCACCGCTAATCATGGACATGGGTAATCAATCATGATTGTTCCTTCAGAGTCGCGGGTTTTCTACGTCGATCCTTTGAGGTGGTCAGGCACAACAACTTGCCAAACTAGATGGGTTGCAGCGGGGCGATTAGGGTAGCTCGAGTTCTTTAATCTCTCTATCTAGTTTATTGAAAAAGTCACGGATTCGCGCAACAAGTAAATAAGACAAGGCTCAGAGGGTAAAATGTTTCAGAAAGACATCGGTTTGTAGCAAGCTATAATTGGAGGGTGCTTCGCATCAATACGCTATCGCGACTGCTAGTCGTGGAGATCATCTGCACACATGAATGAGAATGCGACGCCTTTCGTGCTGTTTGTTTCACGGTCACAAAACTACAGAAAAAAATGCCCGAGAAGGTTGCACACAGCTTAAGGGCATAAATCTTCATGGTCGTCCTTGTGTAACAGCGATACTTTGGATTTTCGTTTTGTACTTACTTAGTTTGACTTTTTACAACTTGTATCCGTTAGCTGAACCGCGTCGCGAGCATCAACTTCATCAGTCGTGTTGGGGCTGGAAGCTGGTGAGCCTTGACTTTTTTGCCGCCCGCCACAGCCGCAAATAACTTGTGCGCCCTTGTAGAGAATGATCAGTGACCAGAAAGCATTCAAACCGAACGCCAGGACGCTCGTTGCGGACAGAATCTGGGCAGTCAGTCGGTCACCAGGTGAAGACGCGACGTTGTCATCCTCGAAAAAAGCAACCCGAAAAAAATCTTTCAGGCAAAGGTAGCTCATTGGGGTCCCGAGAACTATGCGGACGAATACGAATGTCAGGAAGAATATAATACGGCAGCGACCTGTTTTATTTTTGCTTCTGATTTTTGACCTGCGAGCAAACCGGTAAAACTAAAAGGAAAACGCTTGATTCTTTCATCATAAGAATGGAAACCCGACGGATCATCTGCAAACTACGTAGAAGAGAACCTCCGCGCTCGTCACAGAGCCGTAGATAGAAGTGATGTTTCATTACCATTGATTTTTATCCTCTAGGTCTAGCCCTAATCGAACAAAAAAACATCAAGCGTGATTCAAAATTGATATGTACTTACCGTGCGTCTTTGATCGCTTGAATTCCGGCATGGTGTCGCAGCACAGCATCAAGCTCAGGGGGATATTGCTCACTTCCCAGGTCATCAGGTAGACACACCAATAAAGGAAAAAGGGACGCAGCGTGAGCACCGCGTTCAGACAGACTGCCACGTGGTGGAAGACGTAGGGTAAGCCGCCGTGAAGATACTCACGAATCGCGCCTACTAGAAAGATTCCCGCCGAGAAGCTAACCATGGCCGCCACCGGTTCGGAGACGCCCGCTCGGCGAATCTGGAACAGGAAGGCTTCATCAGTTGCAGCAGGAGAGAATATGTTGTGGCTGAGAGTCGATGACGAGCCTCTCTCGTGCGGTTCCAGAACGGAGACGAAGTCGGTCCATGCTGATGTTATTTCGCTTGGGGTCTCTGTTTGATGTCCAAAAAGTGAACGGAGCTGCTGTATGCCTGGAATCATCATACCATCGTAGCGCGCACCTTCGTTGCTCTTTCGCAAGTAAAACCCAGGGTAAAAGGACTGGTAGAACCCGGCGATGCTTACACAGGTCGCATAACAAAGCGACACCACATTCATATCCCAAACACGTTTCTTTTCTTCCGGTAGCGCGGCGTAAAAAGCCGCTCCAGGCGAAGAGCTGCAGGGTGTCGTTTCCGTTGGAACACTTTTGGCATCACAGGTAGGCGACGATGTGCAAGGTAGCGCTTCAGCCGATACCGCAAACTTATCAACTATGCATCCAGATGGCGCTTTTGATATCCCGCAATGCTTCTTTTCGTTCTTTCCCCCCAATGGCGTGTTCAGTTGCGTCGGCTTGCTGGAAAATTTCACCAGAACCAGTTGCGAGTACCGCCTCGAGAGGTAGAAGAAGAATTCATAGAAGGCACACCCAAACAATGCCCAAAACCAACTCAGCTCCGTCGGGTACAAAGCCAGCAAATCTTCCAAAAGGCTAGACATCTTCTTCGACTTTTCTTTTCTAGCGGCGACAGGAAGTAGATGGCTTATTCGATGGGGATAGGTCGGAAGGTGCTACAATCACTGAAAAGTAAGAATCAAATTTCGAAGCTAACGAAATAATTGCGGTACTTCTATTTCGATTTTTTGGCCTATCCAACAAGTCGCAGCACGAAAGGACAACTTCGGTGGCGCTATGTCAAGCGGAAGCAGCTAGCTACGGGAGTCGCTATCGCTGAAGCACCTGTCGATCGAAGATAAAAATGCTTGCTAGTATGGCGAGAAATTTGACGAAGACGACAATGCACGTGTAGTCATTATATGTTCAGAACTAGATTTTGACAGTCACCGACTCAGTCCTTTGAAATGACTTTGCTCCTGTAGCATCAATTTAGATTTACCGATCGAGGTCGCGTTCTTCTAATTTTATTTTTTTTTCGCTCTGGAGCAATTATTGACTCTGCAATGATTATTTTTCTGCCAAGCCCTTGAAAGGTGGAAGTGGAAGATCACGATTTCATAATTTTTGACAGACACTTGACCGCAAGAAATTATTCTACGCTCAGATCGACATCACCGAATTTTTCGGGGCGTTGTTCACAAAATGTTAAAACGGTACGTGAATGTGAATCCATCGGAATACCATGTTCATGCACTTTCTATTCTTCTAGCACCGACCATAAAAACCGAGCGATCATTGCAACAAAGCAACTCATCAGATATTCAAGTTTCTGTGGACAGCCGCGTGCGAGTCCAATCATTTTCCTCTTCAACTTTCATGTTGCATATAACCTGGCGGCTGTGCTTTTTTGCATGGAGCGAAGCAGGGAGGACATGATCACGATAAGCTGCTAGAAGCTTCATCACTACCATTCCGTGTTGAAAGTTGTTTCTGCCCTGTTGCAGATTTTCAAGCCGCTAATAGCGTCAAGCTGAAGCTTTCGCGGCTTGCTATAGCTATCATGCGAATCAAACTTAAAGAGTTTTCTTCGCGAGAGGAAAAAATACATAGGGCCTGTTTCGGTGCTCGCGGCGTTGGGCATAACGTTGGAATTTCCTGGAACGGACGGTGACCAAAGTCATCCTCGTGTCAAGCCAGCCAACTTCTACTTCATACTGGGAGAGTAACAATTCTGCTATCTGACTTGGCGGCACAAGTCTGACACGCTTTCTGTACAGCCAGCGCATGCTGGCACCCCTGCCCTCCCGATGCCAAATATTTCCGCATCTCAAGGCACATCAAGCAGGGGCACTTTGCTGCATCGCCGGTCGGTATTGTCCCCAAGCTCGTTGCCTGTGCATGTTTTATCGAAACATGATCAACAGAAATTTTATTTACATCCGCCTTGTACGTGTTGCACCAAAGTCAATATCATTGCCATTGGTGACTTTATGATCCATGCCATCCTACAGACCAGAGTTCCAGTGACAGCATTCGCGTTTCACATTTATTTTGCTATTGCTTTCTCCATATGAAAGAAGAGAAGAAAACAGAGCGAGTCTCAATGAATAGGAATACTGTTTTTACTTCTCAGTTGATTCTAGATCTATATCTATTTCTCTAGTATTCCTGATTACAAATACAAGAGAACTACTGAAGCGGCGTAAGTACCACGTTCTGCAGGGCGTCGCAGATGAAATTCTTGGTGCAGAGCCCGTTGAGAAGCCGCGTGTACTCCGGTGGGGTTTTGTTGAACCCTGCTAACGTGCAGGTCTCTAACTCTCCAGGCTTCAAGTTCGACCACGCGGCGCCCGCACTGTTGAACGTGTCGGAGCGGAAACTGGCACAAGATTCCACGGTCGCGGCAGTGAAATCCACGGCGACACAGGATTTGCATTTGTCCTTGATTTCCTGCACTGCATTCGCTTCGATTGCGGTCGAGTAGTGCACACACATGCTACAGGTGCACTGTGTGTTCAAGTCGAACTCTTCCACCGTCAACGTCGCTACTGCTTTGGTACCAACCTCATCCGCGAGCGCCTGGCTGCAGAAGCCGCTCAGCTGGGAGGCCGCCGAGGGCACGTTGTTATACAGATCCAGCATACACATGTCCACGTTGACGGGCGAAAACGACGTGCCCTCCCGTTCGTTGAACTCCTGTACCGCTGGCGTGAGGTGCTGCACCTTGAAAGCGTCGCAACCGCTGGCGGACATCGGTTGCGTGCACACCTGGCAGGCCAGGCGGACGCTCTCCCCGTTGCTGCAGGCGACGTCGCCCTTGGAGTCGTACCAGTGCGTCAGCTTGGTGCACAGCTGGCAAGCGCAGTCTGTGTTATCGTCGAAGGTGGGGAGCAACTTGTGCAACATGGCAGCGGTACTGTCGCAGACCGCCTCCTCTGCGCAAGACTCGTCGGGAAGCTCGCCGTTCATCGCGAACCGTGCAAACGCGCAGCTCTTGCTGGCCGCACTCCCACCGTAGAGTTGCATCACGTAGCTATCGCAGCTTTGCAGGTTCAGATTCAGACTGTTCGTGTGCGACGATCCGTCGTTGGGATCCAGTCCCAGCCGAGAAAGACTCACGTTGCTCACCGCCACGCACTCCGGTCCGGGAGGCTTCTGGTGCTCCGGCTGCAAAAGACTGGGCGCAGGCGCAGCATTCGCGTTGCCCGTGTTGGGCGCAGCCGGCGCAGCAGTATGAGTTCTGACAAACATGGCCGCGGGTTCGCAGTTGGTAGAGCAGAAATGTGCCTTGTCCACCTCAGAACCAACTTCCATGAAAACTGCACCCTCTCCCGCGACACATTGTCCACTTTCGGGTTGACCTTGTCAAGGGGTTTTGATTCGGATTTTTGAAAAATTACAAATACGAACATCCCAGTACCAGTTGCACTTACCAATACCATGGCGTATAGCGATATTACTATTAGCGATAGCAGGGTGCGGACACGGAAATAAAACCTTAACCTACTGGGTGAGAAGGATAACAAGAAGTCGACGTAGATCATGTACAACCACTTCTACCAAAATTACTGAACCTACACGTACCAGTTGCGATAACTTCGCAGTCCAGCGTCGAGTGTGCTTCGAAGGTCTGTCCGAAGTGAACCGGCACACAGGTTGGGTAGGCGGTACTGTGCGAGGCAAGTATACAGCAACCGCAGTTACACGTTGGCCTTTGCCTATGGCTGAGCCCAATGAAGCTGCGAAAGTTCTGGGTCTCCATAAAGGGTATCGTGAGTTTCTCGGTAAGGTCGTCAAAAAAGTTTTTCTGCCCGCGGTGCACTTCTTCTCCAGCTGCTGCGCTGTTGCTGGAACTTAGGCCTGCACGAGTGTGTAGTCGCGTGTGCTGATGCACTTGCGATTCATGTTCCTGCAGCGCGCCGACGCCAACTCTCGTGGTCCGGCCCTGGCGTACTGCGGAGGAATAGACCTGCAGTGCTGCAGCGCCACAAAACCAATCACCCAAGTGAAGAGCGAGGTGGAGGCTGATGTACATTTTTAACAAGTGCAAGCAGCCATTGCTACAAGGATGTGATCCTCGTCTGCGCAACATACTCACGACCGGCACGGTGACTCTTCTACAGGCAGAGCATAGCCCACGACCAGGGGTTGTCCGATCTTACTAAGGTCTGGCGCGGGTTCCTCCACTCCACGACGACCTCAGCACGTCTTCATCATCCCCGTGTCTCAACCGCTTTTTCACTGGATGCATTTGAGGATAATCTCTGCTGCTGCGACGGAAGAGGGCTATTTTGGCTGCGTCGACATTCATGATGTGATGCCATATCATCAGATGGTGCAATATCTATGTCGACGGGATGAGCGACATCATATGTTCATTCCTCTCCGCTGCGGGCCCAACCTCAGGCCACCTGCTTCAACAATCAACATTTGAACGAGTTATACAGAACAAAGAAACAAAGGTTGCGCAAGTAAGTCATTGAATCTTTACAATCTCCAGGACATGACGTTCCCAAAAACCGTTTGCAACCTCCTCTTACTCCTCCTCTCTCAACACTGTTAAGAACTCTCAGTCTAGCTATAGATTGCTGATATTGCTGGCTAGTTTGCGGGTTCTTGGAGCGAGGACGACATTCGCGCTCGTAAAGCTGATAATTCATTGTGCTTCGCGACACCTAACCAGAGCGGACATGCTCATACATAGAAAAAACTATACGAGTGGGTCTACATCAAATTCAAAACACCCAGAAATAGCCTAGCCACACAGACAGTCGTGGGTACATGAAGACCGGCATCAGCATCATGTATGGCACACATAGCAACATGATGGCCCGGATAGAAACAAATCTATGTAAAAATTTCAAAAATGCTTACGAGGACGAAATAAATTCGTCATTGTTCTACCGATCATCTGTCAACAAAAACAAATCAACGAAGGAACCACAAGCACGTGACTAATCTTAACCATTGAAAAAGTCTTTGGAAAAATTTTCTGTTCATTAATTCGCAACATCCTTGTCAGAGGACAACCGCGACTGCATTCGAAATGGCACAAAAAATGAAAAATGCGTGCGCAGCCGCGCCTCTGCAGATGCCTTTCAAGATTTTCTTTCATTTTTCGTTAATGAAAAATGCAGAATGAGAATAGAGACGACCCCAAAAACGCAAGTTGACTTGTTTCTTTGTGTTCATGCGAAAAGGTGGAAACGCGATGACTCACCTCTTGCGTAGCGCTATTTCAAGAAAAGGCTACTGTCGCTCCTGCGAGACGCTGAAAAAATCCGTGGGTAGTAGAGCCGTGGAAACTAGTAGGACCTGTTTCTGACAAGTTGACTTCTTGGCTCGATATAAAACAAAGCTCAACAACATCCACTGTCTCGTCTGACTTTAGAATTCTTTGGCTACGACCAGATTTTCTTTTACAGAGGATGAGGAGGAGGATTATCTCAAAAATGCTGGAACTACGATGGACAAAAGCTACAAGTAGGTGAAGCTCGTGAAAACGTCTTTCATTCACGCAGGAGGAAGCAGCGTTTCTTTCCCGCCCGTTTTTGGTTGCGCGTTTGGCGTCACCCCGCCCATCTCGACATCCTCACCAATTTTGGAAGCGCCTTCACCGCTCTTCTTTGATGGTACTAACACATCAGCATCGTCCTCGTCGTCCCTGTCGTCTTCCCCAGCTACTTTGTCTATCTCGTCGTCGAGGTAGTTGTGAATCGCAACAACGTGCCTGTGCTCAAGGGATGCCGGAAAATACATGTCAAACCAGGGCTTATCTTCGAGAGTTTCGTCCTCCTCATTCCCGAGTTCGACGTACATTAAGTAGGTCTTCAGGTCGTTGCCCGCCTTAGTCTCAAACTGCATCTTCTCCACAATGTACGTCTTCAAGGCGTTCAACAAGACCGGCACGTCAACATTCGGCTGTAAAAAGTGATTGAATTGATTTCGATGCCATTGCAACCACCATGAAGAATAAAGGACGCATGCTTGTTCCGCTTTGTCTGCAACTTCTAGCGGTAAGTGTAGCAGTGCTAGCACACATACTAATCTAAACGAGACACTCCAATTTGTTTTTCTTCGTGATTTTGATTCTGATGCAAAAAACTAACACCATCATTTTTATCAAAAATGTCAACATCTACCTTCATTTCATCCAGCACCGCCTTGAGCTCCTCCGGAAGCGGTGTTTTGAATTGAATGGGCACCTTGTCAAACAAATCTGACGCGAGATTTTCCAAAATTTCGAGTACGTCCACAATTTGAAGCACCTTCAATCTCCTGACAACCGGCATGGCTGCCAGCCCGCACGCTTCCTGAATTTGGCTCTCGTCCAACATGAGCACCGTCTGGCAGTACTCCAAATACAGCTGGGAGTTGATGGAGGCCTGCGGCTTCTCCTCTTGCTGCGCCGTCCTTGGTGTTCCTGGTTTATTGTTGCCGCCCGCCCCTGACGAAGACGAGGACACGTCCAACGTTTTTAGCAACAGATTTGCCACGAGGTCTAGATTTCGTTGGAAGGCCTCGGCAAACTGCGGGTTGTTGCCGAAGTGGTCACGCAGCAGCGTTGTGTCCTCCGGGGATAACGGCTTCAGACTGCTGACCGACTTGAGGGAGGCAACGCGCGCCTTTAAAGCCGTCAGGTTGCTCCGGAACTTATTGGCGTCCTGGAAGGTAAACCGCACCAGTTTCAGCTCCAGATTCACCTTCCGCTTGGACTGGAATGTTTCCACCAGAAACTGCTCGATCTTGTCCATGTCGAAGTCGATGCTGCCGCCCTCGACGAATTTGCAGGCGCGGTCCTTGACCCAAGCGAGCAGTTCCTCCAGGTGGAAGGAGAGGCAGTCGCTGCGCTGCACCACGTCCCGGGTACTGATCTCTTTCGCGTCGATTTCCTGCAACAGCGAATTAATGTTCTCCTCCTCGTCCAGCGCGTCCTCCTCATCCACGTAGGATGGCTTATTTGTTCCGGCGCTGTTGCGCCCGTTCATTTGTTGCTCCTTCCGTCGGTTGATCTTGTAGTTTTGCCGCACCAGGTCCTTCTCCTGTTCGCGGATGCGATCCAAAAACGCGTTGTGCGCCTCACACATGCTCTGGACGAGGGCCAGAGAGCAGATTCCCTCGTCGGTTTCGGAGGCGAGGCAGAAGATGAGCTTCGTGTCGAGCGACATCTTCGTGTTCAAATACACTTCCGGCACGTCCAAACACTCCCAACGCTTGATCCACGACCCGAATCCAGCATTCCAAGCGCTTGCGAAGCCCTGGAAGGCCCTCTCCAAGTTCTCCAGCAACAACGCCGACGAAGAAGTGGCAGGTGAACCAGAGGACGTTGCTCCCGCTGCTGCGCTGCTCGTGACCGTCGTCCCTGCTCCGGCTGCCTGGTGCAGATGTTGGCCAGCTCCAGGCACTGCACCTGCACCAGCACTGCTACTCGAGGAGGACGAACTGCTGTCGGTGCGGTTTATCACGTGATTCACCGCGTTGTTGTTCGCAAAATGCCCCCTCCTCACCTCTTCGAACATGTCGGCAACCGTCATTTTTTGCGCTTCTTGTTTCGTTTTCCGGTGCGAATAAAACGAGGTCACGTACCGCTGAAAATTCAGCACGTCCGACAGGTGTTCCAGGCAGGCGAACTGGGTGTAAATCTTGAACAGGTGTGACAGAATCGGGTTCCGGGCTTCCGTGGTGCGCTGTTGCAGCACTTCCAGCGTCGGGTCGGATCGATAGGACCAGAGCAGCGTTTCCTCCTGGTGCCGCTTCTTGAGTGGATAAGAGCTGTTTTCGTTTTCGATCAGCATGAAGATTTTGATTTTTTTTTACATTTTTTTTTACTCGTACGTGGTCTTCACATTTTTTCACCGATTCCCCTTTGTACGTCGCAAAATCACACATAGACATACATGTACATCAAAGAAATTTCCGAGGACCACATTGAGCCTCATTGTCATTCTCGTTTCTCTTTCTGTGATGTCACCACATTTCAAATGTAACAAAGGAAGCCCGCGCTCGGCAGAGAGAATTAAAGTTATAATCAATCTCTTCATGCTAAATCCCTTTATTTCCCTTACTCAACAAGCCTAAGAAGTCGGTATACCTGATATCGTAATTTTCCCTGAGTTCAACCAGAAATGGCCCGTCCACGTTCTGCCAGCGTTGGTCTGCTTGCGTCAGTTCGACTTTTCGTAAACCGGACGTGGGAACCAGCTCCTCCAAGTAGGCCCCGACGAAGCAGGTCTCCCACTGCTTGCGTTTGTCTCGAGAGTACGGGAGCTGCCAAACTTCCGACAGCTCGTTGCGCCTCGCTTCTTCAATGCCGATGCGCCACTCCTGTGTCTCCACCTCGGAATTCGCATGGTTCGCACTACCCATGTTGGCTCGCTCGGGTTGGCGGTACATTCGATCGATGAGGATGTGCAAAAACTTCGCCACCTCCTCTCCGTTGCTGGAAAGAAACTCGCACAAGAGCCTCCAGTCGAGGACCAACTGGTGGCGGACCCATTTCATCTCGTTTCTCACCAGTTCGGGACGCACGTACTCATTATTCACAATTTTTGCGTAGAAGGTGCCGGTCTGCTGCCCGGAGGATGAGGAGGACGCCGCGGTACTCTGCTGGGCGGCGCCTCCCGTCTGCATGACGCCCTCGAGCACCTGGTTGCTTCGCATCACCAGCCCACACCACATCGCCGCGTGGGTCAGCAACCTGGTCACGCACACGTAACTCGGGGTTGTCAGAGACCGTCGCGCGGAGTAGTAATCTTTGTTGCTCCCCTTCGGCTTCCGCGAATTTTGTTCTTCATAAGCATCGAAACTGACGTTGTGCGTGTAACCCGGAGCGGATTCGTCGTCGTTCGACATGCGTTTATTGGTAGCGAGCAGGTTGTGCGCCGATCCACCGACGTCCTCGCCACACTCCGGGCATTTCGCCTGGGTGTAAGCCTGCCCACAATCCCCAATGTAATACGGATGTCCGTTCGGGCAGAGGCAAAACCGCGACATGTTACTTAGCTTGTGGTCCTTCATTGCGCTCGTGCAAACCTGAGAAGTTCGTTTAGTTGTTTCTAGGCGGCTGAAGACTCTGTATGGACAAGGAGCCCTTTATTTTTCGTCCTAAGATCCTATACTTTTCATACCATGCAAGAAAAAGAACAGATCGCGCGCCGGGTTCACAAAAATGAAGACAGCAGCGCTGTCACAGATTCATTTTCATACCGTCCTCGTCACCAGTCGAATGATACACAGGACACAACATCACACATCAATTTGTACTAAGGCACAACTACTTGTCGTCGTAGTCATTCGGTCCCTAGAGCTTACCTCGCGAATGTCGATCTCCATTCCCGGAAGCCAGCATTCCTCGTCCTTTTCAGCGTACGGCTTGGGATTTTCCATGAGCTCTCGAAAGAAGTACAGGACTGAGTTTTTGGGTGCACTCCACACGACCGACAAAAAGTGCGGCAGGAAGCGGAACTGAGCGATTTGCTCCGTCGTAGAGCTTGTTGACAGGTAAAAATAATCCCACTGGGATATTATCTGCTCGTTTGCCAGCTGCTTCTGTTGGTACAGGTTGCGCAGCGTTTCATCCCCGAGGAAGTAGAGCAGAATATTCAGGTATCCCGGAGGAAATGCTGCTGAAAGCGGTGAATTCGTGTTGAAGGACTGACTCATCCGCGCCCACTGTGCCAATTTCTCTTCGTAGTTTGTCGGCTTTGTAACCTGCGTGTTATGTGGATCAGAAATAAAAGTCAAGATTTAAATATGCCAGCAGCAGCAGAGTACTGAATATCGTTATCGCTATGATTATGAAGAAGATCCTCTACATTCAACATCATTTGGTCTTGACTGCAACACAAGTATCTTTCAAATTGCAAACTGCCCTAAGCAGGTAAAAAGATGAAGTTTCGAACGTGAATAAAGGTCGTCATATTGATACTAACAACAAACTGTAACCGCTTCGTCTAAAACTAGTACCGCGCGTTCCTGCCCGCAGCGACTCAGACGAAGCGCCAAGGCACCGACCAGGCGGCGCTGTGTGTCCTGAGGAAACCGCGTGACGTTTCGTAGGTGCTCTTCGAGCGTAGACTGATCCAGATGCACTGCAAACCCGCTAATGACGGTCTCAGCGTTTTGGTACTCCTGTTCCCGGTTGAAGTCCTGGTACGGCAACCATTTCGGGAGTTTAGACCCGCCCATGTACCCAGTTAGGTCCTGGGCCTGCCCGTCGTTGCGCCACTTGTCAAACCAAGGCACGTTCAACAGCGGCGCCTCCGCCATTGCCCGTTGCAATTCGGAGCTTCCGCCCACGCGTTCCCACTGCTTCAGCGCCAGCATCCGGGCTGAGCGAATGAAAAAAGTTGGCTCCCGCGTCTTGCTGCTTGGAAGAATCGACTTCTCGTCCTGGTCCAGCAGTTCGTTTTCGCAGACCTTCGCAATGCGGGTGCCCACCACGCCGCCGTTCACATTCACCGGGCTGGCTGAATCTGATTCAGTTTTACTTTTATCAATTACTGGTGTGACAACATGCATACGCTTGCTGCGCATGTACTTCGACCTAAGCCAAACCGAATGCGCAGCTACTGAAACGAACTCGATGTGCAGCTTTTATTATAGCTAATTTCTGGAAAGTCTCCATCAAAACCTGTGCCGGAAAGTTAGAGATTGAGATACCTCCAGAAAACGATTGCACCGACAACCCGGAAATGGTCCGCTGCTGCATTGCGGCCTCGGGTCCCGGACCAAACTGCTCCAAGCGAAGGTACTCGGCGTATGCATTGCAATACTAGTATCGCACGACTCGGAGCCTAAAGCTAAATTTTCTTTCATCTTTATAATCACAAGCTTAAGTCCGCATATACAAATTTGATTTTGAATCTCATTTCTCATGCTGGGGAAATAATTTCCCATGCGATTTCTACTAGTACGACACAAAGTTTGCAAAGGATATGGCGCGCGTGTTGGCCATGTAGTGGAAGAGGTAGGCACGGAACTTTGCCACGCCCCGCAGCTTTTCCAGCAGCTTCTTTGGGTTTTCTTCGGCTTCTTTGTACAAACGGCCCAGCTCTATGTACGCGGTCATCAGTATCACAAAGAAAATGACCACTAGCACCCCATCGCATAGGTAAAACCTAAAATCTGTTCACGTGAAAAATGGCGGCAGGGTGAATGAGCCTTTTTTTTAGCAGGTTAGTCCTTTTTAGGACGGAGCTAAATATGAGTATGGACATGGGGCTTTTCTTGTAGTTGCGCAGTAGAAGTATCTATGCAAATGTGGTGCGGTCGCCTTTTCCTTGTGAATATTTAGGTCCAGCTCTTCCTCGTCTGGCACTGCGAGTTTGAGCCTTTTCAGCGGCCGCTCGATCTGAATCACCGGCGGCGAAGCACTGTTTCCCCCGTCAACCGCCCCCGAGGGCGGGCTGCTGTTCGACTTAACCGACGAAGCTCGGTGACTGTTGGTGGAAGAGCTACCACTTCCTTCGTGCTTCTCCAGCAAGGCAGCTAGCCGGTCCCGCGCCATTTCCTCTTCCACAATGGCGACAGACCACGCGAATTGGGTGTCGCGGCACTGTTCCTTGTTCTTCTCCTGGGCGCGCTGAAGCATGTTGCGAATCTCTTGCTCAATGATTGGCGACCCCAATCTGCGTAGTTTGCGGAGGAGTGCCAACGTGAAGGTGGTGCTGCACGGCACGGCATCCATGCCAAGAATACCTTGGGGCTGGTGACTCGAGGACGAAGACGACGCTCCCGCGCCGCTGCCCGAAGATGAACCGGCAGAAGCAACTACGCCAGGCAGCAACGCGATGGAGTCAGCGTCGTGTGTCTCGTGTGCGACCAGCGTGTTGTGTCGGATGCAGCACGGGCGACCGGAAGCGTGGCAGCACAAGTGCTTCAGCAAATCGGTTGGGAGATGCGACAGCAGGTAGTCATTCTCCTGCTCAGACAGAAGCCAACCGTCTAGGTACAACCACTCTAGCACTTCACCCAGCTTCTTCCGCATCTGCATCGACAAAGTCACGTGAGCGCTGTTACCGCGCCCCCCCGGGCCCCCGCCCCGGTTTGGGGGGTCGAACAGCGTTTTTGACCCCTGCTTCCGAAACGCTGTGGCCGTCGTCAGGTCAATGCCGCCGCCGCCCCGCTCCAAGGCGTAGAAGTTCGTGGTGCACACGTACTCGGCGTTTTTCTTCAGGACGTCGTGAAAGTTGATTAAAATTTGCTCCACTGTGCGAATGTCCCGGAAGCTGTTCTTGAAGTGCAGCTTGCTCGCTTCCGCGGGGGTCTCGGCACTGTTCTCCGACTTATCAAAAGGGTCCCGTGTTTTGGTAAATGCAAAAACGGGGGACAAGTCGACCAAGTGCGAGATGTGACAGTCGAGCGCGAGCTTTTTCACCAGCTGGCACAGCAGATCCAACTTCAACACCTTGATATTCCGGAAGAAACTGATGCGGTTTTGCAGGAGAATGTAGACTTGTTGCAGCGCCTCCCCTTCATTGACCGCGCCATTGGACGTACTAACTCTGTTCGAGGCGTCGACCTTGCTCGCCTGAAAGAGGTAGCTATCTTGCAGTAAATCCTGAATGTGCTGCAACAGCCCTTGCGCACGTTCCGTCCACTCGGTGAAAGTTTTGAAAGTGGCCGTGGTACTACTCTGCTCGTCCTCCCGGAAGGCCGCCATTTGCCGCAACTCGGCAACCAGGTGATCGATTACTATGGAAGCCAACAAGGCGTTGAACCCAAGCAATTTCTGGTTTTGCGTGTACGGCAGGGAGGCTTGTGCGGTGGCGGACCCCGCGCTCCCGAAGGCGGCAATCATGGCTTGCTGTTCCCTTTGGTCCCACTCGACTTCCTGCTGGATGCAGTTCAATACGGGCGCGATCGCCGCCGGGCAGCAGGACAGAATTTGACTCAGAAAAACCATGCGCTTCTCGTTCAACCAGTAACCCACCTGGACCTCGAACAGGGACGCCGGGAAGGATAGAATCGGAAGGTCGGTGTCCTGCGTGACAGACTCCTCGTTCTTTATAATCGCTTCCTGTGCTTCCTCCAGCTCCGCATTTCGCACGTTAAAAGTCTTGCGAATCAGGGCGAGCAAGAGCAGCGTCTGGCTCCAGCGGGACAGTGAGTTTGTGTGCGGTACGGACATTGCAACCAAGTCGTGAAGGTAGCGCAAGTTGCTAATTCGGCAGTTGGGTTTGGCAAAGAAGGGCTCCAGCGGAAGGCTGTAGTTGGTTTGGATCGCTTCGGCTAGCTTGCGAGGGTCCGTGGCAACGGTCGAGGACTCCAGTCGGTTCTGTACCAAGACCCTGCGCTGATCGAGCGACTGCACGACGAAATAGGAAAACGGAAACATGGCGTAAAAGGGTGCCCGCTCCGATCGCGAATCGTTTAGAACCTCCTCGAAGTTGTTCACTGTCTCGTTCGCATTGTTGCCACGGATGGTGAGGGAACGCAGCAAATCCAGGGTCAGTTTGCAATTTGCATCCTGCATCACGTGATCTGCCAGGTCGAGGCTGACCGAGGGATACTTTTTGAAGAGAGACAGTCCGTGGTTGCGGTCCAGAAACGCCAGCATCTTTGCGATCAACGACTGCAGGATCCTGAGCAACCGGTTGTGCAGGGAACCGCAGAACGTGCCCGACTTGAAGGTGGAACTCGTCGCACTAGTGTCGTCGGCGTACCAAGCCTTCCTGACCACGTTCTGCAGCGCCAGACTGTAGCTCTCTTCGGCCAATTTGCTGTCTTCCAAGCGGGGACTCATCACACTTTGGTTACCGGTTTGCTTCAGGATCCGCTGCTGCTCCGCCTGCACCTTCTTGTTGTGTTCCTTGTCCTCTTCCGCTTGAAACTTCTCCAGCACCAGGTCGATCAGGTTCTTCACCAAGGAAACGAAGTCGCCACTCTGGCACAAGAAGAGCAGCATGGTGATTTGCTGCGTGAGTGCGCTGGCCGCACGCCGGGAGGGATAGATCAGTCGGGCTAGGGACGGACGGAGACACTGGTTGGTCAGCACGTACTGGAAGTCCACCAGCTGAAACACATCGCGCAGATTCCGGTTCAGCATCTGCGTCAAGTCCGGGAGTCCGGACCGCTCCGCAAGATTCACGCTGTCGATGAAGACCGCGCGCCAGCGACGGTCGAAATCAAGCAGAAAATTGCTGCTACCCAGCCCGGACGATCGCCCCATGGAAAGATGGATCACCAACAGAATATGCTTTTTCGGCGGCCGCTCTCCTGCTCCTGAGCGTAGTAACGAGCCACCGCTTTGGTTGATGTCACCAGCTGCAGCATTCCCTTCCGCATTAACGAGTTGCGAAGAGGCGAGCAGAGCTTGCTTTCTTTCTTCCGCACACCGCAATCTGTACAAGTGTTCCGCTTTCTCACAGATGCACCTACAGTGTTCAATCTGGCGATCGGAACTTGCGATCGGGTCCGCTTCGATTAGGAGGTAGTGGTGCTCTTGCCGATGAGAGGTGGTCGTGGTTGCACTTGCAGTTGCTGTTTCTTCCTGCCCGAGAAGGAACTCTTTCACTTTCCTGTCGCCCGAATCCTGTTTCATGGGCTTTTTCTGGCCTGCTGCAGCCGGGTTATCCTGGTGGTCCTCGGCACCGCTACTGCTCTGTAGTTCCCCGGCAGCCCGCGGCAGCTGCCCTGCGCTGTCACTACTGGACGAGGACTGGTAAAAGTCCTTCACCTTTTGATCCAGCTCCGACGCACTGGATAGGGTGTGCAGTAAGAAGTGGTGCACCGGTCGCCCCTCGGTCCGAATCACGTCCGCCAACACGGAGCCGCCGATCATCGGGGTGTAGGTCATGCACATGATTTGCGTGCCTAGTGGCTGCTGCGCCGCCATCTCGAAGAGAACGTTGTTTTTGAATCCGCCAGCCGCTCTAGAAGAAGCACCAGCACCCCCGAGAGCGGCCGCAATTTCGGATCCACCGTCCAAAGTCGTCAAGTTTCGCGTGCTCGCGGCGCTCGAGGCGGAGTCGTGGCCGTCCTGGGCCTTAACGGACACATCCTCCATAATGGCATCACCCTGCTCGTCCATGATGACCATATCGACGTCCTGGCCGTTGGTGTCCTCGTCGCCCCCTCCACCTGCGCGGAAAAACGGCTGCGCACCACGTCCGTCATGATCCGCATACGCCTGCTCTATGCCTTCCACAAACTGCTTCAGATCCCCATGCTGCTGCGAGCGAAAGTATTCCTCTCCCACGTTGGGGTAGCTCGGGTGCGTCTTCGGATTGAACTTCGAGAAGCACGCCGACGTGCCGGCCTGGACGGCCGCCATGTGGGCCGTGACGGCCTCGGGTGTGAGCACCCAGGTGAGGTCGTGCAGCGCGCGCCCCAGCTTTTCTGCGAGGGTCAAGTTGGACGAGGAGGCGTCGAACTTCTTGTTGTCCGACACTACCGAGATTTGCTCAACATCATCCAACCGGTCTAGCTGTTGGTCCACTTGCGCCAGCTGTGGGGTGGGCGATAGACCGGTGGTGTCGAGCCCGGTCACGTTGTAACGGCGGAGGGACACAACCAGCGACGGTAAGATATCGGAGTGAAAGCCGGGAATGCATCGCTTCTTGACAGCGCGCAGCTTCTCCTCATCGTTTTCCAGTTTCAGCTTCTGCTTGTTCTTTTCCGCAACCCCGGATTGCTGCTGCGTGAGCACATCTTTTGCCAACAGCGTGAGCCACTCGTTCAACCGGTCGAGCAGCACTCGGTCCTCTTTCGCGACAAGCAGCTGCGAGCGCAGGAAGATTTGTTTCTCGAAGCGGTTCAGCAGCGGTGGAGCCAGCCGCGTCCAGGCGTCGGCTTTTTCCACGATCACGATGACGCGAAACTGGTGGTGAATAGGACACTGTTTACTTGAAGAACCGTGGGCGATGCGGACGTAGCGCTGCCCCCCGAACTCCATGTAGTGCTGGTTCAGCAGGTCGTACAGGGACTCATACAGGGCGTCGCAGTGGATCAGCACGAGTTGGATCGGCTTGGTCATCACGGAACGAATACGATTCAAGTTGGTCGCGACCATCACATCAGACTGGTCGTCCGGAAAGCTACTGCCGAACAGAATCTCCGTCTCCTGCTCGTACGATATCACGCCGGAGTCGAACAGCAAGCGCAGCGCGCTGTTGTTCTTGGTCAGCAGCATCAAGTGCCGCGCATCCGATTCCTCCAAATTTTGCTGGATGAGTTCCACGACACTGTAGCGCTTTCCGTCCTCCGCGCGCATGCCGACCTTCCGAAAGAAATTTTCGATGTTGCGCTCCATGTCCTGTTGCACGCACCCGCCAAAGTTCCGCAGAACCGTTTTCATCAGACAGTCCGCATCCAACGACTGCGGCTCGCCACGCTTCTCGCGCTGCTTCAGTTCGCCGTTCACCACGCGGACCGTGCTGTAAAACTCGCGCAACCCCCAGAAATCTTGTCTGGGCTGGTTCTGATAGATGGCGTGGAAGGCCTCCGCGAGTGATTTCAGGTACATCCGGAGCTGCGCGGTCTGGATCATCCCCTCGGCGGTCAACGTGAGGTCCTCGATTGTCGGCGGCGACCGGTAGAGGTGGACTGCACGCGACATTTTGGCCGCGTCCAGGGACCAATTGCTAATCCCAATGCAGGTGATGCCCTTGCCCGGCCGCTCCAACTCCTTGTGCAGGACCTTGAGCGGGAGGTGCGGCGACTCCTCGGCGAGCCCGACCTCGTCGAGCAGCACCACCACAATGGTTTTCAACTTGCCCTCGCCACCGCCCTGGTACTTTCGTGCGTTGTCGAACGCGTTCTGGATTCCGTCCGCCGTGGATAGGGGAGAACACTGGTACGGCAAGACCTCGATGGCCGGCATCTGCTTGAACAGCGGCTGGTCAGAAACGGACCCCTTCAAGTTGTCCTGCAAAATGCTTACCGCCAGACTCTTGCTGCACCCCGGCTTGCCAATCACGAAAATGGGAATTTGGTTCATCACCGAAACCAACAGCATGAACAAGTTTTCCCGCAGCGCCTCGTTCAGAGCGATCCCCTCGCCGAGCTTCATCAGGCTCACAAACTGCTTTTGCGTCTTCTCCAGCACCTGCAGAAACGTGGTTTCCTTCGTCAGCTTCAGCCAGGTCATGCCCAGATGCGGAAGCCGGGTTTGGTCGGGGAACATTTCGCCTTCCTTCGCGGCACTGTTTTCCTCGGCTTTCGTGGCGTTCCAGAGGTGACGGTGATACCCCTCGCGGTCTTCCCGGGCGAGGCGACTATGGTAACAAAAGCCAAGCGTGAGCAAAACTGCGGTAGCGAGAGCCGAATTGCTGCCGGTGAGTGAAGTGTAAATCGGTCCGTCTTCCGGGTCACTAACGGGCCGATTCTTGTTATTGCTCGCTGTGGGCGACTTGTTGCCTCCTGTGGTCCCACCCATCTCCACGTCTCTCTCTGCTTCCGCTTGTCGCGCCAGCACCTCGGCCTCCACCTGCTGCTGCTGCAGTGCGGGAGAACTAATCCCAAAAACCAGACTCGGCTCATGCGCTTGCGCCGTGGCCGCTGCGCTTGCTGGTTGCGAGGCTCCTGCGCCTGATGAGGAGGACGCGGCATTGTTGTTTGCACTTCCGGCCGCGGAAGTAGCTGACCCGCCTGATGCGGAGCTTGAAGACCCCGGGCCTCCTGCTCCTGGCGTCGGTGTAGTGGCGGGATGCTCTTGTAGCTTCGTGCAGTGCCTTAGAAACCAGCGAAAGACGCGGGAGGCGCGGGCAATGTCGCGCAGACTGACCACCGACCGCTCGTTGTTCGAGATTTGACGAATGTATTCTTGGGATTTTCGGAGCAAAGTCGCAAAAGTTGTCAAAAAGTTCTCGTACCGGAACACCACCTTCCCAATCGCGGTCTCACGTCGTGCGTCGTTCTCCATATCTGGCAATTTGGCTTCCAGCTCGCGGGTGAGCACCAACGGCAACTCGCGGCGAAGAATCGCGTCGATGTAGAGCGCTTCGGTGCGGTCCGTTAAAGCGCCGAAGTCCGTAACCAGGTCAATCAAGGACTCAGGCAGCTGGTGGACACGGTAGACCAGCTTCTTCATGTGGTCTGTCTTCGACACGATGCCCCCGTCCGCAAAGTGGTGCTGGTAGACCAATCCCATCTGCTCGCTCTCGATATTCTTCCTCAACCGGTAGGGGTTGCAGCAGGCCACAATGCGGATGTTCGGCGGCAACCGCTCATTCTCGACAAAGCGATCGACAATCAGGGTCTTGCAGTGGGCCATGCAATTCGCCGCATTTATTTCATCCAGGAAAGCAACCAAATACTGGTCCTGCGGCAGCGCCTTCGCCGATTGAATGCAGCTTTGAAAAAACTTCGTGATTTCCTCGTCCGTGATACCTCCGTGCAAGTCGAGTTTTCGCAAGGGGAACCGCAGCATGTCGCAAATGAACTCGACCAGGGCTGTCTTGCCGCAACCAGTCTCCCCCATGATAATGGCCGGAAGCCCGTACTCCATGCGCAGCAAAATGGACAAAATCTTCAGCAGGTTGTCAATAGTCAAAACGTACTGCGTGTGCCCCAGCGTGCGATGCGACAGGCCGCCCTTTTGCTGCGCGTAGTTCTTTACGATCTTCTGCAAGTCACTCAGTGCCGCCTTATTCTGTGCCGTTCCGTTCCCTCCTGCATTCGTGCCAGCTGGCGACGTGCCGGAACCGGCGAAGTCGGGGATACCTTTTGCCGCACGGATCAGCTTTCCGCACTCATCGGCACTCGCCTGACTCCAGTCCTTGAAGACCCGGAGGCCGTTGTTGTCAAGCGAACGGGTGAAGGTGCGGTCCATTTTCAGGTTTTGCTCCACGGTTTTCTCGTTGAGCGACACGATGTCGATCCCGGATACCTTGCCCTTGTTCAATTTGAACACAGACACCGGATGGTCCTTGCCCTCCCAATTCATCATACCCTCGAAGCGCTCCACCATGTTTGTTGCTGAGACCTTCCCGACGCCAAGACGATCGCGGCCAAGCTCGGACGTCAGGGCTTCGTGTTCCGTCATTTCCTGCCGACTGCGCATATCCACCATGGAATGGCGACCGCCACCGCCCTGTTGCTGCTGAGACGCGCGGGGCACGGCGCTACTGCGCGAAACGCTCCGCTTCGCAACTAGCGCGCTGCTTGCGTTTACGCTTTGCAGGTCCGCTGGGTTCGCGGGGTTGGCGGGCTCGTGGTCAGAATGCTTCGCGCCGTCCTGCTTCGCGGCATCGCTGTCGACGTCCATGCTTGCAGGGCCTGTTCCGGACGAGGGCGCAGCTGCGAGCTCCAAAGCTGGTGGCGCGGCTTGCGTGGAGTCCATAGCTACGGAGGAGCTGAAGGCCCTTTTCGGAGAGAGTTCCGCCAACACCGCTTCGTCATCTGCGTCCGCGCGCATCTCGTCCATCGTGAGGTATTTCGGGACTTGCCGCAACGAAAAATCGCCGCTGGTCTTGACCAGCATGGAGCAAAAATAGTGCCGCAAGGAGTTCAGCCCCATTGCCCGAGACAAGTTCATGGTGAGCAAAGCGAACTGTCGTGTGCGATCGAACTGCTTCCGCATGAACCGCGCAAACAGATTGAAAGTGAAAAAGGACGGGTGCTCGCGCTGCGGTTCCGTGGTTCCGTCGGGCTTGGTGCGCGTACGCTCCTGGCAGCAAAAGCGCTCGAGTAAGCGCCAACACTCCTCCGTGGAGATCCTTTCCCGCAGCAGCTCTTTGTCGTCGTGGGCGTTCGGGTCCTCCTCCTTTTTCTTCAAAAACCGCTCGCCGTCTAACGCGCGCAGAAACTTGCAAGTGATCAGAATGTCGTAATTCGGCGCAAGCTGCAGGAAGTGCGTTCTTGTGCTTGGGTCCAGCTTGGTTTCGGACTTGCCCTCGCGATCCTCGTTTGGCTGCAGAAACCGTGGCTGGTCGAGCTGCAAGGCCGCGAGGTCGACTGTCAAATGCTCTTTCTTCAGAAGCGGTAAAACAGACAAGTGGTTCATCAACTGATTCCCGGGGGTGGCGGGAATTTCCACGACGTACCGGTCGCGCGGACTGCGAAAGAAGATTTGCGAGGACAGGGGGTCAATAATGCATCCCAGACAAAGAAGCTCGAAAAGCACAATGTTCGTGCGCTTTTGAACGACGTGCGCGAGATCCACATGAATCAAGTGGTCGTAATCCAAATTCTTCATCGCGGCCGACGCAGCGACATCTTGCATGCTCGCATCGTCGTCATTTTCCTTCGCTCCCACTTGCTCGGCCTCGCTCTTGATTCCAGCGGCTTGCTCACTTGCGGACACCGCACCACCAGTCGCTCCAGCAGCCTCCTTGCTGCTGCTCGCCGCCGCGCCCGCGATTCGTGCCCCGCTGCCACTCGGGGGCGTCCACTGCGGACGCCTTTTGTGCCGGTGAAAGTTGCGCCGGACAAAATCGCGATCGTCTCGCTCCTCGAGCTTCTGCCTGGTCTGAATTGATTTCGCAGCGTTGATCACTTCCCTCTTGTCCGTGTTTTCGCGGATAGCCAGTTTGCGGTACACGGACAACTTGTCATCCTTTGCGTGGTGCTGGATCTGGAAGGCCTCGCGGTAGATGAAGTCCGTTTTCCCGCAGCCGTTGATGTCCCGGCCGAAGGCCGCCGAAACTGAGGGGACCGCATGCTTCAGGCACAGCTGCAACTCGTTGGGCGAAAGCTTGCTCACGTTGATGTACTGCACCCCGCACTGCGACGTGGCTGCGTTCAAGAGCATTTGGTTGGGACTTCCGCTCACCAGAACAAGCGCGGCAGCGTTTGCCACACCGTACTCCGACAACAGCACGCCCAGCAGCTCTACCGCGCGGCACTGGATCTGGTAGGACAGCAGCTGGATGTTGCCAATGCAGAAGACGCACTTTTCCCTCTTGTGCAACCTCGCCTGAATGAACCTGCGAATCAAGATCTCGATTTCCTCGACTTGCGTGGTCTCCGTGCATAGCAAAACTTCCTGCGGCTCCGGCAACCGCTCGCGGCGGAAATAGAGGGACAAGACCAAGCCCACCACGTCCTCTTCCTTCGGAGTTGTGCACGCAAAAATCGGAACCACGGTGTTCTGCTGCTCTGGTTTCTTGCTCTCGGAAACGCGCCGGGGCCGGCCCGCAGATGAGCCGCCCGGTACTTCGGCGCAGAGGAGATCGTCTTTGCTCATCGTCCCCGAGGAGACCCCACCGCCCCGTTCCTGGGCGTTAATCTCCTGGATGAGAAGATCACCCTGTTGCAGTTTTTGCTTGGAGAAGTGCGTCGCGGCGCGGTTGCTGATCCAAGTGATTTTCTTTTCTCGGTAGGTGATCGATCCGAACATGGAATCCAGCAGCTTCCCAATGTAGTGGATCTGCTCCGTGGCCGAGGTCCGCGGAAACCGACCAAAGCTGTGGAAGGTTTGGAGCAGCTGCCGTCCGAACTTGAACAGGCTCACCAGGTCCTCGCTGTCCCAGGGCGTCTCCTTCAGCGTCACCGCTGTCACGGACACGCCGCTCGGCAAAAGGCGCTCGCCGCTGATGTACTGCCGCACGTCCAGCATACGGTCAAGCGTCTGCAGGAATGTTCCCGGGTACAGTAGCACCGCCTCCGCCGCCGTCGTTGCGGAAGGCCGCTCACCGGTGCTCGCCGCGGCTCCCGCACTCGTGCCAGAGGGAGGTGGTTTGGCCTCGCCGCCGCCCGCTGTCGCCGCGTTCTTCGGCGTCGCAGTGCCGGCAGCAGCCGCCGGTAAAGCCAGCTGCGCCGAGGCACGCTGCAGGTGTACAGGCTGCTGCGTCGCTGGCGTTCCGTCACTCCCCGGCTGGGAAAGCAGGTGCACGAAATCCGCCCGCAGCTCCTGGTCCGAGTACTGGGGCTTCAGCGGCAAGCACCCGCGCTCCCACAGCGAGCTTTCAATCAGCCGGATGTCGTCGCGGAGACTCTGGAGGTGTTTGACGACGAAGAAGTTGAGACAGTAGTACTGGCCCCGAATGTCGCGCATGCTCGTCGTCCACTCCGAAAGCACCTGCTGCAGCTCCTCCTTCTTGCGCCGCAGCGCAGCCGTGGACTCCAGGGGCGAGATCCGCAGCACCTCGCCGTGCGCGTAGTCGAAGTGACCGTTGCTGTACAAATCCGCGACCAAATGCCGAATGTCTTCCAGCACCTCGAGCTTGTCGACAAAATCGTCCACGACCTCCTTCAGTTTCATCTGTTTCACCCGTTTCTCCGCGTACGCCCGGTAAACACGCTGATGCTCCGCGGTGAAGCCGTCGGCATTGGTCCCGGACACCGTCGACGTTTGCCCGGGTTCCAGCACCAGCCCCTTCGCGTTCCGCTCCAGCTCCAGCACTTTCTCGAGCAGTACGTCGGGCATTTCCTCATCCATTTCGGCGTCCGTGTCCGCGCCCGCCGTCGCCGAGGGCTTGTTCTGCTCCTCGTCCTCCTGCGGGTCCGTCATCAGAAGCAGCCGCCGCATTTCCGCCAGCTGCTCAAACTTCATCTCGTCGACGTTCTCGATCATACCCCCCGCAATCTCCAGGGTGCGGCGGCACACGAGCTGGTAGTTCGTATCCGCGGTTCCGTGGAACACGAACTGCCCTTTCAAGAGAATCGGCTTCACGTCGCGACAGGCCTTAATGCCGGGCGACAGCGTGTTCCGCTCGAGCAGGTCGTGCAAACGGTCCCAGGACACCGTCACCACGCACAAACAACTCAGCTGCTCCGACTCGCGAAACTCGGTATTACTACCACCTCCGGAGGCCTTGATGTTCTGCTGCTGGAGGCCGAGCGGCTGCTGGTAGAATTGGTTCATCAAGGTTTGGTTCTTGGTCGCAACCTGAGCCATGGAGGCGAACGCGGATTTGTTTTGGGCATTGTAGGTGAACTGTAGGCCGTTCTCCTTGGATGTGTAGCAGTTGAGAAATGCCTCGAGCGACTCGAAGTGGCGGCAGTTCTTCGCGTGTTCGGCAATCTTGAGCAGTGCAGCAGCCTTCGCCTTCGCTGCGTCATCATCCTCTTGATCTTTATCTTGCGCCGTGGTTCCGATAATTGCAGCTGCACCCGCTGCGCCTACATCTGTGCTCTGCGGTTGCTGCTCACTAACCGACGCCATGTCAGCCATGACGTCAGTAGCCGCGTCGACGTGGTGCCCCTTGTAGAACAGGTCCGAAACGGTGCGGCGCAGTTCAGATAATTGCGACAAGGCACGCAGCAGGACCTCGTCGTCGGTACACGGACGGACTAGCCGGATTTTCTTGTCGAACGAGGTCAGGTCCGTGTGACAGAACAGCCACAGAAGCACTTCTCGGCGGTTTGCAAACGTTGTTAGAAAATCCTGGTGGTCGTGTGAAATTGCGTCCAGGTACCGCTTGAAGGGTACCACTTCCTCGCGCACGGAGCCGAGAACCCAAGTTGCTTTTGCGTTCTGCACCACCTGCGCACACTGCTCCAGATTTTTGATGTATGGATCGTCGGCGCTCGCCTCCGGAAACAGATAGGGCTTGCTCGTGTGGTAAAACTTGAGAATACCCGGAATCCACACCGAAAGCCGCTCAAGGAAGCGAAGCTCTGCTATGTCCTGCAGCGCAACATCCGCCCAATTGCACCTGCCGCCGGCTCCTGAACCACTCTCGACATACAAATCGTTCACATTTTTCCGCCGGCTGTAGTGCTTTTGTTGCTTCAGCTGATCAAGCCCTTTGTACTTCGGAATGATGTCCGTCATCGCTTGTAGCAAGCGGACCTCTTTCTGCAGTGCCGCAGTACTGAGAGTCGGTCGCCCGGTGCGGTTACCGAGCACGCCAAATAGCTTGAAGCCGGTTTCGAGGTCTTGGTGCCCGAAAATCAGGTTCTCGGCAAGGTCGTCCCACTGGTAAAAGGCGGTCGGAATGATGTCCGTCACGGCTAGCGACTGCTCGATCTCCACGAGCTTCTTCATCTTTTTCTGCCGCGCATCCGAACCGCTCTGGTCGAGGCCCCCGCCCCCAGCAGCCGAAACCACTGCCATCGCGCCGCTCGCCGCGCCAGCCAGCAGGGCACTCGCAGAACTCGAGCTCCCACCCGCACCGCCGGCATTGATTGCCCCTGTGTTTGGAGGACTCATGGTGCTCGTCAGCCCGACGCTCTTGTTGTTTTTGCTGGCAGCCTCCGACGGGGATCCGACCTGCTCTGCCCGGGTGGCCAGGATGTACTTGTCAACGAGCACACCGATAGACGGCGCGCAGCGGGATTTTGCAGCCTTTTGACTCGGGAACTCGCCTTTCTTGTGTCCCCAGATCACGCCGTTGAACCGACCCAGCATCTGCGGCGTCAGCCTTTCCGTAGACGCGGTCGCACCGGTCTGCGATGTGGCCACAGAGAGGGAATTATCCTTCCCTGTTGTCCTCGAGTAGCTTCCCCAGTAGAAATCATTCTGCAGTGCGCTGTTCCCGCTTGCCGCTGATCCATTGGAGCTCTGCACCTGGACGGAAATGCGGTACTGCCACCGCTTCTTAAGCAGCACCGGCTGCTGGAACTTGCCCGTTATGTATTCGATCTCTTCAGAGCCGTAATTGCTTGGCATCTTAATCTTGGCGCCGTTACAGGTGCACTGCGCGACCAGCGTGGACGATGTTGCCTCTCCCGACGAGGAGCTGCCGACTGAGGGTGTCACTTCCCACAAGCTCATTGTGTAGGGACGCTTAGAAGTGGCGGCGTCGTCCGAGGTCGTTGTTCCGTTCGCTGGTCCTTTGGGTAGCTCTCGGCACAGACCGTACACCGGAACCTGGTCGTCCAGAGCCTGGAACTCGATCCCCACCTCTTCCGCAACAGACAGCTCCTTGTGCATGGAGTTCTGCCTCTGTAGCTGCTTCGAATCAGGCGGCGGCTTCGGGATCCCATCGATCCACTGCTCGACGGCGGTAAACGAAATGTTTAGGGTGCTCAGCTGCGCGGTCAGTTTCTTCTGTTCCGCCTCGGTTTGTGCCTTACTGGTCCCGCCTGCGCCCTCTGCACCCCCTGCGGTAGCGCCACTGGTCGTGGCTGCGCTGTTGTTAGTGAGTGCGCCTTGCTGACTCGAGGACCCTCCAACGAAGGTGTTTGATGATGTTCCTCTCAACATATTCGACCGGAAGAGCTGTAGGTTGCCAAACTCTTGGAGGTGCAGGCCGATGCGGCGCCAGATGTCCAGAAAGAGCTCCGAGTTGCGCAAGTCGTAGAGCTTCTTCACGTGGCGCAACACCGGCTCGTACAGGAACTCGGGCTCCGCCGATACCAAAGACTTAAAATTGTAGATTTTGTGCAGCGTTTCCACTTTTTGATTCAACTCCGAACACTCGATGTTTGCAGACTTGCAGTACATCTTGACGTAGATCGAGAATTGCTCCAGCTCCGCGTCAAATTGGCGCAGTTGCCGCTCGCGCGCTTCCACCACTTCGAAAGTGAAGGGATCCAGCCGCGGCTCTCGCGTTTGCGCAACCGAATAAAGCTGCTTCGACGTCAGCGCTGCGCTACCGGTTCCGGTCTTTTCCAACTTTAGTAAAATTTCTCTGTCCAATTGCTGCAAAAACTCCTTCTGCTTATTCGCCTCGTCACCCGGGCTCGCCCCGTTGCAACTCAGCTTCAGATTGAACAGAGCAATGAGTGTGTAAAAGCCTTTGACCTTGTGTTTCAGCATGTCGTGCAGCTCTAGGAGTTGGATGTTCGCGGAGAAGATCCGGTTCAGAAACCTCTGCAGACGCTCCTGGATCATCTGGACCTTGGTACCGAGGTTCGACGCTCTGTATCGTTTCACTTGCTTCTCGTGTTGCTCAGCGGTCTGGTTGCGGGAGGGTCTTGGTCCCCCAGGAGGGTTATACGTGGTCACGATGGTTTGAATCAACGTGGCCTCCTTCAGCACGGGCGACAAGAGATCTTGCCTGGTCGAACTGCTCTGCTGCATCGACTGTAACTGCTGTTGCTGCAGCACGACTGCGCTGCCGCTTTCTACGCCGGTCATCTGGTCATCCTCCATGTCCATTTGAAGGAGATGACCTTGCTGCTGTTGGAAGCCGAGATTATAGCTTGTGCCAGCTTCAACACCTCCTCCCCGTGCACTGGTGCCGCCAACCATATTCTGCATCAAGTGGTTCGTGTTGTGCCCAATCCGATGATCTAAAATGAGGTTTAGCAGTTCGAACCGAAAGTTCGTCGGTTTCTGCAAAATGATGCGGAGCAGTGTAGGATCTTCATCGTACGCGTCGGTGATGACGCGGCGCGTCGACATCAAAATCTTCTGCGTCACGTCCGCGACCACCAATTGCTCGTGCGGGTTTTCCAAGCGCGCCACTTCCCAGGAAAACTTGTCCTCGATGTTCAAGACTCCCATGACCAGCTTGTAGCTGTCGACTTGGTTGAAGAACCAAAAATGGCTGACCTCCTCGAGCAGCTTGTTGTGCCACTTACGGATCTTCTGGCAGCTGACGAAGTGCGAAAACGCGATGAATGTCTGCTGCATGGTTTGTTCGAAACCGCTCATCCGCGCTTCAAGGGCGAGAGTGTTACTGTTCATCTGCGCATCTACCAGCACGCCCATGTCGTCATCCACCTGCTGCTGTACCGCCGCCGTGCCAGGTACCACTAGCAACCGAGATGCGTGGTCGGCCCTGCTGCTGTGCTGCATGTGGTACTTTTCGCGAATCCACTGCAGAAGCGCGCTGCCGCACCGTCTGCTGTCTTCGACGTTGGTCGGAAGGCTGAGGAGCTGCAGAATCGAGTTGTAGTTCAAGGAGTAGACACTTGTGCTATTCCGCAGGATCGCGTGCACGCACGCACTGCTGTAGTCGAACAACTTGCAGATGGCGCGCAGAAACTGCATGTCCGCCTCGCGAATGTCGAAGGACTCGAGAAAGTGCAGCACGACGGCCATCAGTGGCGTCATCTGTCCCGAGGTGTGCATCGTGCCGTATCCTCTCACCATCCCGCCGCCGGCATGACGGGAATTGAGGTTCGCAACGTAATTATGCGGATCGAACTGAGATACATTCGGGCCGCTCCCACCCAACAGCGCCGTGGCACCTCCGCCTCCGCGCCCGGCGACTGCTAGTCCCGCACCAGCCCGGCCCCCGGCACCCGGTAGTATATCCAAGGCCCCCGCGGCGCCACCGGCAGTGGCCTGGTTGCGACTCCAGGTGATTCGCTCCGCACAGTAATCGCTGATCGCACGGCTGTTCTGCCCGTTGGATGCGCCGCCCCCGCCGGTGTGATCGACGTAGGGCAGGGACAAATACGAGGGCAGAATTAAGCATTGCCGGTCCGGCAGAGGTGGTGTGGAATTCGTATTAAGTTTTTGCTGGAAGAATCTGCACAGTTCTTGGTCCACGACCAATACCTGGTTTGTACCCGCCGCGGCCGCGGGATGTTGCTGCACTATCCCTGCTTGGTTTTCGGTCTCGAAGAAGAGCCGAACCACCCGGTCGGTGGTAGTTTCGTCCACGAGGCAGAGCAGTCGCGGAGGCAGTCGCGTAACGATGTAGGAAACGAGAATTTGCAGCGACGGGCAGTACTCAATAAAGCAACCAAAATGGCCGACGCTCTGAAAGTACCGGGGCAGCAAGTCGTTACACTCGACCTCGCGACGCCGCTCTTGGCCCTCCTGTTGCAAGTACAGCTGTTCGAACCTTGCGATGTCCCCGTTCGCCCCGTAGTCGACCTCGATCTGCTTCACTGCAGCCGTGCACCGCTTGATGAAGCTGGCCTCGGCCTTGGTCCGCATCTGCGCGGTGGGAAACGCGCTCAACGCGATTGGCGACGGCGAAATGCCGAAGGAACGCAGCAACGGCAAAATGCGAAGGAAGTCAAAGTCCGCCATGTCGCGGTAGTTAGCTTTGGTTATGTCCGAGAGTCCCTTGACAGCTTGCTGCTGCCACTTTGCGCCGTAGTAGGCGCGCATGTGGTCGTGGAGCTCCTCTTTCGTGAACTCCTGTCGCATTATCAATTGGCTTGCGGTTTGGGGCAGTGTCTGCAGCAGCCACCGGATCCACTTTTCCGGGAACCGCGGCTCGTACTCAATAGGTTTGCTTTTTCCGGAAGACTGGGAGCCACCGACGGTCTGCCCACCACCGGTGAAAAGACCCTTGACGCCCGACATGCTACCAAGTGGACCACCTCTCATCGACGTGCCACCGCCGATAGACGCGGGGTCCTGGTCGAGAAGGTGGTGCTGCTGCCGCTCGTCGCGTGCGCGGTTGCTTCTCTGCGTCATGAAGTAACCCATCATGCTTGCAAGCAGCATGGCCCGCTGCGGGGCCTCGCGCTGGTCCACGCGCAAGTTGGGGAACTGTCGTTCCCGTAGAAACCAGGACAAGGACTCATCCTGCACCCCCGGCGGATCTTTGTCACTAAAGGGTAGCTTCATGGTGCCGGAGCTGCTGCTCTCCTGGTGTCCGCCACCAAACCGACCAAGCGCGCTCCCGAAATTCGGATGGTCCCCCGGAGTATCCACAAGCATGTCGAAATTATTATGCCCACCTGCTTGCGCTGCGCCGGTGTCTGGATTATACTTGAAAATGAATTCCTGGAAATAATTGAACGTCGACGGCAGCGGCTCCACAGCAGGCCCGCTGTTGTGACCGCTGTCTCCCCGGTCCTCGAACATTCCCATACCGTTTGGCATGCCCCGACGTAGTGGCGGTGGGCCGGGGTTGCGGTCGCCGCGCAGCCTGCGCAGGGATCCACCAGCACCCTGGTGGGCGTCGCTGCCGCTGCCCACTGGCCTGAAATGGGCTTCGAGCGCGTGGAACGCACTTAGGAATCCGGAGGTGTTTATCTGTCCGTGCTCAAACTCGTACAACAACTGGATCAAATTCATTGCGTAGTTGTTTTTCCTGTTTTCGGCGTCGTTCCGCGACAGGGACTGGGTCAAAAAGGTGCCCTTGATGTGGTTCCGGTCGTCTTCTTGCTGGCCCCCTCCGCGGGTGGGATTATTTCCGCCTGCGTTGGTACCACTAGCGCTGGCCGTTCCCTGCGCTCCTGCTGTCGAGCTGCTACCACCCCCGTCTGCGTTCGCCAGCTGCGTCGTGCCAGCGTTGTTCGGTGCATGCTGGACCCCGAACGATTGGAACAGGTAGTTCCATCGAAAGAAGTAGCGGTTGTGTGCACCCTTTAAGCTTCGCCGCTGAAACGGTTCGGCCGGCAAAGTCTCGGTGATTTTCGTCGTCCCGTCTGCGATATGAAGTGTAAAAATGTCTGGGTCTGGAAGAATGCAACTTGTGATGCGCATTTCAGAACACACAAAAATCTCTCATGCATAGGTAGCAAAAGCTGCTCACTTTCTGTCACCAAAATGGGGGATTTGTCATGCGGGTTCGGCATTGCGGAAGCTTCTCGAAACGTGTGATGCTAGAGCTTCCATGACGGACCTTCTGTGTCATGCAGAAACAGCATGACTCTTCCAGACCCAGACATTTTTACATTTCATACGCAAGGAAAATCTCGAACCGAACGTGGAATCCGCGCTCCCGCTATCCTGAGTAAAAACGTACCCACGCCAGAGTTGTAATGCAGATTTGCAAAGACAGGAAGACTTGTAATGCGCATCCCCATGATAGCCATTTCCAGTCGTGTTTTGGAAGTTGTGATGCTGTGAACAGGATGAGCAGATGAATCTGTGATGCGGCTGCACTTGCTAACCTGCACTACACTGCATAGCGCAACTTGTAATGCGTGACTCACAAAACTCCTAGGTTTGTGTTGCAAAATCCCCATCCTGACTCTGGTATGGGTACGTTTTTACTCAGGATACCCGCAACTCCTTCTTCACGGTGTTCGTGTGTGCGTTGTTTGCACCCACCTGGTGGTCAATTAGGGCGTCCTGAAACCGAATCGTGTACAGGGAGTAGTGCCCAAAGTTGAGACATCCTGCTTGGAAACGTCCCCAGCACGAGTCATTGACCAAGAACTAGCTGACTGACGTTAGAGACAGAGACTTGAAATTATTGCGATTTTATCTATCACCTCCCAGATGAACAGGAGCAAATATTTCTGATCAAGTCTTGGAGTAGCAGACCATGCACCAGTACCTGCGCATGCAAAATACTAATACGCTTGGTGACCACCGAACGGGGGCGTTTTTGTGCAGGATATGACGGGCGAAAGCGTCATTGGGTGCGGCACGTCAAAGTTTCCCATGACCGTGTCATTCCCGCCCACTTGCCCACCCAGGTGCCCCCGCAGCCGCACCTGCTCCACACGCTGATCCTGGTGATCCGCGGTATTAATGATCAGGGAAACAACCAAGTTCTGTATCCACGAAAAAAAAATAGTGCTACACGTTGCACTCACTTTTGAAGGTTTTGCGACTGATGCGGTCTTGAACTAGCGCTTGTTTAGAATTAGAAATAGAATCAATGAGAGTCAATAGCTAGTATGTTGTTCATAAAAACAATGCGCAAATTCAAATTGATGCTTCATCTTCTGTTGTGCGCGTTGTTTATCATCATCTTGAAAATGCTGCCAGCATGACTGAGAGCAGCTGATTTTTATGTGCACCCCTAGATATAGCATCGCACAGTTTTTTCTTGGATACTCTCGTTGTTGATCCCGCTGCTGTCCTCCACTTGCTGTTGATCGATGCCAAGAAAGCTGGGGATGTTGAGAAACTGTTCCTGCGGGAGCAATGCATCGTCGTCCAGCGCACCGCCCGCACCCGGACTTAGATCCATGAAATCATTAGTCCCGCCGCCCTCAGCTCCCGCGCCAGGCGAGACACCACCACCACGCAGCATTGTCGTAGTCTTCACTACTTATTTGTGCGATTCACAACCACATGAACATGGAGATGCGGGGGTCTACATGAATATACGGGTACACCGACATTCTGAGGAAGATTTAGATCGCCATATTGTTTGTTAAAATTGAGATGATGCAGACTTTTTCTAAATTGCCGATATTTTCATGTTTAGCAAAACGTCATCTGCGTTGTGGGCAAATCATGAATGAATCGCTAACATAAAGATAAACAGACGAGAATAACGGCGGAATGGGAGAAAATAAAAAAAGAGGTGATCTTTACCATGACAAGTTTTGCAGTTTGCTAGAGCGAGGGAACTTCGAGCAAAAGCCAGACCGATCGCAAAAAACTACTGTTGAGATGTTTGTTGTCCTGTGGTCAAAATTAAAATTCGTAGAAAATTTGCTTTTTTGGTCAATCTTTTCGCTGTCGTTGTGTTCATATTAAGCCGTTGCTGCCTCCTTTTGCTGGCGTGCAATAGATGCAACTGGGGCCAGTTTGAAAGTCCATTAGGGAATCATGACCAGCGCATTCCCAGTCGTGACTACAACAATGCTCCATTTGTGACTTACCTAAACAACTTCTTCGCCGCGCGATTTTTTCGATTACTTGAACAGCTTTTCTTGATAGCACCGCCAGCACTTCACAAGAAGAATACGTTCTCATCAATACTGATGAAGCTTCTTGAGCAAAGAGCACACAGTTTCTTGATCGTAGTTATGATTGGTGACACCAAAGACAACCGCTGTAAGTAAAGAAAATGAAAGTCAAGACCTTTGTTCATCTCTCGCTTGGAAAAACACTAATAGATCATGTTGTACTCTAACAACAGAAACTACTTTACACGGTGAATAAACCTGCTCTCCTTTGCAGCTTTTGATTTCTGTCCTTCCGAATTTGAATTTAATAATTCGTCTTATGTCTGTGACGATATCAATGAAAGTCTTCGTGTTGTTGTCTGCACACCATGTTAAGTACCCCTTTCTTCCGAAGACGAAGACATTCGAAGATAGCGATACGCATTTTTAGTTGACTCTAGAAGATTATTTCATTTTATTACTATTAGATACTTATTTCAAAAACAAGTAGAAACCCATGATTGTCACTACAGAGGCAAGAAGAACAGTACAAAAAGATCTGAAAAAAAAACCAGCTTCCGTCCTCTTCTTTTATTTTTTCGCCTTCTTCGCGGGGGCCTGCTTCTTGGCGCCTACTTTCTTGGCGGCTTGTTGCTGCGGCTGCTTCGGTGTTGCTCTCCCTTTCATCGCCATGAGACTCGGCCTGGACTTGCTCTTGGGCGCTGCGGGTAGCTTCGCCATCGCTTTCGCTTTTTTTGCTGCAACTGCAGCTGCCGTCTGCTTCATCACACTGCCAGCTTGCTTCATTGGCTTTTTCACAACTTTCATCGAAGACGCGACTGCTTTAATATTTCCCTTTTTTGTACTTGCCGCAACTGCAAGAGCCTTTTTGCCCTTCGCCGCAAGAGAAATCTGAGTTTTCTTCATTGCAGCGGCCTTCTTCTCGACCACGACCTGTTGGCTGCGCTTCTCTCGCACATCTTTCTTGCTCTCCCCCGCGCTGCGCACCAGATTGGCGCAGTTGTCTGGCGCAATCTGTTTGATGGGGTCGATGATGGTGCTGCGCCCGTCCAATTCCAGCAACTGCAGATGCGGGCGCTTCGCGCAGATCTTGTCCGGTCGCGCGTTCCAGCGCACGTGAAAGAGCCAATGCCGCGGAAACAGCGTACTGTCGGCTATGGATGTGTCAGGTTTGAAATCGTCAAAGTTGAAATAACTTGTAATGCATAAAATCGATACCAGTTGGAAGCCCAATTTCTAAGCGGTGCATGACAAATCTTCCGAGCACCGGAATCCAATTTGTCATGCTGTTTGGGCACAGACGACTGCTTTTGTCATGGTACTTTAGCAGCTCTATTTCAAACCCCAAACAGGCTGACAGTCGGCCTCACTTGCCATCCCGGCAAGACAGGCACTTCATGCCTTGCATTTTATGCATGACAAATCATTTCAACTTTGTCGATTTCAAACCTGACGCGTCCATATCGGCGTTGGCGTGGTTACAGCTGACGTCGATGATTTTTTCGATGGAAACCTATCCTGTGCAAAAGTATCGTACTCGTATAAATGCTAATGCAAGTCTTGCATTACAAACCTTGTTCTCAAGGCAGATTAGCATTACAAATTTTATTTCTCATGCTGAGGAAATTTGTAATGCATTTATACGAATACGATACTTTTGCAGTGCATAAAACCCGCAGCTTCTCAATTTCCTTCTCCGTCAGGGAACCAACCGTGCGCTGCGGGTGCAGGTTATCAGCTGCAAATATGTACTTATTCTGCTTCTCGCTCTCGTCTTTGGAACAGGATGCAATTGCAAAGTTGTTCCACCTTTGTGTCACTGTCACAAAATACTTTGCATGAGTCCAAAAATTTATCCTAACAACTGCCCCCCTCCATACCCAAACACGCTGTGATAAAAAACTAAAAACGTGAACAACCTGTAAGAGGCTTTAAAATCATTAGTCCAGCCTATGCAGGATAATGCACCTCCACATATAAAGAAAAGCATTGCAAAATTTTGTGGCGCTAGTGTATCATGCATTCCGGCTCACCATCACCGCGTGGCGCGTGCTGGGCATAGCAAAACCGCTTGAAAAACCAACGAACGACAAACCGGAGCGTTGCATTGTATTTCATTTGTACGAGACCCGCAGAATGACAAGCACATAATTGCTTTTGATACAGGTCGCAGTCATACAAAATGTCGTCCGCTAGCCAGTTTCCAATACCGCAAACGATCCCGGATTGATCCAACAGGACGGTTTTCAACTTCTTCGTTTGGAGCAATTTGCGGTCGCGGCACAGTTGCAGAAATTGCTCCCTATCGGGCATCGCCACGAGCGGGTCTGGCTTCAACGCTTCGAAAAAAGTTCCCCACAGTGCGTCGATCTGGCTGGCCACGTCCGCGGCCCCGCCTCCTTTGCTCGGCAACACCATTTCCCGGAGCACCTTGATCTTCGCAAACTTTCGGCTGTCGACAAAGGCCAATTTCAAGTTCGGATCTTCGGTGTCAAACAGCATCTTCCAATGCTTCGGAGGCCAGCTCTCTTCATCTTCTTCTTCAGCGCCTTGTTCGCCTTCCCCTTCCATCTCAGTAGAGGCCTTAGTAGCCTTTTTGTTCTTAGAAGAAGTTCCGGCTTTAATATTTTTACCGGTGGCGGGGATGCTGGCTCCAGCCTGCTTCTTCTTCGCACCTGGCCTTTTCAAATATGGGTTTTCCTTCAGCGGAACGAAATCCTCTGCACCTTCTGCGGAGTGCTGACCCTCAAACTCGAACTGCGACCCGAAGTCCGGAGCAATAGCGACAACTTTCTTATCGAAGACCGTGGTGCTGCTGTCGCTTTTTTCCTGCTTTTGGTCCTGCTTCATCCTAGCCGCGGTCGTCTTGGTCTTGTTCTGGCCGGCGGTTGCAGCCCCCGCTGCGGAAGACGAAGCACCGCCCTCACCGCTTTCGTTCTCTTCTGGATGGGCAAGCAGTTCCTTGTCGGGCAGCCAGGCCTTGCGCTTACCGCTCATGTAGTAGATGGGCTTCAGGTCGTCGTTCTTCCTATCCTCGAGGGCGGCCCCCGTCGCAGAAATGTTGAACAAGCCCTTCATGCCGAAGTGAAAATGCACTGCGGTCAGCTGCGTCACCTTTTCGTTCTTGCCCCCACCTGCCGCGCCGCCTTGCTGCTCCTTCGTCGAAAACAGGACCAAGTTCTTTCCAAGACGGCGGACGTCGACTACGGTGGAGTACTCCAACGCATTCTGCACGCTCAAGTGCCCCTTCGCGTTCCCCTTGAAAATTGTCGTGTCGGACGTTTTGTCCATCACAATCTTCGTGATTTGCTTTCCCTTTACTGCGTTCACGAGCAGACGCCGTGCGTACTCGACCTCTGCAAGTTCTGGCATCTTTTTCTTGCTAGGAAACGGCCCCCGCGGAGTTCTTTGTTCCTCTACTATCGTATAGTTTTTGCAAAAAGATCTTTTTCTGCTAGTAAAACTTTTCGTTCTTTTCCTTTTCGTTTTATTTCATCCCCTCTGTAACTCCAACAACTGACTTTCTATTGGTATATTTGCTTAACCACGCTTTCACCAGTCATAGCAGTTGCTGATGAGAGACACGAATCCAAGCCAAAAAATGAGGGATGATGATCCCAAAGAAGTGTAGACGTGTACGATAAGCTAAAAAGGTCGGACTTTTGCATTACTTGAAGCGCGGCCTAAGTATGATCGAAAAAAGATGCGAACCTCCACTGTCATTGAAGTGTAAAGTAAGATGATGAAAGGCATGAAGAGACGAGTGCTAAATTTTTGTATTCATCCATTGCGCTCAGTGAGCGCACTTCCTCGGATAAGATTGATAAGAAGAAGTAGTTGATGTCCAAAAAGATCACACTCGCAATTAGTGTGACGCGCGCAATCTCTCGACACCAATGCTGGCAGCACTGGCAAATAGTGCTAGCGCTGGCGCTAGTGACTGATCCTCATCGCTAGGTAGAATGCTGGACACAGCGTGTGCCCAGGAGGGGCTTGCGGATGCGGTTTCGGTTGCGTATCACTCAATAAGACATCATGATCATGCTTGGAGATATTGTAGTCTATCTCTATCCCTTCTCTCGCGTTAGAAGCACAATAGAGGATCATCACGACCACAAGCAATTATCACGAACGACTTGTTCGCGTGATCAACTGCCTACCGACGTCATACTCCCCGTGCCTGATCCCGACGGCTGTTCTGGTCTTGGGTCTTTCGACTGCTGCTGCTCTGAGTACTATGGTGAACAAATGAAGAACTACTGGGGACGCGACGTATCACACACACAGAGCAATCCAACCAAAAAGCATTCCAAAAAGCGTGCCCGAGGCGTGTGCTCCATGCGAAATGTGATAAGAGGTTCTTGTACTTCCTGAGTCGATTTGCGAGTAAAGAATCTCGTTCTCCCGCTGCTGCAACTCTCCCCCTAGTAAGCCGAAGCCTTCACCAAACCTCGTCCCCCGATGGTGGTCGTGCTCCTGGTCTCTACCAAGACCCCCGGGCCTATTTGGAGCCGACGTCGTCCTAGAGCAGGCACGAGCGCCGTAGTGCTTCCACAGTGCCAGAGAACCATCAGCGACGAACAGAGTCGCAACTGGTACCCACAACGGCATAGGGACACACCCGAACCAATACACCCGCTTTGCTGGCTGTTGCGCGGCGAGGAACCCAAGTAGTCCGCAAACGCCGCCGCTGGCGCCAAGGCAGCGAACCTCCAACATGTCGTTGCTTTCTTCTACTGCAACATTTACATTGTCATCGGAAAACGTAGATTCACATGGGTTCCTTTGAGTTTGTTGTTCCCGTCCTTCTTCAATGTGGTGATGTTCATCTGGGGCGACTTTATCCTTTTCCCTAGTAGAACTCATCAATTTGTACAGTCCGACTTGACAGGTGCAAGCCGCGACGGCGGAGGAGCCGTACACTGCAAGCATGAAAAGACCAGATCGCAGATGGTGTTCTACTGCGGAGGCAGTGCACAACAATCCGAGAAAGTTGCAGCCGAAGTGGAGCGCGTTGGCGTGCAGAAAAGAGCTCGTCGCGAGAGTATAGTGCCGCCCTTCCTGCGCAACACCGACCCAACTGGCTGTAAAGTGTGTATCCCACCAGGATTTGTCAAGCGCGACGTGATCGCCTACAAAAGATGCGGTACTAGGCCCGCAAGATTGATGTCCTTGCACTACATGGCTGTTGGCGCAGAGCGGCCGCCAGGCAGTTCCTTTATTCAGATTCCCCTCGGCAACGTCCTCCGCTGTTCGATCAGGATCGACCCTATTCGCAGCCTGCATGTAAAGCATGAAAGCAACTGTCTTGCAAGCTAGAAGACCGAGGGTACCGGTGGGCAACGCGAGACTCGCTTCACCTTCTTCACTGGTGTCGGTCGATACTAAGTGGCGAGGCTTTTGTTCAAGCTCCGAGACGTCGGTTGCGAACTGGCGCCTCTGATTAGTCGCATCAAAGTGCGCCTGCGGGTCTCGTCCTCGGAGAGCGAGAAGACGATGGACGAAACGTGAACGGGCTGACGGCGCAGCTGTGCGAAACCTAGCAGCAGGTCTCGGTAGCACCATCGTAATGGCCATCAGCATTCGCGACGCTCCGCGAAGAGCCGGAACTTGCGGCTTTCTTGGTTCTGCTAGCAAAGAACCATATAGGAGAACATCAAAAAATCCAAAACCATGACTTTTCAGAAGTCACCGCTACGGACGTCTCACTTGTAGACGCTGGCACGTTCTTCCTGATTCCTTCTCCGCCCTTGCTCCCTTGAAATATTTTCCAAGACGAGGCTGGGGTGATCTTCACACTACATTCGGCTGCACCGTCGCTCCTTTCGTCCCTCAACATCCGTCGTGCATCTAAATCTCATGCTCCTGCAGGACTTCATTACCATCGCCTACTTTCCCTTTCTTACTCTCTTAGTTTTCGTTTTGTTACTTCGCTGCGGCTGCCTGAGAGCAGCATACTTTCTGTAATTAATTGGCGGTCACCACGTCCTTAATAGCTTCCCAAGTGACCTGATACTCGGTCCACTCGGGGTAAGTAAGCCGAACCATCAACCAGCGACCGAAACGGCAGCTAGGTCGTTTGCGACATCACAGGCCCTCCGGTCAGTTGTCCCAGGAGGTGTGAGAACGTTAGCAGGGAATTATTGTTGCTCGCCCGGTTAGTATCATGAACCAGGGCTCCCTCATCACAGACACTTCGAGAAAAGGGCGTCACTCGAGGCGTGATTGCGAGCAACACGAGCTGGGTTGCATTTCTTGCAGGACGACCTAGCTCGTCTGAAAAATTGGTCTGCTTCGTGTCTGGTGGGTGATTGCCACGAAGAGGACGGAAACCGAACTCCAACTCGAAGTACAGGTCGCCCGCGTGCACTTTCTGACTAGGGAGAAGCTCCTTCTGCGTTCTCCTTGCAACGGTCTCCGCGACAGCTTCACCGTGTAATTGCTGTTCGATTTCTAAGTCAAATCCGCGCATCGCCTGGATGTAAGGGGTCACTCTTTCGTGGCACGACCGCTCTTTGGAGTCGTCCTCTCCACGACGACCTGTGCAGCCCAATGCGGTCAACAAGGCTGTGATGTGCCGTCTTTCCAGCGCGACCAAGCGCACTACGGGAAGCTGAGGACTAGGAGATGTGGAATCAGCAGCCGCTTGTGTACGTGCGCTCAGAACGGTCGCGGCGAAGTCTTTGAAAATTGATCTCGTGGCGCCTTGATCGTTGACGTTGACGTTTCCAAGAAGGCCATCCGCCCCGTCCTGCTCTTCCCGTGTTGTGACCAGCGGTTTTCCTGTTGCCTCTGTTTCGTTTTTTCCGAATGATGTGACTGGCAGCTGCAAGACACTAACAGGTGCGTTCTCGATGACACTCAACGGGAGGAGCGTTTCATAGCTTCCGCGGGTAACGAAATTCCCGTCAACGAAGGCGTGTAAAGCGATCTCAAGGTTGCTCGGCTGAATCACGGCGGCATTCCTTTCATTAGAGAATGACCAAAACGCTTCCTCTTCGCCGTACTGCCTCTCGTAAATTGGTCTTTGCGCTCTGTCGGTCTCGGCGAGATGCAAGAGAGAGGCGGCACGCCTGCTCATATTCTCGTCCATTCCGCTACTCGCACGAGCAGTTGCATTTACCGTGCTCCCTGGCGCACCGTCGATAGGGCGTGAATGCGAGCGGTCGTCCACAAACTTGATAGCTCTCTCACGAAAGAATAGGTCCGTAGACTCCACAGCAAGTAATGTCGCACGCTGCCAGCCACAGCTTCGCAAGTCACCGCTTTTGCCGTATCCTGTGCAAAAGTATCGCACCACGCATTTTTTGCATACAGATTGCAATAGAAGATACGGGCCAGATGATCTTTACCCGGTCTTTTTCGATCTTCCTTCATCCTGCAAATTTCTCAAATGATTCACATTCTGCTACTCCTCTTTTTTATTTTTTCCGATTTGTAGTAAGAAACTACGTGTGGGACGATACGTTTGCGGTGCGTATACGGTCTTGGTCTACAACCGGAATCACATACATCCGGTCATGCTGCGCAGAGTACTGTGCGACAACGGAAGACGGTATTGTCGTGGCCGCGCCACTAGCTCCACCACTGCTGGCATCAGCAGTTTGCTTCTCATCCCTCTGCCTCTGGTCCGTCGCTGCAGGGGAAGAAGATTGTCCACCACCGCCATCTATGCTGGTGCCGTTTCCTAGCAGCCCACCGAATATCGAAGTCAAAGGTGCCGCTGTTGCAGCAGCTCCACCGTGTGAATCCGAAAAAACCTTTGCGCAAACCAGAACAAGCAACACAAGTCGGATCACCACCACGACCAGCACCAGATACAGGCCGTTTCGAGCAGTCGCAACTCCTGCGAGACACGATATTTCGTCTACGGTGCCGGGGCCGGCATTTTCCGCGCCATCTTCTCCCATCGGCGTTTCATCAAAATCTCGTTCTTGTGGAGACTCGGGTTGATGACGAAGACCTTGTACATCTTGCAGCCTGCTGCCTGAACTGGCAGTTGCAGGCGGGGATCCCGTGCTGGGAGCGACACTTTGCCCCCCGCTCGCAGTCCGTATAGAGGCAGGAACAAGAACCCGACGTCTCGTCTCATCTTCTCGCGGAGCTTCCGTTCGTGTCGACTGTGCTTCGGAGAGATTCGCTTGCCTGTAGGTCTCATCAAAATCAAGCAGCGGGCGACGCAAAGCTTCGGCAAGATTTCTATCAGATATTTCCTCTGAATTATTGCCTTGCATGCCGGACATCAAATCACGTTCCCGTAACCTATCTCGAACTTAAAACTTCGTTCGTTCTTGGAGGATGCTGCAAGAAAGTACAACGTCAAAATGTCAAATTACCTAGTCAAAAAAAGCTACAGCAAGATGAAAAAGGTAAAAGAACCTGTCATCATTTTCATATTAAGCTAGCGCTTCACAACCAAAACCACATCCACAAAATGAACTACAACGAGAAATGGTGCGAGAAGACAACAAGTACCTAGTGACCATGAGATCAAGATCAAGAAGAGCACGCGAAACAGAAACAAATGGCGGACAGAAAGATCATATTCTGCTCCATGTTGACTACCGTTTCCCTATGCATATTGATCTGGAGTAAGACTAAGAGGAGAAGGTAACAGTCACGCAAGAAACAAAAAACCTGAGAGAAGTAGCAGTAGGAGAACATGATATTGAGTTTGCATTTACCTCGCTGCATGGCCAAAACTGTTCCCAGTCCCTGTGATGCTGATGCAGCACTGTGTCCCTGGCAGTGGTGCACTGTTGTGTCAATGAAACGCTTGGCTTTGGGTGTCCAGAAGCAGAAAGTGAAAACTCAAATGCGAAACGTTGTTGAGCAGATAGATGTGCAGAAAAGTCAATCCAGAAAGAAGAGGACTGGGTTTGTGGTGTCCTTGTTTGTACACGTGGGTTGCGTATGGATTGTCTCTCTTTTGCTCTTATCGTTAGCTTTACGGAAAGAAAATCGGCATGTGACTTTAGAAGAAGTTGCATCGAATCGTGCAACGAGTGAAAATGGAAAACCGCTCGCTTTGGCTTTCTAGGTCAAGCTGCAGCTCAAAAACGATCATACAAGAAGTGACAGATCCAGATGTAAAAAAGATGAAGACGAAGTCACGCATGGTACACTACATCGGGTTCTTTTGTGAAAGCCAAACTAGTTTCACTAATGAAAGTTAGTACACCAGCTGCAGTTCTTTCGAGTTTATTTCTTCGTACAATAATTCTACCAGACCATGCAAATGCCTTTCGCTTTCCGTCGTGTGCCATTCCACCTATTTGTTCGTCCGGCTACGAGAAGGTCAGTCCTCAGTCTCTTCGCCGTCTTCCTCTTCCTCCTCCTCCTCGGCCGGCTCGTCATCGTCACCGAGAATACCGGCGTTGGGACTCGCTGGTGGGGGACTCGACGCGGCGGGAGAAGAACTTGCCCCGCCCTCCCCCTCCTCCATCAGGTCGCTCCCCGCAGCGAACGGCTCCTCCGGTGGCCCGACGGGTTTGATTGTGTTGCCGTGCCGGTCCGTTAAACTTTCTGGAAGTTGTTCTACTGCCGCCGGCGCCGCAGCATCCTCGTCCGCGATTTTATTTTCGCCATCAGATGCTTTCTCGCGCTCCTCTGCAGAAGAAGTAGCACCAGTGGCGCCGCCCTTTGACGATGCTTCGTCTGCGTTATTTCCCTCTTCTCTTGTTCCCGCCTGTTCATCGGCACCTCCGGCGCCCGAAGAAGAGCCCGCCGCGGCTGCAGCGAGATTTGCGGTTTTGAAAGGAGACACGGCTGCTTCCTCAGCGTTGTAAGCCTTCGGCTGGTATGCATTGCAAAAGTATCGTACTAGTACAAATCGCAATACAAATTCTTGGCTCAGCATAACAAATTAAATCTGTAGTGCGGATTTACTTAACCAACTAGATTTGTAATGCATAGCTGCGATTACTACAAGTACGATACTTTTGCACAGGATAGCTGGGGCTTCGCCGGCGGAGGCGGCGGCGCGTCCCGGATCTCCTGCTCTTCAATTATCAAATGCAAAAGTGGCTGGGTCTGGAAGGATCCGAACTTGTGATGCGCATTTTAGAACGCAGAGAAATCTCTCATGCACAGTCAGCAAAAGCTGCCCACTTTCTGTCACCAAAGTGGGGGATTTGTCATGCGGATTTGGCATTGCGGAAGCTTCTCGAAACCTGTGATGCTGGAGCTTCCATGCCAGACCTTCTGCGTCATGCAAAAACAGCATGACTCTTCCAGACCCAGACACTTTTACATTTGATATCAATGTAGCTCTCGCGATACAGCCGCAAGAACGGGGGGGAGTACCGGTCATTCCAGTCCTTGCAGCACTTCCAGCTGCAGCACCTTGCAACGGGTCGCGAAACCTTCTCGTTGACCACGTCGCGGATGACGCCTGGGATGAGCAAATCAATAGAAGGTCAAGGTGGATCCTTGTTGTTGTTACCCCTCACTGAAATAAAAATAATCGAAGCTACTAGCAGAACGATATTATAAGCCAGGGTGGCAGCGAGTGCCTGCTTCTAGACCTGGCCCACCTGGCAGAAGTAGGATAGCTACAACTTTGGCTACAAAAAGTAGAAAAACGGTTTTCATCATCAAGAAGCAAAATAAGGGCAATTAAATAGTACATGTTCTCTCCAGGAACGTTCCGCAAGCTGCGCATTCCGGCCTGTTGGAAATTGGCGGTGGATTCGGGTATCCACAGTAAATTTCCCGTACACGTACCAATGCAGTCTCTGCATGACAAAACTTGCCTTCAGTCCTAGTCTAGCATGACAAGTTGTACACTGCAAATTAGCGGAATTTGTCATGCATTTTGTACGTGTACGGGAAATTTACATTGCATATCGGGTGTGCTATGTACACGTCCTTTTTGGTGAACAACTCCGTGTAGGACTTCGAAAACAGGTCACCACTGTCATTCCGTACAACCTTCGTGTCGGGCCGGGCCGCACTCAGCGGCCGCACGCTGTTCCATTTCCGGTCCATTCCTCGGCCGCGCTGCTGCAGCTTCTGCTCGCGAAGCTCGTTCATCAGATGCGCATTGTACTGCGACAGAATCGGGTCGTACCCCTCCTTTTTCTCCCGCATCATCCGCGCCACACTGCTGCTCGCAGCCGATTTACTCCGTCGCACAGACGCCTGCTGTGGGTCGTTCTTTTGCGCGGAGGAAGCAACAGCCAGGTTCTCTCCTGCTTGTTCAGAGGCCTTACTCACGGACTTGTTTCTGTTGGAAGAGACGCTGAGTTGAGTTGTGGAAATGTCGGGCATGGAAATCTTCCGGTGCTCCAAAATGCGCATCTCCTCGCACAAGACCTTGCTGGCAAATTCGAATATGGGGCTCGGTTCGAAGGGAAGCGCATCCCGACTCTTCTCCTCCGCCGAAGTCAGGAACGGAGTGAAGCTCTTTGCGGTATACAGCTTTGCGGGACCCGAGACAGGTGGGGCCTGTTGAATTTTGCATAATTTCGTTGCGCTCCTCAAAGAGAAAAAATCGGGGATAAGTAAGTACGATATGAAGTAAATAATCTACAACTCCGAGCCAAAACCAAAAGCATTTAGGGAGGAAAACCGGGCGCGACGACTAGGATCGGAAAATTTTTTTTGCGCGAGCACGTAAATAGTTGCTCTTGGACGGTCATAGCTCTTTCCTTTTTTTCCCCTTCATTCATCACCCCCACATCCAATCTTCGCCATCGTCGTCCTGTGATGTTGGTGGTCCTTCTATGAAAGTGCACGCAGACACTTCCTGCCCAACAATGTCCATCATGTCTTGCCCCTCTTGGCAGGTGTGGAACTTTCTCTGGCTGACCCTCGCCATCCGTAGGAAGCGGGTGGTCGGAAGCGGGCCCGGCCGCAAGAGTTGGGGGGACTTGCGTTGGGGCGGGGGACGGCCCGGCCCGGGCCGGGGCCGGATCCGGCCCAAATTTTCTAGTCGTCCCCCGCCTACATTCCAACAAAATCCCTTTCAAATCTGGCCCAAATCCGCGAGGGCCGGAAATTCCCGGAAATTCCCCCGGTTTGGCCAAGGATTTGCCCCCTTCCGGGGGGCCAATCGGCGCGAAATCCCCGGCAAATCCGGGCCAAATTTCCTAGTCGTCCCCCACTTGTATTCCAACAAAATCCCTTTCAAATCTGGCCGATTTCTGGCGAAAATTCCTGGAAAATATCTGGCCCCAAAAAATGTCCCGGATTTGTCCCGGATCCGGGAAAATCCCGGGAGGGCCCCAAAAGTTCGGACGGGAGCTTGGGCCCGGGCGCCCGGGGCCGGCAAAAGCCCTGCGGGGGCGGGGCGCGCGCGGGGCGGCGCGCTTGACCGCCAGCCGGTAGCGCAAACGGCGGGACGGGATCCGCGGCCGAGGCGGCCAACATTGTGAGGCAGCTCAATCAGGTGGCGCAAGTGCTTATGCTACTCGTGGGCGCCCAGTTGTTACTGATATTTTCGATGTTGTCAGAAGGGGCCCCCGGCCATCGCAACAATTCAGGGCAATGGGTACGCCTTTTGGCGGGAGTTCGCACAGTCGCAGTACTTTCTGAATGCGAGGCGTTGAGCTGAGCATCCCCGGCGTTGATACCGACCAAAAGCGACTACTTATGTCCCCGCGCAAAAAAAAATTTCCGATCCTAGTCGTCGCGCCCGGTTTTCCTCCCTAAAGCATAGAGGTAGTTATAAAATCACGACGCAAACAAGAACAGCAGCTGCAAACTACGTGACCACTCCACCTTTTTTCCTCGGCGACTTGCATTCGGACCGCCCGCCCCATCGGGGTTGTTTTCGTCAAATTCTCCTTCCTGCTCTTCTTCGTTAGCATTCAGGGCCATCTCGTCCAGAACGGCGAAGGGCTGGAACTGCTCCGTGCGCTTTCCACCCGCGTGCGCCACAAAGTGCTCGATTCTGGTGCAGTGCTCCTGAAACAGGAGCCGCACGACGCTGATCTCGCGACTTTGCTCCAGCTTCAGCCTACTGGTCACCACCGCGATGCGCCGATCGATTTTCAGCTCCTTCTCTTCGTTTTGTACGGCCAGCCGCTGGATTCGCCCGAAGAGCCGGTCCCGCTGGGCGGTGAAGGACGTCTGCACCTTCTCCGTCAGAAACTCGATTTTTCGCTGTTCCGACTTCTCTTGCTCCTTCTTGAACAACATACGCTGGTTGCGCTCCTCCGCCTCAGCTAATTTCTGCAACCGGTCCAGCGCGTCGTAGTCCTTGGCCTTCTGCAGAGTCTCTTCGAGCGCGAAAAAATCGAGCATGGAGGTGCTGAAATGCATACGGCTCTTGCTGGTCGTGCTAGTTGTATTTGCGTTCGTCGTGTTAATAGTACCTTGCTGGTGCTGCACCCCGCCCTCAGCAGAAGCTGCGGCCGCTCCTGTAGCTCCGTGTCGTGACGCGGATACTTTTTCCATGGTTGCAGTCGACATTTCGTTGCTGGTGGTTGTGGTCCCGAGCAGGAGCGCTTTCTCTTCGTTCAAATAAACGTTCCACTTTTCGCCGATTTCGGTCACCTGCTTCTGCACCGTCTTCTTCGTCTCCAAAAGCTCCTCGTACCATTGCTGCTTGTACATCTCGGAATCTTGCGCCAAGGAACTCTCCACCTCAGCGAGCATGCGCTTGAACCGCTTCTCCACATACTTCAGAACGTCGCTCACGAACTTCGAAGGATCACTGGTAGCTGACGCGGTCAAACGAGAGCTGCGTTTTGAATTGATATTGACATGATATGCCCATGAAAATATTACTAGTACAAATAGTTTTCGAGTGTCAATGAAATTGTCCACCCATGATCGTGCAAGCATGCTGTCGCTGCGTTCGATGCGGAAAACCAAAATCAGTCGACAACTGCGAAAAAAAACTGGTGGTCCAAAAAATAGGAATACATTTGCTTCAATTCCTTTGGTGCGAGTCTTCTACCGGCCCCCTCTAGCTTTTTCCGGTGCAAACCGATGTCGTACTTTCGCTTGGCATCTTTGTGATAGGCACACAGCACCCGACTGCACTGCGCGTCTTTGCGCTCCTCTTGCTCGCGCCGCAGAAGCCGCGCGAACGGGGACCGGAGCGGATTGCTGGCGGATTTGCGTAGCTGCTCGTCCTCATCGAGGTCCATGTAATTCTGAAACAACTGCCAGCATACCGGGCACTGCAGAATACCGCCAAATGCCGGGAGATCCTTAGGTGCCCGCTTTATTTTCGTCCCGGGCGGAAGCTCCATTGCACCAGCATCAGCCCCCGGGAGGCCAGGCTCTTTGGCAGCACTGCCAGTGTCCGCCTGCGACACCGCAGATGCAGACGAACGTTGCCGTCCCGGCGCAGGCGCATCGGCTTTCGCAGCCGTACCAGGGGCGGGGCTTGCTGCTGGGATGGGATGATGCGCATTGGATGCGGAAGACTTTTCTGTGGTTCCCGCAATTTGCGGCACCGGTGAAGGTCTGTCTCGTTCATGTGCTGTCGATGAGGTTGGCGAGGGTGAACCCAGGACATCGTCATTCAGCGGGTCACTTCCAACTTCACCCGAATCCATAGCGGTTTACGTGCCACAGCCACGTCGCGAAAACAAAGGCAATAAAGCTTGATCGAAAAACTAGGCAACAAAGAACGGCCAGCAGCTACTCTGTACATGTTGAAGAAATACGATGGACAACACGATGAACAAGGGAAATTGTCGACAAGTAACAAATCGCCGCCACGCGCGTATGTCCTTGTTGAGCGACACCAGTGGCGGCAGATTTTTCCGAGCGGCAGCTCGTCGATATCAGGTTTGCCCTGCATCGCCGACCACGCCTCAATCATTTCACTCATCTCTCATGCTCCATCTTCTTCAGAAACACGCGACGACCTGCGAGATGCCGATAGGATGAGGTGGATCTACTTTAACAAAAGCCAGGCATTTCTGCCTTGATTTAAAACCGCTCAAATCTTGACGGGGACCGACCGAGGCTGTATGTGTATCTTCTGGTCCCGCACGCTTGACTTGCAAACTGCTTCGCGCAAATCGAAGATGAAGACTCACCTGCGGTACACCACCCGTAGCGAAAACAACGAACAACTGGTCACCTCACAATCAAGAACCCTAAGCCATTTCAAGCTGCGATGCTTCATTAGTTTTTCTGAAGACTATTGCTGCCTCTACGTAAAAGAAACTAAAAAATTTAATAAAACCTTGGGACACACCACGATCATGCAAGGTTTGACACTCGAGGATGTATTGCCAATTTTAGAGAAATCCTACATAGCAATCTGGATTCAGGATACAATTTGAAATGATGTGATGTCGAAGATACGAAAATCCGTATCATATCTATCCACGAGAATAGACTATTTGTATTTCACATGTCATTTGTAGGGGCACAGGGACGTACCGCGAACGCATATTGTGGAAGGAAAGTATGTACATAAACATATCTTATTACAGCATCACAAGAATTTGAATGACGTGTTAATTAGGACTGCTAATTGAAGTACGGGTAGAAACGAGAGGACTATAGCTGAGCAAGCAATCTTCCACGACACCGACGAGACCTCCGGGCTGCTCCTCACAGGAACTCGTTCTTGCTGATGGGATTTCTCAGCGGTTCTACCGCCCCGAACTGGCACCTGGGCTCCTTTTCGGAGTCGTCAATCGCCTCGTCAAACAGTTTTCGGACTGTGTCGTGATTTTCCACGCAGGAAAAGCCTTTCTTCCCGAACTTCGCCACAGCAGGCTGGCAAAACTGGGCGTGCACCTGTTCGGAGTTTTTCCGGCTCAACTGGACAAGGTCACGCGCGGCCTGGAACTTTGCGATGGTTCGTTGCAACTTGATGTAGGCCTGGTCGTACTGCCGCACCGTATCCCGCCACAGCTGGAATTTCTGGTCTGCCAGATCGCTGGCCTCGTCGCTCATTTTGGCGAAGAAACTGCCCTCGGTCTGTGCGCTAGTGCCGCCCGCCTCGTCAGCCGTTACCACACTCCCGGGCGCGCACCGACAAGCGGCCCCGTGATCCGTCCGGCCGAGCAAATGGGCAACGGAAAAGGATGTAGGAGCCCTACTTCTACTTGATGTTTGTCTCACATGAAGGTTGTGTGCTGTCGAAAGTTGTCCACCTCCTACTTCGAGTGTGCAATCATGGTCGCGCCCGGCGACAGACAGTTCTTGATTCGTCGACCAGTCAGATGTTGACCCGACCAGGGAAGAAAGCGGTGACGACATCATCCACTGTAGGAGGCAGGACGCCATCCTTTTCCATGTACCTACACGACTGTTTTTTCACATGCTTATTTTCTCGTGGCGTGGGTGATAGATGAGGTAGACTAAAGGTAGAACTTGAACTCTTTGATGAAACTAGAACTACATCAAAAACGTTGCACTTCAAAGAGGAAACGATGCGGGGCCGTCAAAATACACCCATACGTCGGTGCTAATGTGAGGATCAATATCATGAAATAAGTATTTAGAATCTAGTTGTGTTGTAGAAGTCGACGAATAACACATGGTATTCTCTTTCGCGACGACTCGCAGCAACCAACGTAGCACTATATCAAATGGAAATGCCACGACTGTGTACGAGAAAAATCTTTCTTTCCACGATTGGCGGCAGACAAATCCCCGTCTGTGCTCCGTGCTCCTGTACTTGCACAGCAAGACGACGACAATCTCCCGTCGACGACAAAGAAGCGGCGAGCAGGAGCTTGCGATCAGAATACAAGAAATAGTAAGGTTGGTACGTACGGTCGATTCGACCTGCGAAACGATGATGAAGATGAGCAAACGTATTTTTCAAGAGATCTGGAATTATCTTCATTATCATACTACTTAGTTGTCCACCGAGAAAAGGAAAAGAACGACAGAGGATTCTACAATTGATGTCGACGACAGCAAACGCAAACCTACCCACCAACCGGTCCCAGAAGATTGTAAATCTGTTTGTCCTTCACGAAACACCTGCTGCTAGAACTCCCGAGCTGGAAGTGGAGAAGCGGCTGGCGCAAAGCCAAAGCTGCTTCTTGAGCTCGTTCGCAATTTATTCAACTACCAGTTCTTCTTGCGCCAGGTTCGACGTACTTCTACTTCTAACTAAGTATGTAACGATGTACTGCGAGGAAGGGAGATCGGCAACGGCAGCTTCAGCAATGCATGGCCATGGGCATGGATAGTGATGTTTAAGTATCAAAATAAATATGCACGTCACCGCTGCGGGGACAACAAGAGGGATGAAACAAGCAGCACGTCACGCTTGGCGGTCACGCTTGGCGTTTGATCAGCAGCGAGAAATGTTCCGACGTCATGGAGAACCAATTTGGCTCCTTCACGTAGCTAAACTCGAGCGCATACATCTCTGAATCAGAATCAAACAGGATGTGATCTTGCACCGCCATAACGGAAAAAAAATCTTCGGTCCTTGGTGATGTTCTCCGTGCGACAGACCCTTCGTCTTCTCGCGAAAGCTCAGCATCTTCTGTTTGATCAGGAAAAGGCTTCACGTCCCTTACACACTGGATCCACTCCGCCCTCGTCAGCTGGCTTACTGCATAAGTAGCTCCACTTCGCGTCGCACTTTGGTGTCCTCCGCGGTGGTGATGAACATCAGAAGCGTCGACGTTCTTTTTTGATGAAGCCGATGCAGCATGATGGGGAACAACATCTTCGCCGTCCTCTTTCTTGTCTACCTGCCCCTCATCTTGTTTCAAATTTTTTCTGTCCTCCAGCAGCGGCATGCAGCCCAGCCAAGCCGTGCCTCCAACCTTTACCTTCAACAGTAGTTCCTGCAGTTGCGCGCAGGGCTGCGCGGCGTGTATGAGGGCCCCGCAGGAAACCACGTGGTCAAAGCTCTCGTTCGGAATCCAGGACAACCCTCGATTGCCATCGGCTTGGCAGTAGCTCCCGACTCCGAACGCCTGCGAGAACTGGACCGCGGGCTCAAGAATTTCGATGCCAAAGCCGCGTATTCCGAAGTACTTTGCAAACCAAGTGAGCATGTGGCCGCAACCGGAGCCCCAGTCGAACACGGTGTCGCCGGGCTGGAACTGCTGCCGGATCCCGATGGTCGTCATCATGCACTTGAAACGGTCCGCCATTGGCTCGGCCCAAAGACCGCTTTCGTAACTACATTGATTGCGGCGCACACGAAACAAATACTTGTTTTCCTCGCCGATTCCGTCCTTCCGTGCTGGCGCGCCATCGACCACAGCCGTGGCGCCCGATTTGTCGTCCTCGGCTGCAGATTGTTCCGATCTACTTGTGCGCTCCCCGCCCGTTCCTCCAAATGACGCCGGGGGGCAGGACGGCGGGAACTCGGGGCTGCTCAAAACTACAGGTTTCAATCCATGAGTTGTGGTCATCGCAGATGATGATGACGTCGTTTCTGTTTTCATGTCGCTGTACCGTGCCCGACACAGATTCACCAAGGTTTTGTCTGTGAACTGCATACCGCAGCGAGAGTGCGTCTTGACTCGAAGCACAAGTCGGTCCTGACTCTGTGCGCACTGGCTAGGGACGCAGCAGCCGCCGCGCGTGAACGCGTAGAAGTTCATATGCAGTGGAATCATGCGGTGAGAAATCGGCCACGGCTGCGCCAGGGAGAAACCGGTCTGGGTGTAGTGCCGCAGGTTTTCGAACACGTGCCCGGAATCCAGAAACGCGTACTCCTGCGCCAAGTACGAGGCTGAAATTCGCACGACGTACCACTGAGCCACCAACGCCCACACCGCGAAAAAGCTCACCTCGCAAAAGTTCAAGCGCCCTAGCCGAGCAATCAGCTCCTCTTGAAAGGCGCGGTCGTCGTGAAGGAAATCACTTATGCCCATCCCCCCTCCGCTGCCTGGATGATTACGTGAAGGTTCCTGCGGCGTCGACGAGCTGCCTGGAGAAATGTCAGCAGGAGCTCCGACGGGGGCCCTTCTTGCTTCAACATCTTGTTCCGGCTCGAAGTGCAATGAAGATGTTCTCGTTCCTAATGCACGACCTCCGGTAGGAGATGCTCTTCTTCGCTCCGGGACGACCAAGTCCGGCGGTACCCGCTGCGCGTGGGAGCTAAACGTCGCGGCCTTGTAGTACATACGGTTACTTGGGTGCAGCAGGTCGCTGTCCGACGCAAGATGCAGAGGCGTTACGATGGTGACGGAAATACCCAGCATTTTACCCAGCTCTGGGAAGAGCTCGCGCGCCAGAGAGGCCATCTCGTCGTGGAACTGGCAGCCCTGTAGGGTGGGACGCAGCTCGTACTTTTCGAGCCGCTCGACATCGAGGGGCTGGTCGCCGGTCGTGGTGTCGTGATTCTGTCCTAGAATCACCTCTGATTGCATGAAGTACGCACAATTTTGGCACGCCAGGTCGTACAACCGGTGCAATTTCGCGTCCATCGCCCGCTCGGCAGAAGAAGAAGCCCCGGGTGACCACGACGACCCGGTCGCTGGTGCGCCCCTTCTTGTCGAGAAGTCACCGCCGCCTTCCTCTAGTACTGTGGTCATCTCCCCACCTACAACCTGGTCCTCTGCAGATGTTGTTGACGCCGGAGGAGCTGCAAAGCATGTTGATGGTATGTGTTGTGTTGCGTCGACGAGGTCCGATCTGTCCAGAAACAGTTTTGCAGAGCACGTCTGTGTATCAAATGCAAAAATGTCTGGGTCTGGAAGATTCCGGGATTTGTCATGCTAGTCCGGCATGACCCATGATGGCTGTGATGTATGCCCTAGCATCACGGATTTTCTGAGTGCTTCGCGATGCATATCCTGCATGAGAAATGCCCTCTCCACGTGGCAAAACCTGGACTTCTATTGCCTTTCATGCAATACAGATTTTTTTAGAATCCAAAAATAGCATTACAAGTTGCATCTTCCTTCGAGACCCAGACCTATATGAGTATTTGCATTTCATACTGTGTTTGAAAGCTGGTATCGTTCCAGCTGGCGATCCGGTCGAACTCGACGAGCCACCCTTATGGCGTTCTCAATTGTTACATTCTCAACTGTTACATGATTTGTCATGCAGAATCGCCTTGACTATGAACGCCACCAAGCTGCTTCGCATGGCAAATTCTCAGACGGCCAAACAGGCTAAGAATCTGTGCCAAATCTGTCATGCACGACGCGCAAGGTCCTTCCTTTCACTTTTGCTATTCTTGCATTACAAATCTGTGTAACAGTTGAGGATGTAACAGTTGAGAACGCCATAACCCTGCGGCGCTGGGTACGAGGGATAAAATTACGCCTATCAACACCCAGAATGAAAGAACTACCCGCACCCATCCAACGTGAACACCGAGTGGCAGCGCTGATGTACGAGGATCCCGTTCCCGCCCGAGGTGCTGCTTGCAGTTCCTGATGATCTCGCAGATGATCATGGTCCTCGCGTCGTGGTCCAGCGTTTGGCAATCTCCTTTGCTTCGAAAGAATGCTCGTTTGGACCACCTTCTGCTGTTGCCGTAAACGGGACCACCGCCGGGAGCTAATGCTGCATCCTGTGCGAGCTCCTCGTCCAGGTCTACGCACCCCCGTGGGGGCGATAGACCACCGTCCTGCAGCTCCTGGTGCAGTCGCCAAAACATCGTCCGACGAGGCAACGATAAACGAACTCTCCGGCATGAGAAAACGACGAAAGACAGACCAGACCTCCCAGACTAGCACAGCGACAATACTAGCGAATTAGCACGACAACGACGGACTTTCTATGAATGTGGCATGAGCACGAACAGCAAGCACCTCCGTTTTTGTTCGTGCTAGATGCGAAACTGTGCAACATTTCTTCACAACTTGCACAAATCAAAATGCGCACCGACACAGGCGCCTTGCGAACATCGCACACCCGATGAGCAAACGTGAGTCTGGAATGATGAACAGCATCTGAAATGAGCGAAGTTCAATATATCGTGCGCGCGCGCACTGTAGTTCGTTCTTCGGACGACAAGTACCACATGCATTCCCGCATCCATACTTCTTTTCGGACATTGTCGAGCTAAAAAAACGAGCACTGACTGTGAAAATGTTGCTTTCAACATCTCAACAATCGAAGAACTACCTTTTGGCTCGCATCAATGAGCCATGCTCATGTAGTAAGTATCTAGTATGTTGTATTTGTAAGTATAAAGTAAATATGAAGTATTGCTCATGTCGTCATACCCGTCTACTTTTTATCAGAGTTGGGCGCCCCGTCTGAAACACTTCAGAATCGAGTTACGGGAGTTGGAGTTGTGAAGTGAGTTTTCTTCTTTCCTAAAAAAAAGATCAAAACCAGAAAAAAACGTAAAAGCGCAGTGGATGGTATGGACATGAAGGTCCGACAACCGAAGCTGTGAAGCTAAAGGCATTTGTATAAGTAACGCAACGCGTGCAACCTCGCACGCTAGGTTCCAAATCAGACCTTTTTTTAGTTCCTCTACTCCTTATTATGTGCTTCATGTTTGTACATGCAAAAAACTTGAACGAATAAACATCTGTGCGTTACTTCAGCAGTGTTTGTTCAGTTCTGGGAATATTACCCGAAACTGCTGATTACGCTGGTGTCAAACAAAAATTTATTCTGTATTCTCATGAAACTTTGTAGCAATACGTATCCACGTCTACGCTAGTCCTCCTCTCCATCAGAAACAACGGGCGTCCCCACCAGACCCGATCGCGGATACTTAGACTTTGAAGAGTTTGACATACGCGCGATCACTGTATTCACATTACAACTAGACTGCAGCTTCTCTTGACAACACGAAAAGCCCAGGAACCTCCTGTCTTCATTGCTGTTCCGGGTTCTGTCCCCGCTCTGGTTCGTCGTGGTTCTGTCCCCGCTCTTGTTCTCGCTTGTTCCGTGCGCGAACTTCGTCGTTGTCCTCCGCCGAAGCCGATCCCCCCGGCCCCGACATAAATTGCTGATTAAAAACTGCGGACGCAATCGATCTAACATTACCCAAGTTGCCACCGCCTTCAGCGTTATACTGCAAAGACCACCCGGGACCGTTCCTGCCATACTTCACAATGCCACCTATTCCCTTTCCCGTCGTGTCATCGATCGCAGCCGCCCCAGCAACAATGCATCCGGAATTTCTGTCCCATTGCATGCCGATACCGCCTGACTTCGCTTCGGGCACTTGCTGGTATACTTGGTAGGCCTGATTTTTGAGGATCAATGTCAATGAGTCAACTGTCTTCAGATCCAAGCCGTTTCAATTATAGTGGTGTGCCAGGTGATGACGGACGAGGACGAAAAGAATTTATTTTTTCCCCGCCAGAGAAGTTTTCTCGTGATGAGCTCGATTCCATCTGGCTGGTCCTTTTGCAGGAAAAACGCTGCTCAACCTGACGGCGAGGGACGCCTGCGCGAGCCCGGGCAAGCACAACAAGCAGGTACAGGAAATGCACAAATAATAAAAACAAATGGCACTCCAGCACCATATCCCTTCTTCAGTGGCTTTATTGGCCTTTTTGTAACTCCGTACTCTATCAGTATCGCTAGCATCTCTAGTACCATCAATGAAGATAGATTGAATGTCAACACAGAGCCTGATCCGAATATCGACAATGGTGCTATACCGCTGCAGCGGAGATACAGCAACACGTAGTAGATGCTGGACCCTGTACGTAGCACAAAGAAGCTGCACCGCAGACGGCTGCGCTTGCAGCGAAACAGCATAGGTTTTGATCCTGTAGCACCTCCTCCGCCATATCCGTTACCCTCTGCAGAAAACCTCCTCGAGCCGTGTTGCTCCCGCTGACGGTGTGTGGCCAAAATCCCAGAAGTGCCATGAGAATCGCGACGGATCGCTTTGTCATGGCCCGGTGAGAGGCAAAAATGCCAGCCGCTTGCACTTTCCGCACGTTCATGATTTCTATGATTTCGTTCCTGACACTTGCGCCTTCTTTATCTAATGTTGTGCAGAATCCCAGAGGGAAATTTGAAGTTCGTGCGAAATGACTAGTCTAAAACAAAAAAATTTAAATTTATCTATGTCTCTGCTGCGCAATGAATCTCACATGCACATTGTACTACCTGTTATAACTTGCCCATGGATCACACAACGTTACCTAGCTGCAGGATACAACATTCTGCATGAACTACAATATGTCGACTGGAAAAAGGTGATCGTACATACACAGGACTGATACTATCGCAGGATCTTCGTGCGCGCTACGTTCCGCGTTGTATGCTGCGCGTTTTTCTCGGCTGTGCCTTTCAAAGAAATCCGGTCAAAGTGCGCACCGGTCCAGCAAGGCAGGGAAGCCATCCTCAATCTTTTCTACATGCATTCTGGTTGAAATTAACTGTGGTGCTGCTCGATTTCTGACGAGGGGGACAGCCAGGGGCGCACGTCTTTTGATATTGCGTGGCAGCGACCACGGCCGCCCTGATTCTTGATCGTGCTCTCGTGTGCAGAAATAACGACACAAACACAAGGTTGCGCTTTGAATACAACTTGCGATCATTCATTGTGGTCTTCATTCATGACATTAAACAAGCCCGGCGAGAAACAAAAACTAAAACTCCGCCTGTACCTGTGCAAACAATTATAGGTCGTGTCAGGGTTGCGAATCTTCTACGCATGAGCTCAGAAAAGCAGTTTTATCCGTGTGTGTCGGTCCGAAGACGTCTTTTATGATTATGCGTCCACCCAGCTCCTGCCAGTTCTGATGCAAAACTAGATGGCAAGTAGCTGGATTTCATGTTTCAGGGTAGATGCAAACATTTTGCCTTGGCAGCAAAGCGTCTTAGACCGCGACCTCCTGCCTCGACATCAAGGCATAAGTATGTGGGTCGACGCCTCCTAGTAAGTTGATGTCAACGAAGATCTGCGCTGCCTTTGGCGGTGAGAGAGAAGAGAGACACTATATCAAAAGCAAAAAAACGGAATCAATAGAGAAAGATGACTCATACACGTATTCGACAAAATATCAACCAAAGGTAATGGAGAATACAGCCGGGCAAACAAAAACCTTTTCGTCTGCGCGCACAGCTTCTTCTGTTTCTAAAGCTTATTCGAAGGAAGTAGTAGCTGAGAAGTCAGCTGCATTGCTCGCAAGCGGGCGTGTACTAGATATTGAAGTAGAGCAGGTATAGCATAATTCTTTTAGGATTCAACGTAAAGGGAAACTAACTGGAAGGACGAAGGTCTCCGCTGCGCACTACTTTCCACAGTAGCTACTCGACGACACCGCAGCTACTGGAAGGTGATCCGGAGCATTCTAGGCGGGGGCAGGCCGCGCCCAAGAAGCGCAACTGAGGCTCGCTCGGCTCGATAGCAGACAACTCTACAGCAGTTCGGCCGCTGTTTCCATCGGAAGCCGGGCAGTGGCAACAAAGAGAAGTAAGAGGCCCGCAGTTAGGCTGCTCGAAGCACGCAATCGGATTCTCCTCCTATGGGTCAGCCCAAGGAGCTTGCCCTCGTCGCCGTGCGACGCGCATAAGAATCGAGTTCCTGAGGAGAAATCTTCACGAAAGGTATGCACTAACCCTCGACATAAGAAGCCGCAGCTGCTCCAGCGACAAATTCCTGCTTATGCTGCGGGCCGAGAGATTGCGCGCCGGTGGAGGCAGCCCGGCATCGAAGAAGCTCACTAACGTAGTCCGCCGCGACTCGCTTACATTCGGCGGTCTGCTCCTCCACCGTCCTGACAGCTGGGGCGGAAGTACCGTCACCCAGCCAAGCGCCCGGATGTGGGTCTCGAGTAAGATCGTCTTCTTGGTCGTCGCGCCAAGCCAGCAGCTGCTGTTCGTGATAGAGCCGCGGACTGTGAAGTGGACTGCTCGTCGACGAATCAGGAAAACCACCTTGATAAGTGCCATCGACGAAAGAACTACCATCCTGTAGCTCGAGCAGTCGTGGTGAACTTGCGGCTCCCCGCTCGTCGTGTGGAGCTAGTGCCTCGCTGCGCATCTGGTCATCGACATCACCATCGTCTAGTGCCTCTATCAGAGGCCCGTGCTCACAAATATCCCCGTGATCCAGACGACCGCTCCCGCTGGAAGCACCAGCGCTCTGCCTGTGATTCTGTCGAAGAGGGAAATAGTCGATGTCGAGGATTTCATCTCCTGACGAGGTTGGCGACGACGATCGTCTGCGCCGCCCGTGGCCTTCTTGTCTATCCTTTACGCCAAGCGGATGGCGCGGGCAGTGTTTCCCATGCGCGTACCATGAACCGGAGTTCCAGCGTCCAACCTCGAATTTAATCTTGCCGTGGTCGTTGTCGTTGCTTGCTTCGACGCGCAAGAAAGATCGCCCACCCCTGCGCAAAGTATGGCGGTGATGGAAGCTCTGTCCTTACGTTGCAATTGCTTCGCATACATATTCTTCATCGCTGTCCCGGGGCTGCAGCGCTAATAACGATAACCATAACGATAACGCTCCGGCCAAGAACTTAATACAAATTGCGTGATCTGTATCTAAATCTATGCTTCCACATGCAAAACTTCATCCCCTACAACATACATCGAGCACTTCAGCACGAGTATTCTCGCGTGCCGATCCTGGGCCTGAAAGAACGGGGTCGGATTTACTCATGCAAATTTGATGTGGGCCCGAGATTCAGCTTCAGGGGCCGTGCGCGCGCCGAGACGCAGAGACAGCATGATGGAAAAGAGAGCTGCTGCAGCGTAAGCACGAATCATTTTTTTTTGTGCGTAGCGTGTTATTGTGGCAAAATCTCGAAGCGAGGTATCTTCAGTCGAAGCTGTAGCATGCGACACTTCTATAGATTCTCTCATCTCGCGGCATCATGCAAATGCAAATGCGTCCAGGCCCATAATCAATTATAAAATCCCCACATTGCGAGAAAGAATGCACGCAGATCGCGCGTCCGTGTATATGTGTTATTAGAATGGTAGATTTTCATCTTATCGCTAGCATACAAGATGATCCCGGTACTTACAGCCCTCCTCCGTGTCATTTCAGTCTGACACAATGTTCTTGCAAGCTACAAATTCGAATTTTCTCGACTCAAGTTTTGACTTTCGTAATGTTCCCGGTCGTGACAGAGAATTTCGAACCCGGTCGGATGATGTGCTCGTGTGCCTGTAAAAATATTTTGGTTTTGGTGGTCGCGGTGCAACCACATACCTACAAAAGCAAAGAAGAGGCACTAAGACCGGGTGCGAACCGCAGGCCTCTCTGTTGATTTTTCTGCCGCTTCTTATAGTGTCATGTGGTGCGGACAGAGGAGACTCATATCAACGTCATGGAATAAGATTACCGATGAATTTCTGAAAAATGTGTTACGAGTACTTACTACCATCTTCATCCCTGTGGCCAGCGTTGCTCCGCCGATAAACATCGGCCAATTATTATCGCTTCGAAAGAAACGCTTTCTGACAGACGAGGACGAGCGACTGCGTTTCAATTATAAGAATATGGGTATGCTTCCGTTCCTCTCATCTGGTGCTGCAGTGCCTTGCATTTCTAACCCGCGGCCCACATGCCAATTTTCATTTCAGCAGAAAGTGAACATGCGTCAGTAAGTTGAATTTTATCGCTCTGTACATCAAAATGCACACGGTCAGGCCCCTGCGCCAAATCTCTATATTCGTATTTGCCACAAAGCGGCAGTAGTACATACAAGGTGAAGACCAAGCTGCATGACTACTACGTCAACTGAGATGGGGCTGCGCCTGGTGCGGGTCGTGACTCTAATAGTAATAATCGAAGTACCGACAAATCGAGGGAGTGTGTTCCTCTACTACAGCTGCAACGAGAGAAGCGATCGCGCAGGCCGCTGCCCTGCCTCTACAGAAATGTGCCTTTCGTATGATTCACACCCGAGAACGTATGCTCCGAGCGCTGGTGTTCCGAAGCCCGCCAACATTCGCCAATCTGTCCAGTAGTTCCACCCGACGAACTTACCGCACTTTGCAGCTTTCATGCAACCCGCAACGAGCTGTCGCTTCAAGCGGTTCACGCACGGATTGATTTCCTGAGTACTCGACTCCTGTGCCTGTCCCGGGTCATTCATTTTCCTGAGAACCTTGTGCTGTAGCCTGGCCTCCACGCCGGTAATCAGCAAGGCGCTCGAGCTCAAGTGGAGGGTCGTGCAGATCAAGGACACAACGATGTTCAGAGGAAAAACACCGTTCCGCCGGAAGTTTCCGAGGCGAGCTCGCACATTTCCGCTTCTGTTTTCGGCGGAAATTCCAGTTCCTGGCGATGAAGACATCATGTTGCAGAAGTCAGGAGACCGATCGGGTCGATTCCTGCTTTTTTCAGATAGAACTAGAAGCTACCAAAACTTGTGAAAACTAACCATACGGCTGTGAGCCTGACTGAAGGGTCGCACAAATATAACCAATTTGAATTTTCATCAATTTATTGGTGCTGACGCTATCGCGCTCGTGCTTAACCATGTATCGACGACATCACCATCAGTATCAGAATCGTGAGCAGCCGTGCGGTCGCGGTTGTGGCGTAGAAAGTAATGAAGTACGTGTAGTAAAAAATGGCAAGGAACATATTATGAGACCGCAAAGCCATGTGTAAGATCTTCTGCGGATGGTGTCGCGCAATGGGATCCTTCCACCTTCTCGTCGGGGCACCTAGCTATGTTATCAACATATTACATATCTTTCATGAAACAACAAAATCGATCCTGAAAGTGCTTGATCTTGAAGATCAATGTTGTTCTTCCGCTTTGGTTCATCACTAACATTGAGCTAGAGAAACAGATGTATCGCCCACATCTCGAAAAAAGATCAAACACAAAGAGCAAACGATGAACATGGCCAAATGCAAATGCTGCTGCTCTCCACTTTGCTTTAACAAAAGTGCTGCCGATTCACTTCTGCGCACACATTGTCACTGGTCAGTCATCGATGTTTCTGTTAGAAGCTAGCGCTAGGAGGTGAACTTCTCGCGATTCAAGATTTGTTGAATCCGTCATGTACTCGGTGGAGCAACTACCAAGCAGTGTAACTGTATGACATTCCGCGCGAATGCACTTATTCCGCTAGAACATGCGAAACTAACGACAGCCTCATCCAATTCTAGGAACCAGTGTAAATCACGACGAAAAGCCGTTACTAGCGAGGCGCAATAGGGGGTCTTCGACATCGATGTTAAAGCGTGCCTAACTCGCGACCGGGTGCTCTATGACTGCCAGCGTTGTCGAATACGAGACTCCCCATAGAGAGCGTCTCACGACTCAGCGGCTGCACTAGGTGTTTCTCTTGTCGCGCATTCACCCGCTTTTCCTTATCTATAGGATTTTTGTAAGTCTCGTTAATCTTCAACAAAGTAGTGACGCCAGTTGTCAGTACTCTCCTCGTACCATTGCTGGGATTCACTGAAAATGTACTTTACACGTGATTGCTTCTCATCAGTAGTGCTGGAGGTGGAGTGTCTCGATGTATTCTCTTTAGGTATTTTCTTCGGGGCCGGAAATCCCGGGCTCAAAGTCAAACGATAGGGTTAGGGATAGCACGAGCACCCGCAACGCAATAAAATCAATAATTTTATGGCACGCCATCTCCTCTGTGCCTATATCGTTAAGTGACGAGTGTGACTGTCACCACCAAAGGATGTCATCTGTCTCCGCTAAAAAAAAAAGAAGATGATCCATGAGATGGTGTTCTTACTTACGATTAAACAAGGTAGATCTCTCCTCTTCGACTCTGCCGTCAGGATGCGTAATTTTATTTGTACGCTCCCAAGTCCGCTGGTCCGCTTCCGCATCGTCAACTTATCATAGTGAAAATAAAAAGCACTCTGCAGTCCACACCAGCCACTCGCGTGAAATGTATAGAATGCGCAGGGAGTATTATTGGTGGTTCAAGTTCTGGTTGCTTTCTACAATCCACCACGGCCGCAAATATCTACCCATTCATAAGGAGGAAGGGCAGCATGCAAGCGAAGCCAACATCTTCCGTCGTTGTGGCAATGAATGCAACCGTGCTCTTTTGGAAGGAATGATGTGTAGTGTGAGAAGTCGAGGAAGTAGTAACAAGAAACTGAAACGTTGTGGTGCTGCAATATAGCTTGTACCGCTTCATCCTTCTGCGGCCCTGCACAAAAATGTTCACGACTTGGCTGGTAGACTTGACGGATAGTGACGTGCTCAGTTAGATAGTTTCAGAGCCTTATTACTCGCGCCACCGGTCAGCATAGATCGATTCCGCTCGTTCGCGACCTTCTCCAAATCCTTCTTCAATGCCGCCTGTCCTCCTTTAGCGGTGACGTGAATTTTTTCCACCACTTCGCCCTTTTCGTTCCGTTTTTCCGCCCACAACATCTGCGGGTCGTTCTCTCGCTGTGTAGCAATGAAAAATATTCCCATGACGATTCCGCTGTATACTCAACAGTGAGCGTGATTACGTCGTATGTATAAGTTGACGGCGCGCGCCTCTCTGTGGCCACACTTCAACTATTGGCGCACTGTACACAAAAACAGAACGCGCCAGCTGCCCTATTATTTGCGTTGCTCGCTGGAAGATACGCACATGTCCTATGGGTGCGGTTCTGGTTCATCTTCATGCTGCAATAACTAAGTAGATTGGAGCCGTTCATGACCTCGCCCTCGTTCAGAGTCCAGAAGGTGATAAAGGAGTCATGGCAGCACCGTCACAAATCAATTATTTACTTCGCTGCTCTACTTGTCTCGTGGGAATCAGTCGTGGGGATCCTGAATTACCAGAAATATCTTGTCCGCCGGCGTACGCATAGCGTTGCACGTTGCCATCTTCGTTTCTATACCAAAGAAACGCAAACACTAGAGAGTCACTAGCAGAAGGCGGACATGACCGCCACAATCCCGTAGAACTTCTTCGACTCATGTGGCTTGACACCTATCAGGACGTCTACCACTTTGAGACGTGGACGTGCAATAGCTATTAAAAAAAAATGCATAATAACTAAAGTAGCAGATGAAACGTCAACCAAGCACGAAGCCAGATCAAATGTTAACTACGGAAGCTACAGCAAGGCCTTCAGATCAACCAATTTGATCGAACTCGGTCTGGTACACGATTCTGGGATTGATGATATTCAAAGAGCATAGTGACTCCAGTTGCGACCGCATGCTACGATGCATGTCGTACTCTTTTTTGTAGCAGTAAACTCCGCCGGTTCCGGGAGCGAGGACATGAGTGTACACCTGGTCGCCATGGAAAATGGAGTTGACGTCTTGACCGAAAAAAGGATCAAAACAAAACATCAGGCATTCTCGTATTTTTATAGCGTTGGACACAAAACTGCCAGTACTTACAAACAGATTCGCCAGGAACTAACAAAAACACGACACAAGTGGATGCTGGTGCCGAACATACCTGATGGGCTCCGAAACAGCAGCAGGCAGTCGCACATGCGTACAGCGGAGACTCCAGCACAGTGGACCCACAGTTCGCCGCTGCGGCACACAATCCGACGTAACTGTTGATAGTGGCGTCTCCCGCCTCAAGAAGCGGAATCTTGCATATCGAGTGGGGAAAGCTCTGCGCTCTTAGTCCCACATTCCGATGGGGTCGACACTTACTCATCATGCGGGCTACTGCAAAGATTGCAACACACTTCTCGTGTCCGTTTTCCTAAGTGATTTTCATAAGACGCTTGGCAGGTCATGGGAAAAGCTAGCCTCGCCACTAGCAAGCGTTGACATCGATGTTAGAACGAGATGTCGTTGCCTGCAGAGTAACGTCATGGACAATCATCTTCAGATTCAAAAATTCACTGCAGATGCTCAACTTCTTTTCTTCGTTGATGCGATGAAGAATCAGCTCTCTATCTTCATCATATCCAATGCATCACAATCAAAATTTCCCATTGTATTGCAAGTGCCATAGAAGACGCGAGTGCGACCAAAAGATCTCAGTAGCTATCATGAAGAAGTGTGCCAGTTCTATCGATGTCTGGAAAATGAACGCAGCGGTATGCACTTGATACTGAGGCAGTCGTCGCAGTGCTTGTTGGTCATCTGGTAGCAGCAGCTGGCGCCAAGACACCCGAGCACCGATCCCCCTAAAGCCAAAAGCTCGTCCTGGTTCTTGGGGGCCAGAAAGTCGGTATCAAAATGAAAATCACACTCTCCTCAAAGTGTCTTGAAAACCAAATCGAATACAACAGATTTCAGGAGCAGCTACCTACTTTTGCAGTTAGGATCGATCTCTCTCTCTAAAATCACAAACCTCTTCTAGCCCCCCGGCACTTCCTTTAGCAAAGGCTGACGCGCATTCGCATTCGCGCGAAATGCTAGTCACTAGTAATCGCAACTAGCTACACATCACGGCAGGTCTGGCAGCGACACGAATCGCTTTCAATGCAAACAAAAAAAGGATGCTTCATCGTGAATCCGCTGCAACACGTGCACTCCAGAGGAGGATAGAATTTGGGCACAGCACATTTTCTGTCCGATAAGATTTCTTTGTCAGGGCGAGTTTTCCCTCCGCGGAAGGGCAGAGGCCCAACCCCCATCCGACCGCGACAAAAATCGCCGTGGCCAAGCGCCCGCACAATCCCAGCTTCATCGCTTTCTTCATCGTGCCGTTCTGCGACATGTTGTGCCCTGAGCGTATTTCCTCTCCTCTTTGCTTGATAGAGAAAGAGACGAAGATCCGGAGAATGATCTGCAGAAGATGAGCCGAACTCTTTAGCCTTCTTGGTTTTGATGATGCGTCCACGGGCAAAGCCAGACAAGTGTGTGTTTGTAGACTAGACTACTTAGATTTGTAGTTGGCACGAATGTATCGCCGTGTAATATAGTTTTAGCTGTTGTCTTGTTCTGTACTACTTTCAGTGTACTTGTATTTAAGATGATTGGTTTTCCGCAGAAAAATTGTATCGAAGCTGAGACTCAAAGCCTTGAATCCCACCCGTCAATGTCTTTCGCTTAGTTTCCTGTGAAAAGAAAGACGCCACGTTTGAAACATGCGAAATCATTGTACAAAACTCGCACCAGGACAAGCGCCATGAATATGGCACCATGAGACAAGCAAAAGTCCGCGGCAAGATATAAAAGACCAATCTTGTTCTTGACTTCGAAAACTTACGCACGCGGATCACCTTCTTCCGAATTTGATCATCAGAATTCGGTTATCGTGCCGGGAGAGAGGAGATCGTGAAAATTACCCGGGCGCAGGCACTGGCAGCTTTACGCGCATCAATCACCATCGAAAAAATTAATTACCAAATAATGCTCGAGTCGCTTGCGCTTCTTCCTGCTACCGGATTTTGAAGTAGCCATGAGACTGCCCGCTTTAGCTTTTAGAAATTGATATCTTTTGTAATAAAATTGGTACACTGAGAATAATAGATCCTTTGCGTGCAATTCAGCAGTGGTAGAAATTCAGTGTTGCGAAGAACAACAGGAAAGTAATTGATTAGTACACGCACGCCGAATCCCATTCCCAATTCGCAGGTCGGGGCTGCTCACAACAAGGATCTCCGGCCATCTGGATGTCTGGCCACATGTATACATCGAGTTCGTACGTATCTACATCTGATGTGGTAGAAGTTACAGTTAGTAAGTACAACCCCTGCGATTATGTCCTGAACAACAACTGTGAGTCATCCATCAAGTCTAATCGCCGGCGGCGCACCATTCTCGTTGCGGCTCTCATGCTGATGACGTACTCAATGGGGCAACAATTGCCGCCCATATCTCAGATCGCAACTATCGGCACCGCTCTAAATGCAGAGCGTCCTCCTTATCTCTACAATTCCCTTATCCTTTCCGCGCAGTTGTATGATTTTGATTATGACAGCATGCTATCTGCCATTACTAGCTCAGCTTCCTACAAAGTGACGATAGATTTGCGCAAAGACCTAAGTACTTGCTTACACCGCCGGACCCGATGGTTCTAGTAGCGGTTCAGACAAAAACGAAAAGACTCGCAATCGGCTGGTCAGTTGCGATCTACTTGTCCTTCAGTTGACCCAACCCCTTCCGCTCATCTACGATCCGCTGTCTCATTTGCTGCTGTTGCGGCCCGTTTCCTTCCGGAGTAACAGATATGCATAGAAAAAAATCAATTTGCAACTAGAAGCAGCCAGTGTCGGCTACGCAAGATCAATACTGAAATTTGGTGCACATCATACAAACAAGGAATGAAGAAAGCCCGAAAGATACTGGTCTTTCCCGGAGAATACTGCTTCTTCTTGCATTTCTTCCCGGAGAATCCACTTGTCTTTCCCGTTGCGCGTTTACTGCTCAGGGGCAGGCTTAACATGCAGCATGAACAATGCGGTACCAAATGCAAGAGAGCGACCCACGGGAGCTCGCCCTCCCGCTACCGCTACTAGTGGATTGCACATACACGAAAACAAAAAGGCGCCAGTGTAGGATTGCAAAAGAGTTTTTCTCCCGTAGATCCGATATTTGCTTTCTTCACTTGTCCGTCGGGACCAAGTTCCACCTCTGCCCGAAAACCTCCACCATCCTGTGCCTGCCCTTCAATCTTACCCGCTGGGTTCCCACCGTCGCGTTAATAGGGAGTGAAGCGGCACTGTTGCCGCGTGGCGCAGGTGGCAACGCGAAACTAATCAGTGCGCAGCACAACAACTACAAACCGGGCCATGCACTTATTACACATGGGCCACACATTCACTACAGACGCGCGTGTTTGCAGTGCGAAAACACAAACCCCCGGGCCATACACTTATTACCGATGGGCCAGGGGAGCGCCCGGCAGTGCAAAAAGTAGCAGCTGCTCCGGCGCTAGTGTCCAGCGTGTCGCAGTGGCAGCGCAACCCTTCGAATTTGGCTGCCCCGAAGTGCAATTGCTAAATATAAAAACGGCGACGCACCAGCGACACCACGGTGCGCAGCCGCCTGAGGGACAAAGCGTCGCAATTCATTAACTGCAGGTCCGGCCTCTGTATAGACTACAAACATGCACATGCGCCGCACCTTTGTCGATTGCCAACACCAAGCAAGAGTGTACAACCTGTGTCCTGTTACGCTTGCGTAACTCTTGTTGATCGTAACGTGATATTCGCCACTCATTACCTTCTCAAGTGTGACATTGTCTACTGTGGCCATTGTTTTGCTCTGCCGCCCCCGTGGGGAAACATATTAACTGCGGGCATCTCATGCAAGTAGGAGCGGGCAGTAAGACCGGGGAACAAAGTAAGTGGACAGCGAGCCATAATGTGCCGCGCTCGCAAAAATGTAGTCATGTCCAAGATGAATAAACCTCTGAACTGAACTATGCAGGAGAGTTTCGATTGGCGGATGAGCCGCACTAAGCAAACCATCAAGTAGGGAGGCCTTGTTTGCATCATGACAAACAAGAAGATGGAGCCTTTGCTTTTCCGTGATTAGGGTCGTAGGACCTCGCCCGCTGAGCAGCATCTGTCACAGTTGAGTGGTCACACCTGCGAGTCGCGCGTAGCTTGAACGAAGTACTTCCAGCCCTGTATTAGTATTATATTTTTCAGTGACCTTTTTGTAGATATGATGAAAATGTGAATAGAACTGTCGCACATTCTTATGAGATCAACACACAGATAAAGAGAAGCAGACGCTTCATCGATGTGTGTCATGACGGAAAGTGCTAAAAGAAGCCAAAAAGAGTGCCATTTTCGAGCTCAATCCGTTTTCCGCAGACACGCTGCTTCTGCAGTTTCTCCATCGTCACGACCTTCGTGGCTCAACCAAGTACGATACTGCGAAAAACATGAATGTCGTTCTGATAGCTTGTGCATCGGTTTTTATCCTCCCAGTAAGGACCAAAGAACAAGCGAAACACAGAAAAAAGATAATCCTTACGGAGTGACGCGATCATGAGCAGTTCAATCTCAATCTGCACACACAGAGGAACGACGAACATTCAGGTTACATCAGGCTGTGGATCGTGGCGAAATCATAATCGTCGGCCATCTTGTGGCCACGAAGTAGTCAGACCCAGCAAGTGTCTGAAGGTTTAAAGATGCTCTGCTTCAGAGGGCGAGGCAGGCAAGTTGCGAACCTCCAAATTCTATCTCACTTTTCTCCTGCTAGGAACCTTGGAAAGCACATAAAATGAAGCCCCCAAGGAAAGTAATGAGGAGGGAGAGTAGGATTACCAATCGCAACTTCGCAAAGAATCTGAAAAAAACTCATTATACCAAATGTCCGCATACAGAAGCTGCTGCTGCACAGGTAGCAGACGTCTCTACCGAACAACCACAGCAACCATTGTTGACCCCGTACGTCACGCAGCAAGCCGCACATGTTTTCCAGTCGGTAAAAACACTCGGCCGCAATTTTTGGACCTTGAGAAACTTGGCTTCCACTCCGGGAGAGCAGATGCCATTGAAAATAGCGCACCACAACAGAGTGGCACAACCAATTCCGAAATAGTGGCGCAAGGGCGACTGCATCTTGAGCACCACTTCTAGTCGGACAGAAGGGCTTTCGTTCTACGCAAATGCGAAAGCGAATCTCGAAGTGTCGACCTGCTGGCTCCTCCTGTGCGTCGAAGGGGTTCGTGTTGAGGATCACTTATGTGGCCATGTACGCAAAGGACGTACTGAATAATTGTGTGTCTAAATGAACTCCAATGACTTCTGTGAGGATTTCGATTTTGTTTGTACTTTTGAAGAAAGCTTTTCTAAAAGAGGTGCGATGACTTCTTTAGTTTTCGACGCTAATCTGCCTGCAAGCAGTAAGAAAATTGACTGCCTGCCCCTTTTCGTTTTGCGAACGTCAACGTCCTCGGCTTTGGGGTTACACATTCATATGTAGGAAACCTCGGCGGTAGAGCAGAGTGATGAAACAACAACAAACGAACTAGTGGCGAACCCTTGCGAGGCAATGAAGCAGCGGGATCTTCATCAGTGTGCATATCTTGCGCGTTAATCGCGACGGAGCCACCAGCGTATAAAAGGAGATCAAGCTGTCTTCTCTGTTCATCATTGCACCGGGGGGATCCTCGGGGGGGATCTCTAGAGGAGGCATCAACCACAGATCACCCGGAAGACGTGCAATTAGCGAAGCTGTACCGTCGGGAAAAAATGGATCTGCATCTACAACCGATGGTGAAGCTTTGATGAGTGCTTCCGTTTCGTGCTCACAGACACTAAGGATCGATCGCATGAGACGTGTCCTCTTGCCCTCAATAGAGCAGTTCCTTCCTTGGCCGTATAGATCTCTCTTGCGTCACTGCAAGTGCAACAAGTAGAACCTTATGTGATCAAGCGGCGAGATCTTGATATTAATTTTATCGAAGCTCTGGATATCGATGTGGATCCCATTTCCGCAGAGCCATTCTTTTCACCATCGCGCAGCACCATCTACTGACTCCGTCGCCGCGAGACCGTGGGAAGGTCATGCTAACACCGGGAAAGGCAAAAGCCTCGACCTCTTCCCGAATATGTAGCCATCGTGATCGTCAGCCTCAGCAACCCAAACGCGCCGACAGAGCGTCCTGTCCTACAACATCTTGTGAATGTTCATGGAACTTCAACTTCCACCAACCCCTTCCTTGGCGCTCTCCCTGGTGCAGCATCAATTCTTTACATGAATTTTTCTTTTTCAGCTGCTAGTTTTAGTCTGCTATCAACTTCTTTACATCGCGTATATGAAAAATACCACAAAAGTCAAGGACAAGGCGCAGCTAAGCAAGCTGTCAGTCTGGCAAGTAACGAGCGTGAGTCTTAGTAGCAAAGATCAACACGAGTTCGACGGCACGGTGCTCCTACTCGTATCTGATTCATGATCGTAATCGTGGTTCTTCCCGCAACTACGTACTGGGCATAGCGATCGGACAGTACCGTGCTGAGGTAAGAACTAACTTTGAGATACCGTCCATAATATCATTGCTTCCTAGTACGAATCAAATATCAATACGTTTCCCCGGAAGACGTATTATTGCCTCGTCGTCCTCGTCTCTCCCACTGCAGCCCCATTTTTGAGCTATGCGTCGACGCTCATTCCAGCTCCAGCAGCCGCTTCAGCGTCGTGCGGCCACCCTGCCGGATCCACCGGCGCGGAAGCAGCCGCGGTAGCCGCGCCCCCGACCCGCCCGAGGAAGCCACCGGCCCCGCCGAAAATATCGGCGTTCGAGGATCCCGGACTACCGGTTTCCTTGTCCGGATACGGCTGGCCCGTCGGAACACCATTAGCATTAAGGTACGCCGGGTGCTCCGTGGTCACAGGGTAGGAACCAGCGACACCTGGCTGCTCCTGATAACCCTGATGATCCGTGCTTCGGGGAAGCTCTTCGTCGGAATCCGGCACTTCCTCAATTTTCGGTCCATCATCTTCATGGTTCCCGGACGAGCTATACTCCGCACTCGAATGAATCCGCGGGCTCGGCGACCCACTCCGGGGTTTCTTCGCTCCCGGGCGAAATTGTAGGTCCACACCAGGCGGGGACCTCGACCGACGCGACTGCTCTTGTTCACCGGCTCCTCCCATGTCCTGCTGCTCCGGAGCATACCCGGGTTCCCCTCCAGTCAACGGGGTGACTCCAGCGAAAAACTTACCCGTTGCGTCCCAGCCCATCTCGGCACTCACGCCAGTGCTGCTTCCAACTCGCAAGGACCCGCTTCGCCGATCGTCCTCGTTCTCCGCACGTACCGACAAGTGCTGGCCCCGTTGCTTAATGGTATGAAAACGAAAAGACCCACCCTGTAGATTTAGCATGTGCATTCTCAAATTGGAATTATCCAGCGAAATGTCGATGTCGATAAGCGGAAACGCCTTGACACGTGACCTAGAAGATCGCCTGACGCTGATTCTCAGCTACTTATACATTCACGCTTCGTCCTGAAGTTCGAGTTCCAGTGCTAATTTGTCTGCTGAGCTTCAGCGATTTTTTTGCCAAAGAACCGAACTTATTGTTCAGGTCGAACAGAAAGAATGGAGCATCAACACTGATGACGTAGAGAGCTGGGCACCTCTTTACCAATACCAGCAGGTCGACCACGACAACAGAAAAAAAACGCCTGCGACTTCGATGAAAAACCTCAGCAATGTATCACTCACTCATCTGTGACCCTGCTGCAGCTGCATTGGTAGTTGGCACAAGAATTTGGGGTGGCCTTTCAGACAGGGATACCTGTTAACGAAAGTGCACCTGACCTCCGAACCCGGTCTGATGCAATGCTCGGTCGCCTGAATTGGTTTTATAGTTTGTGACACTGAAAAAGCCACTACGTGCGCAAGAAAGCGCTATCGGAGCGACACTCGTGCCGTTGGCCCTAGTGTCTGTGTGTCGACGTCGTCGTAGTTCGTCTACGACTACGTATGTCTGACTCTACTCATGCTTCTCCAACAATACATATACAAGCGAACCGCAACGTCTTTCACCAGGTTGAATAAAAAGGCTTCGCAGACTCACGACCACTTTTGCGGACAATTGTTTTTCACTAGAGCGCAAGAAGGAGCCCTATGATATTTACAGCAACGATCATCATGTCCAGTTCCGCAGGACCGTAAGTCAGCCGCACTGATATAGTATCGTTGCGACATTGTGCGTGTGTTTGGTCGGTTGTTGCACCCAGTAAACATATGAATCTATACCGATCTTGCTACAACTACATCGTCGTGCTTGGTCTCGTTCTACACAGTGGCGGCCAGCTTTGCGAGCAGTTGATGCACAGCTAATGTTTGTTCCGCGATGTGAACATAGCGAAGATCCTCTCATACTTCCTTCGTCACTCATCTACTTTCCTATTTCATGTGAGTACTAAGAAGATGCACACCGTGCAATAACATCATGTACCATCTTCGCACCGGTCGCGCTGACGCCGGCAGCCAAGCACGCCGGCCAGGCGGGAACCCCGCATCCATACTGGAGAGTGCCATACAGACACGCGCAACCCAATGGGACTTTCTTGTTGGTCCAGTAGTTCCAACCCACGAACTGGGCGCCGTCGGAGGCCGCATTGACGAGAGTCCTGAGAGTCTCCGACGTCGTCGAGGACTTCAGCTTGGTCTTTACCTTCAGCAGCTTTGCGTCCACGTGGCCTTGCTGGATCATGACACACATCATCACGGTGACGACGGAGCGGACCGTGGTGAACCGCAGAGCGGCAGAGGGCGACCGTGAGTCCCGCGGGAGACCGAAGGACAACGACATCCTGTGCAAGCCTTTAATGTGAAAAGCAAGCACGGGCGATTTCGTATGTCTGATTCCTGAGTTCAATCGTATTTCTATTTTCTCGAAAATAAGAAGACCAAGAGACTTCTGGCGCCGCACTGTGTAGCAAGAGGAGCCAGCGTGGGCTTAGTATCGTTTCCTTGATTTTTGACAAGAAGATTCAGGTCCTGTGTAAGAACGCTAGATAGCGTGCGCGTATTTTATTGATGTTTACTGCTTCTTATGAGTTCTCCAAATTCGTGAATCGCGAGTGCGAGCTCCCGGATTCGTTCTTCAAGGTGGACTGCGGGAATTCATATTTTTTGATAGTTGAGTTCATACAATGAAAATTGGCATAGAAAATCACACGCCGGATATCTTGCGCCGCAGCCGGAGCCTGCAAAGCAAGTACTTATAGTCAAGACTTTTCTTTGCTCTTGCGATTGCTGAAATCACAGTGACGTACGTATCGCTTTCTCATCCATAAGGCCGCAAAACGCAAGGCCTTTCCGACTCCAGGACCGCGTCACGGGGAAATTGAACGGAAAATAAGATCTTAGTGCGGATGAAAGGACACAAAGCTACTTATTCCGTACGTACACGACGGTCATCTCGGTGGAACCATGGACCCGCTTCGGCTTCTTTTCCTGTCTCGTGGTACTTTACTTGTACAAGACCAAAGGACCTCCGAAAAATTTTGAACGAAACGATGACTATGATGAAGCAGAACCTAAGAAAAGTTAACACTTTGATCTCCAAGTTAGATCTTGTCAATCTTCCGAGAAAATTGCCCTGCCTCACAGGTGCCCGATGATCTGACGGAGATGACTTGAGTTTCGGATTTTTCCTTGTCTCTATCGTATCTGACAACAAGTGAAACTACCAAAATTGAATAGACCGATGAATTTGGATTTACATCAGTCTCGCGAAAGCAAGGCACCATATTTTTAGCCCTATGGTAGATCTGCCCTTGAGCTTTGATACGTACCAATCGACGTCCGCCGTCGCCTGACGTCAATAAAAGTTATTGTTACTAATACAGTGAGTTCTGTCGCGTGTTCTTTCGCTTTCCGATCGCTTTCCACCTCTTCCGTTAACCATACTAGCCACCGCCGTCGACCTTTTTCGTTCAACAAAGCAGAAGGGATCCGGCGTTCGTGTTTTCAGAACGCAATCCATTTGCCGTTGAATCAGATTAGTGATCTCTCGCCAAGGAGACACAGCACCAACAAGTTCCGAAATTCGGCACCGTGTGCCTTTTATTCGGCTGAATGTGAACAGTGCCGGTCGCGATCGCAACTACATGTTATTAATAACTTTATTACTCTGTGCGGTCGAATAAACCATCGAGAAGTCGAAGTGATACCAGATGAAGGAGCGATCGAGCACAATCTTACTTTACTGTCTTTTTTCCTGCAATAAGTGTTTCTACAGGCACCGCATTGTGTACGACGACACGAAAAGTAGTTTCGAACTTCTGCGGGCGCCTTGAATCTTCCACGAGTCATGAGAGGACTGCGCGTGTTTTTTTCATCTACAATGCAGATCAACTTGCTTACCAGCCTGCCATTTCGATTCCTCTTTCTTGCTTTTAATACAACAACGAGCAATCGCGGTCGTCGTGATCGGCGGGGTTCGTGCTTACGCTGGTTTATTTCGTGATGTTGTTGTAGTTGTTCCCACTGGTATAAATGATCGTAGTACAACCTCGACTCATCATCCTCCACTTAGATGATACCGCCTCGCAGCCAGGAATTGGAGCAGCACTGCCACCACCAGCAGTTGAAGAAGAACAGCAGGAGCAGGCCTTCACTCAGCATCAAGAACAGGATTAGCATCACACCGTTCATACGCACACACGCACCCTGAACCGAGTCACGGGCCATGTCGGTCACCACGAAGCTGGCACGAGCCGGGTCCTCCTCCGATAGCCGTTTCGCCTCGTCGGCCAGATCCTGAATGTTACTCGGCAAAAGCTGCGAAGCACTACTTTTCTTGTCGCACGGAACGCGCTGCGATTGTCTGGTCGTTCCATCTGCAGCAGCACGAGGGGGACAGCTTCCGTGGTGAAAGTTCACAATCTGCTGCCTGGAGAAAAGGCTGCTCAGAGATCGCAGCAGGGGGCTCGTTTTGGTGTTCAACTGGTGTTTTCAAAATTGGTATAGCATCAGACCGTTCATCATTTTTGAAGAAGTAGTTGCCACACAGCCCAGCTATTTTCATGTCTTTGTCTTCAAACTTGATTTACAAAATTTTCAAGTAGCTCGTAGTATTTACCTGAAAACAGGACGCCGCTGAAGGTGCTGTGCAACTCGTTACGAGTGGACCCGTGGCAGTGCTGGCCCGCCGTAGAAACTGGGAACTGCCCGCTACGCAGTAGCGGCCCAACATCGTGCCGTACCTGTCTTCAGCTCAAGCTTTTTATGGTTGCACGAAAAATAAATGTAGAAGATGTGAATAGAGCTCGTTCTGCATCATGGAATGGATACCGTAGCACTACGTCGTGCTCGTGACATGAAGATCACCGTCTTTTCAAAATACTACATCTCCGGTAGCGACCACACGCACACCTGAGTCGCAACTCCAAAAACGTTCGTTGATGTTCCTCTCTCGCGCAGATGCTTTAGATTTAAGAGAAATGCGCGTGCCTTCAACGATCCACACCTTGTTCGCTCAAACCGTCCTTCTTGCCCTCTACTGCTCTTCTCGGACGGCATGCGGCCAACAGCAGCTTGCAGCACCGAGCGGCACATCGTAGCAGGCCACTCATGCCAATGAATTCATTATTTTTTGGCCATTCGATGTCGACGAAATCATCGTGCATGCTTGCGCCGAGCCGACTCCGAGCGTATTTCTTTTTCTTGTAGCGGTATCACTACCCAAGCATCGACCATACAACGTTCCGCTTCTTCGTGCTGACACGAACAAGAATCCTGAGGGGCGTTGCGAAAAAAAAACATTCGCTTCCCCAACTACCAAGAAGAACATAGTACTTTTCAATGTGTTGAGTTCTTCTTCTTCTTCTTCCCTGGGGCCAACAGCAGCAGCAGCTGCTGCGTTGTGAAAACAATTCAATCGACATCGGTCACATAGATGTTCCTCACGACAAGCCTGTTCCCGAAGATATGCGTTCTTTTGTCTTTTCTGTCATTGTACGCCGTGCCCGCCGCGTCTCATCGACAATGCATAAAATCAATCTTTTATTATGTGCCTCACTTAAAGGCAGGACGGGGTTGCGCTTGATGCTGTGGACGGGGGACATTCCATTTCAACTGCAACTGCAGCTGAGAATACGATGCATTGTGGAAATCAACATTGGCACTGGAAACTAGTGTAGAAAAATGGCAGTGCGGTCGCAGGGGTAGACGAAGATAATTCTATTTCTAATTTTTTGCTTTGTTGAAAAAATTCATACCCGACGAGGATTGGGGTGGTGTTCGGTCGTATCGCTTCGATTGATGGAGGCAATGTCAATGTTTTTTTCCCGATGTACAATCTGGTAGTTTCATCACATTGTGAAGATAATGATGGCATTTATTTATGCAAAATCGAAATGGTAAGGTACTTCTTAATTAATAGAGGTTAACAAAGCAGAACGTTGCAGATGAGTAGTAGAGAGCAGCGACTGGGACTCCCACAGGTCAGCCACTCTCTCAAGTTTACGAAAAAATGCATTTGATTCTTTCGCTTGTGTCGTGGTTTTTCATCCCTGCGGCCGCAGACTCCTTATTGTCTACAAACCAGGTTGGACGGAAGCAAGCGTAAACATTTGCACTATTCCGGGTATCTTTTTTATCAAGAACTCATTGAAGACAAACTACAACAGTGAATGAAGTGAAACTACGCACATTTTTTGCTCATTTTTCTCGTGAATATCGACCTGGATCGTGAAATATCGAGGACGATACCACGGTAAAGGCCGTGGGCAGAAAATTCGATTACTTACTTAAATTACACACGTTCCACGAGGTAGACCGACGGCCGCGTACTGACGAAGATCAGCGACACTTTTTAAAATCCGCTTGCCGCCATTGTCGCATCGATGATGCTATTAAAGGTGGGCGATGGGCGCATGGCCTGAGAAGCCAGGAACGGGTCAGGCATCCAATAACCACCGACATCCGTTTTGCGCCCTTCCGCGGCAATCAGTTCTCCGAGAATCCGCGACTCATTTTCCTTCAACTGCTGACGCACGCTCTTGAACCTGTATTTTTTCTTGTTGTTGGCATGGTACGGAATAGGTGCAGCACCATCGTGATTTGTGTTTTTTCTCTACTTGCGCAAGAACTGCAGCAACAACAAACACCACTCAACTACTCAACTCCCACAAAAGGAGACACCTCACACACACCAAAGGGGGTTTGTTGGTCTCCGGTCCTCGGTCCTCAATCCATCCCAAGGCAATAGAAGACAACGAGAGAAGAAGGGAGAAAGCTCACACACATCAAAGGGGGTTTGTTGGTCTCCGGTCCTCGGTCCTCAGTCCATCCCAAGGTAATAGAAGACAACGGGAGAAGAAGGGAGAAAGCTCACACACATCAAAGGGGGGTCTGTTGGTCTCCGGTCCTCGGTCCTCAGTCCATCGCAAGGCAATACAAGACAACGAGAAAAGAAAGAAGAAAGCTCACACACATCAAGAGAGAAAGGGGGTTGGTTGGCCTCCGATCCTCGGCCCTCAGTCCATCCCACTGTAATAGAAGACAACGAGAGAAGAAGGGAAAAAGCCCACACACATCACAGGGGGCTTGTTGGTCTCCGGTCCTCGGTTCTCAGTCCTCAGTCCTTCGCAGGGTAGTAGTTGGCGAGATAAGAAGGCAGAAGGCCAACACACAGCAGAGGGAGTTTGTTGGTCTCCGGCCCGCGGCCCATCACCGGGCAGGATCCGACGGGGAAAGAAGGTAGAAAGCCGCCACACAAAAAAAAGGGGGCCAATTGGTCCACGGCACCCCCTCAGCCCATCGCGGGGCTGGCACATGACAGACATCGCGGAGGGAGCCCGGGCGCAACAGGAGGCGGCCGAGCGCCGCCATTTTTCCTCGCCTGGCGGGCGCGCCCATGCGTACTAAATGAACAGGCGGCGAACTGAAGCGTCGCGGCGCCCCGGCCCCCGTTGCTTTTGATCACACAACCGGCAACCGGGCGACACGACGGACGTGAGCCCGCGCGCGCTCACATAAGGCGCCAGGGCCTTACGGCTTTGCTTCAGTCATTGACCCGCCTGGCCCTGAAGGCGAAAAGGTTCACTGCGCGGGAACAAAGATGGCGACGCACAACGCGCGCCCGGCCCCGCTTGCGATCTGCCAGGCTGTGAACCACGCGCGCGCGCTGTTGTTCTTTGCGCCCCCCTGCAGTTTAACACGAATAAACGCGCCACCTGGAGGCAGATTGGTGGCCGCCCACCGAAATCACTAGCCGCCTGCGCCGCCTTCGTCATCGCCGGAACTTCGAGGCGACGGGCCGGAGCTCCGGGGGTTGCTGTCAGTCGTTGTCGCTGGGAGAAGTCCGAGGCAGTATCTGCGCCGGCCCCTTCGGCTTCCACCCCCGACCGGTTGGCTTCGGGCTGTCCGATTAGGGGCGAAATGAAAAAAATCCAGCCGGTTTGTCAGCCTTCAGCATACATTTTTGCAACACCCAGCAGGTATCCGCCCCAATCAAATGAAAACGGCCCGCGTGGCCTTCGTTTTTTTTTCGCGGCAGGCCTTTCGGTTGCTTGTCGGCCGCGACCTGGTCGGAAAGATCAGGAAGAGCACTCGGGTCGGGACTCGGCCCTCCCATTTCAAAGTGGCGGGACCATCTTGATCCATTTCCATTACGGGCATGAAGCTGATCGCACTAATCAGAAACGCGCCGGCCCATGTGCTTTTTTTCCACCCTGGGCCGCGCATTGCGTAGACGGATCTTGGCAAAGCCTAAAAAATTTACGGCCTTCGCCATTTCCGGCACAGGCTTTCGCTTCTGGCTGCGCCCCCTTTTCCTGTTCGCTGCCCTCTGTTTTGTTGCGGCCGCCCGCCCATGGCACTTCCGGAATTGGGAGAAAGCCGGCGGGGCGTCGCCCTTGTGTGCGAGACCTTTGCCGCGCTCTAATTCGGGGGCGCTTTCACGCTCTTGCGTTTTGGGCTTGCGTTTGTGCCTTACTTTTGTTCTTATGTTTTGGCTGCTGCGATTTTTTCGCTTTACTTTTTCGCCTTACTTTTTTGTCTTACTTTTGTGTTCTCATTTGTTTGCAGTTTTGTTTTTTGTTTTACAGGCCGCGCGATTAATGGGCCCCCTTTTCGATACCGAAAAGGAGGGGGGTAGGTGCGGTCGGTCGTCTGGCGGGCCGTGTCCACAGATGGCCGGGCCTATCCGGACCCGCCCAGTGTTTCCCTTTCGGACTTCAAAAATCTAAGGCCACAACTTCCCCACCCCGGCGACACAAAATTTGTTTTGCTTGCTGCGGTTTCTCGGCTGGGTTTCTGCGCAATTTCTGCGGTGTAGCTGGAAAGGAATGAAATAAAACGACAGATATTAAATAAAACGAATATTAAAAAACTTTTAATAGTCTCNATGGCGACGCACAACGCGCGCCCGTCCCCGCTTGCGATCTGCCAGGTTGTGAACCACGCGCGCGCGCTGTTGTTCTTTGCGCCCCCCTGCAGTTTAACACGAATGAACGCGCCACCTGGAGGCAGATTGGTGGCCGCCCACCGAAATCACTAGCCGCCTGCGCCGCCTTCGTCATCGCCGGAACTTCGAGGCGACGGGCCGGAGCTCCGGGGGTTGCTGTCAGTCGTTGTCGCTGGGAGAAGTCCGAGGCAGTATCTGCGCCGGCCCCTTCGGCTTCCACCCCCGACCGGTTGGCTTCGGGCTGTCCGATTAGGGGCGAAATGAAAAAAATCCAGCCGGTTTGTCAGCCTTCAGCATACATTTTTGCAACACCCAGCAGGTATCCGCCCCAATCAAATGAAAACGGCCCGCGTGGCCTTCGTTTTTTTTTCGCGGCTGGCCTTTCGGTTGCTTGTCGGCCGCGACCTGGTCGGAAAGATCAGGAAGAGCACGCGGGTCGGGACTCGGCCCATTTCAAAGTGGCGGGACCATCTTGATCCATTTCCATTACGGGCATGAAGCTGATCGCACTAATCAGAATCGCGCCGGCCCATGTGCTTTTTTTCCACCCTGGGCCGCGCATTGCGTAGACGGATCTTGGCAAAGCCTAAAAAATTTACGGCCTTCGCCATTTCCGGCACAGGCTTTCGCTTCTGGCTGCGCCCCCTTTTCCTGTTCGCTGCCCTCTGTTTTGTTGCGGCCGCCCGCCCATGGCACTTCCGGAATTGGGAGAAAGCCGGCGGGGCGTCGCCCTTGTGTGCGAGACCTTTGCCGCGCTCTAATTCGGGGGCGCTTTCACGCTCTTGCGTTTTGGGCTTGCGTTTGTGCCTTACTTTTGTTCTTATGTTTTGGCTGCTGCGATTTTTTCGCTTTACTTTTTCGCCTTACTTTTTTGTCTTACTTTTGTGTTCTCATTTGTTTGCAGTTTTGTTTTTTGTTTTACAGGCCGCGCGATTAATGGGCCCCCTTTTCGATACCGAAAAGGAGGGGGGTAGGTGCGGTCGGTCGTCTGGCGGGCCGTGTCCACAGATGGCCGGGCCTATCCGGACCCGCCCAGTGTTTCCCTTTCGGACTTCAAAAATCTAAGGCCACAACTTCCCCACCCCGGCGACACAAAATTTGTTTTGCTTGCTGCGGTTTCTCGGCTGGGTTTCTGCGCAATTTCTGCGGTGTAGCTGGAAAGGAATGAAATAAAACGACAGATATTAAATAAAACGAATATTAAAAAACTTTTAATAGTCTCGAACTTGTTTCAGAAGTGCTGTTTTTGGGCGCGCGCGGCGCGCGCGCGGATCGGCATACGGGTGCAACAACAGAAAGCACCTCAAGCGCGCGGCGCGCGCGCGCAAACTGAAAAAAGCTCGCGGCGCGCGCTGGTGCGCGCGCGCAGCGGAGAACATGCAGCGGAGCGCGTGCCGTCCCTCCCAATGGCCGAAGTGGCCGCCTCAGCTTTTGCAAATGCAGGCGGTGCTGAGGTGGTCGCTTCAACAACCTGAGGGCGGTTGCGCAGTGCTGCGCTACAAATAGCTGCCTCCTGGTGGTCCATTTCTGAAATGGCCTCTGCGTAGGCCTCTAAGCAATCCTTTACTTAGCAACGCCTTTAGTTCTGCCTGCTTCGCACTGCCTCTGAAATTCTTCTAATTCTTTCGCCCACGCGGCAGCTTCGAGGCTTCTAAAAATCCGCTAAAGCTGCCGGGTAGGCGAAATCATACACAAAGCCGGCACTTCGCGACTTTAGAAGATGAAAGAGCAGCACTGCGGACGGCAAAACCGGAAACGGAGCCGGAAGGCTCTTCCGGTGAGCCGGAAGATTCCTCCGCTTGCTTCGGCTTCGCGGGACCATGTAAGATCCGGCAGCTGCAGATATTTTCCTGCGGTCTGCGGGAGATGATGCGCATGCTCGAGAGCAACGAGCATCATCTTCCTTCGCAGGATTTCCACCCTAACGCAAAAAATTTCGGAAAATCCACATAGCGCAAAAACAAAATCCAAAAAAAAGCCAAAAAAAATTTTTTGAATTTTTTTGCTTCCCCGACGGTCTGGCTTATGTGAGGCATGCCCCGAGTCTGTTCTCGCCCCTGTTTGTCAGAGGAGGGCCGGGCGCAGGTGTCGCATACTTGCCCGCTTGGGTGGTCCACATCTCTTGGCCTCCGCTGCTGGTGATGAGAACCCAGAGCGGCAAATCCGTGCGGGGTTGCGCCTTCTTCTGTCGGGGAGCAGAGGCGCCCTCGTGGCGCATTGCCGCCGCAGAAGATTTCTCTTTGGGTTTGGCCAGGAAAAATCGCAGAAAAAATTTGAAAAAAATCCGGGAAAAATCAAGAGGCGCGCAAAAAAAATTTGAAAAAAATTCTAGAAAGTGGCCAAATTGCAAAAACCAATGGGATTTTGCTAATGTGGCCGATTTTCCGAAATTTTTTTTGGCCATTTTTCGCACCTCTTGAAATTTTATCCGGCCAAATTCAAATTTTTTGTGGGCAGATCGAAACTTTTTTGAAATTTTTCTTGGCCACACGCAAAGGAAATTCTTCACTTCAATTCGAACGCATCCGAGCGCCCGCGTTGTCGAGCAGCCACGTCCATCATGCCTGCGCGCCGCCTCCCGCGCGCTCCTGAGGCATACCGAGCCCGTGCGGCGTGGCGCCTTTGTGTTTTGCTTCATCCCATTGCGAAGCACCGAAGGCAGCGACCCAAATCCCGCCAGCCTTCTTGTGCAGCCTGCAGGACGGGCCCCAACCCGCCCCCGGCCCAAGAGCCACCCCGCTACCCTTCTCGGAAATTTTAAAAAATTTCAGAAAAAAAGTGGATTTTTCGGCCCAAAAGCGTTAGGGGCAAAATCCGGCGAATCTTCCGCGAAACGACAAGCAAATGCCTGCCCTCCTATTTCCATCCACACCCACTGCGAAACGCCCAGCAAGGTGGTATGTGCCTGGTGCCTCTACCTTCTTGCCCCATCATCCAAATATTGCTAGCTTCGAGATGAACTGAGGCCCGAGGACCGGAGAGCAGCAAGCCCCGCCCTGCGTATGTGTCTGGTGCTTCTGCCTCCTTGTCTCGTCGCGTATTATCTCGCGGGGAACTGAGGACCGAGGACCGGGGGCCAGCAGCCTCCTTCTTATGTATGAGGTCCTCAGATGTGAAATTTGAAAAAAATCGAAAAAAAAACCTAGCTACTTTAGGTAACTTATTAATTATTTCATGAAGTAGCTAGCTCAGGTAGGGTGGTTTCGTGGTCTCCGGCTGCGTGTGGTCGAAATGTGTAGCGACTTCGGACAGAAAAGCGCGCTCGCGGCTTTGCGATATCGTAAGAATGCATTTTTGTGCTTGTTCCGAACTTTATTCCGCATGGTATGCTTAGAATATGCCGGCTTCTGTCCTCAGAATTGAAAGCCCCGGGGGGGGGCCCCTCAACCCCCCCCCCCTCAGGCGCGCTAAGGGGGGGAATTTCTCGGCTTCAAAATGATTTCTGCGCCGACCTGAGTCCCTCGATTTTGCGGATTTCGTCCTCAGAATCGAACTGATTTTTGAGGGGCCCCCCCCAGGCCCGACTTTTGGGGGACCAAAAGATCCCCCCTTTTAGGAGTAGACAAAATCTCGCCTTCGCGCCCTTACCTATCTTGAAATACATAAAAAAGCGAAAAACAGGCGAGAACGTCATCCACTGCAACAAAGCGCGCTGGCAAAAGGAGCACTTGTGCGCAGACGCAGCCGGAGACCACGAAACCACTCCACCTTAACTAGCTACATAATTATATAACATTTTACGCGTCGAAGCTAGCTAATTTTTTTTTTGGAATTCTTTGAAATTTCACATCTGAGGACGTCATATTATGTGCCGGGTGTTTCTACGTTCTTATCTCGTCAGATATTGCCTCGCGATGAACTGAGGAGCGAGGGCCGGAGACCAACAGCCTCCCTCTTATGTGTCTGGTGCTTCTACCTTCTTCGCTCCTCATATACTACCTCGCGACGGAGTGAGGACCGAGGACCGGAGACCAACAGCCTCCCTCTTATGTGTCTGGTGCTTCTCCCTTCTTATCTCCTCACATATTACCTCGCGATGGACTGAGGACCGAGGACCGGAGACCAACAACCTCCTTCTTATGTGTCTGGTGCTTCTCCCTTCTTATCTCCTCATATATTGCCTCGCGATGGACTGAGGACCGAGGACCGGAGACCAACAACCTCCTCTTTATGTGTGTCAAGTGTCTACCGTTTTATGTAGTGCGTTACTCTTCTAAATGAGCTTCTTTTAGGGTCTTCTGTTGTTACTTTTTCAATTCCTTTTAGAGCAAAAACACGAAACACGATGGAACTGCACCTATTCCGTACCATGCCTTGTTGTTGATATGCTTCGGCTATATTCGTCCAAGTGCACAGAATGTGGTTGTGAATTTGCTTCCTTCAACCTAGCTAGGCAGAACACTCCACGTCACCTCACTGAGAGGTTAGTATTTTGTTTACTTCATATCAACAAAGGTAGTTCTACCGTTCCTGCAAGTGCTGTGACTCTGACTGACCCGCGAGCGCCTCGGCCCAGTAGAGCGAGAGGTAGAAGTGCGACCCGCGGTTATCCAGTTGCATGACCTGGCGCTTGGGCGACTTGTTCAGGGTCAAAAGCTTTCCCACCGCGGTGTTCAGGGTCTGCGCGAGCACGATGGCGTCCTTGTTTTCGGTTTTCTGCCCCAGGTCTTCCATGCTCACCGCCATGGCGAGGAACTCCCCCAGCGAATCCCAGCGCAGGTGGCCCTCCTTGAGGAACTGCTGGACGTGCTTCGGGGCACTCCCCCCGGCCCCCGTTTCGAACATGCCTCCGCCGGCGAGGAGGGGCACGATGGAGAGCATCTTCGCGGAGGTACCCAGTTCCAGGATGGGGAACAGGTCGGTGAGGTAGTCCCGCAACACGTTCCCGGTCACCGTGATGGTGTCTTTGCCCGCGCGTGCGCGCTCCAGCGTTTTCTTCATCGCCTCGGCGGGCGGCAGGATGGACAGGTCCAGTCCCTCGGTGTCGTACAGCTTCAGGTACTCCTGCACCTTCTTGATGACGTTTATTACAGTGAAAAGTGCCCCCCATCTCTGAAATTGCAAAAATTTACGATGCGAACTTTCCAAATGAAAACGTTTTGTCATGCATGAAAGGAAGATGAATCTTTCTGATGCAGAGTCTAGGCGTGTATTGCATCGCGTGCATGACAAGCGCCGCGCTTGCTGGGGTCTTTTGCATTACATATTTTTGCTACTCACGATTGGAAACCTGTGATGCTGATAGATGCAAGACGGTGAGTGTTTCGCTTGGAAAGGTTTGCAAGACAAATGCTCCCAAGTTCGGGTGTGGGGGCATTTTTCATTGTAATAACGTTGGCGTCGTGTGCCCGGTGCTCGTCCAGCCAGAAGATGGCGGCGGCGTTGGACGCGCGGGCCCGGTTCTATCCTGAGTAAAAGCGTCCCCACCCCATAGCCAAGATGGGGATCTCGCAACACAAATCGAGAAGTTTTGGGAGTCAAGCATGACAGGTTCCTCGCTGTAGTGTAGTGCAGTTTAGCAAGTACAGCTGCAACACAAATCCATTTAGTAATCCCGTTTACAGCATTACAAAGTCCAAAACACGATTGGAAATGCCTCGTCTCATGGGGATGCGCATTACAAATCTTCCTGTAACTGCAAATCTGCATGACAAGCATGGGGTGGGGACGTTTTTACTCACCATAGGTTCACGGCCAGCTTCACCCAGTCCTGGATGGGCTCGTCCTTGGTTATCCAGGAAAAAACCACCCATCCCCATCCATTTTTCGCATGACAAATAGTGGATTTTATGCATGTCTTGCATGACAAATTGGATGGGGATGGATGTTTTTTTCTGGATATTGGTCTGACACATCCGCCAGATGTCCCCCTTCTCCACCGGGTGCTCGAACAGGGTCACGCCTTCCTTGGACCGGAGCTGCACCTTCACCGTGCCGCTCGCGGGGCTTCTATCAAACCAGAAAGGCCGCGGTGGCGCTCGAAACCGTTAAGCATCATCACGCAAGAACGCATATAGCATTACTGCATTTATGATAATCAGCAACTACATGGACCCCTTGCATTCATCGCTTTGTGCATCCTCCGTAGAGACGCAAAAATCGTGGTCAAACAACTTTCCGTCAATTCATGTCTTCATTCAAGTATGACCCTCAGGGGAAGGGAGGTAGAAACGCAACACTTCTATCTCATGTTGCTACACATGCATGGGTCTATGTATGAGAAACAGATCATGGACCGCCAGCATTTATTTACTCGTACGCGCCTGACAGCGACCGTTTCAGATTTGATAGATTTCGAAGGTCTTGTCGTGGCTCCCATACTCCTCGGCTTTCGCTGCCATCAGCCCAACGTTAGACGTAGCGCCGACCTGAAAACGAAAGAGATGACACATAGGCTGCTAGTACTTTTTGGACCTCATTCAAGTTCAAGTAAAACTGGGAACTCCGACTCGTAACTAAGTAAAACGACCTGACGTTGCACCGTTAACATATTTCCTGAGAGTGTGCTGTGGCTGCGCAAAAGTTCGAATATCAACATTTCGACTTTGTCAAGCAGCCTAAATAAACGTATCAATCGTAGCAGATTGATTTCTTCAATACGGTGGTGACGTCGAGCTTTCCATTCAGTTTGCAGTCATCGATGATTGCCTGGTAGATGCCGGCGTAGGAGCGATCGGGAATGACGAATTTGCTGTCTTGGAGGGAGTCGTTCTTGTCCCACATGCGCCCGCTGTCGCGGACCGCGGCGGCCATACTCGCGTCCACGATCACGTCGCTCGGCACGTGCAGGTTGGTGATGCCCTTGTTGCTGTCCACGAAGGCGATCTCCGGGCGGGTCTCGTACACTTTCATAATGTCGGCCACCACTTCCTCCTCCTTGGGGTGTCCCTCCAGTTTGGCGTACACGTCGCCCAGCCCGTTGTTCGGGTTCACATTCAGCTCGGCAAACAGCGCGCCGTGCTTCTCGAACACGTCCTTGTAGAACACCTGCACCGCGTGCCCAAACATAATCGGGTCGGAAATCTTCATCATCGTCGCCTTCAGGTGCAAACTCCACACGGTGCCTGCCTCGACCGTCTGCAGACTCTCTTCCAGCATCTCGCGCAGCTTGCCAATCGACATCCGAGACGAGTCGATGATCTCTCCGGGAAGAAGCACGGTCTTGTTCTTCAGAACCGTGGTCGTGCTTTTTTAGTGAGGATACGGCTTTTCAAGTTCTTTCGAAAGTCCTAGTATATTTTACCACCTAGTATATATTTACCACTTTATTCTCTATCTCTTTCTGTTTCTGGAGCTACTAAAATGCGCTCAGCCCTAGTAGTGGTTAGCTTGAGCAGACGACAACGCACGCAAGACATTTCTTGTACTGATCCGTATGATACTTCTGCGAAGCAACAACAGGCAATACAATACCCGTCGTCCTGTTCCAGGACAATTTTGACAGAGTCTGGCTCGCTGCCGTTGACCCAAGACGTCTCCGATGAGAAGAAGTCGCCATCGGACATGGAGTGCACGTGGCTCTTGCTGTCCGGGGTCCAGGCGCCCACCTTGTGGGGGTTTTCCTGGGCGTATTCCTTCACCGGCTTGGCCACCCGGCGGTCGCTGTTGCCCTCGCGCAAGACCGGGTTTACCGCGGACCCCAGCACCTTCGCGTAGCGTGCGCGCACCTCCTCGTCCTCTTTCGACGCGGGCGTCGCGGGGTAATCGGGCACGTTGTACCCCTTGGCCTGCAGTTCCTTGATCGCCCCCAGCAGCTGTGGCACCGACGCGGAGACGTTCGGGAGTTTGATGATGTTGGCCGCGGGGGTCTTCGCGAGATCCCCGAGCAGCTGGAGTTCGTCCTCCACCCGCTGGTCCGGGTGCAAAAAGTCGGGGAAGGCGGCGCGGATCCGCGCGGCCACGGAAATGTCACGCTTCATGATTTTCACGCCCCCGTGGCGGCAAAAGGCCCGGAGAATGGGCAGCAGCGAGAAAGTTGCGAGCATTGGCGCCTCGTCCGTCTGCGTGTACATCACCTTCACCTCCGGCATCGTGAACTGCACCCAACCACCGTTCTGTCATAGTACGATAATTCAAAAGTAAGAATCAGTATCAGACAGATTTAGGTCGATACTTACCACCTCAACGATGTTGAAGTAGCTGACAATGAAAACACTGAATGCGACTCGTGATGATCGGCGGCAATAATTCATTGTTAGTTCTTGCGCAAAAAAGAAATCGCATGATTTGACGATAGGAAAATTTGAAAAACCTTGTTTTTCTCCTCCTGATCGAGAATGCGGATGCGCGTTCCCTTTGGCATATCAAATGCAAAAATGTCTGGGTCTGGAAGAGTTGGAACTTGTCATGCGATTTCTGGAATGGGCAAAAATTTGTATTGCATAAGCACCAAAAGCTTCCCATTTCTTGCTACGCAAATAGGGAATTTCTCATGCGGGATAGACATCAGGAGGCCCGCGCAAAACCTGTAATCGTAATGCTTTTGCGTGCATTAGAGACCAGTTGCGTGATCCAGAAGATGCATGACGAACTCCTGCAATCTTCCAGACCCAGACATTTTTGCATTTTATATGGCAAGTTGTCGAGCCATTCGGCCAGCTCGATGGATCCGTCATTGTTGGCGTCCAGCTCCTTGAAGAGCTGCGCGACGTCCACTTCGCCGCTGGGGAGTTCGAGGTCTTTCAGTGCCCGCTGCAGCTGCGTGGCGTTTAGCGCCCCGGTGCCCTCGCCATCATACCGCTCGAACCACTGCGCTAGGGTAGCCAGTTCCTTTTTCGCGGCGATGGCACGCTTCTCAATGATGGATTTGATTTCTTGCTGTGTGGAAAACGACCTCGAAGATGCACCAGAACTGCTCGCACTCGTTTGCGCTGCCAATTTTTGAATCGCGTTATTGGCTGCCGCGCACGCCCGGCGGGCCGCACTGCTGCCAGCAGACGAACGCCGAAGCGTCGCCGCTAGGTTTTTCTTCAACATCTTTCTGGCTGCCCGGCGGGCGACTTACACTTAAGCGATGCAATCTATTTTTTGACGTGTCCTTTGATCTACGTACTTTCGCTTGCTGAAAGAGCGCTGTTTTCGTTCACGAATTCTTCAATCAAATATCTCTTTCTCTATCAAGAACAAGAGGAGAAAACCGACATCAAGGAAGTTTCTAATTTTTGATTTTGCTTTCTTGGTAAGGTGAGTACAAAAAAATCTAAAACTCTAATTTGGTGAAGCGGAAACACAACAAGGGAGAATCCGAAGTAGTTGGCGATTCAGTTCAGAAGGTATGTCAGTCTCCTATCTCATCAGGCAAAGAGGACACAATTACTTGAATAGTGTGACGACCACGGGGTGAGCCTGCTGGCGGAGCACCAAGTTCGAAAGAATCGACGGCTATTCGCACTGCAACCGCGGGGAGAAAAAAGTGGAAATGACGTGAAATTCTAAATCAAATTGGCTAACTATGGCAGAAGCAATGCGTTTGTACTGCACTCAACTCAAGGAGGATAGTGAAACAAAATCACTAAATCACTCATCCAAAAAATTCATCACGGCCTGTCGCTCAACATTCCACGCCTCGCTCAAGGAGAGCGAAAAGAAAACCTCGACGGTGAAAAAAATGCGCCATGCACGGCCCAAAAAAAACTTAAACTTCAACAAAAACAACCATTCCAACGACGAACTTACTGACGGCACTAGGACGCACTGCAGATAACCGATGTTGATGTAATGCGAATAAAGTACGATGCTTTGAAAGGCACGATGAACAGCTCGATTTGAGCACTCGCCCGCGGTCTCCGACCGCGACGTGGACTTCACAGCTGCCAACGACACAATTTGTTTTCCTTTTGGCGCGATGAAATTATACGTGAAATGGAGGGAGATACTGTTGGTGTGCGACTGCGCAGACAGTGACATCGTGAGCGTAGCTCCCCGATGAACGCTGAAAAGCAAAGTTTTCTGGTGCACGAAAAGCTGCATGTAGGCATTGTTTATGATCGTCGATGTCAACAAATCATGCGAGCAACACGGGGACCAACAGGAACAAAAACAAAATACCGAAATCAACAAAAGCAAAATATGAATATCTGTATGGGCGGGTAAAAAAATGCGTGCGAAAAAGCTTTGAAGGAGAAGGCAAATGAGTCAACCGGGTCGGTGTAAAGAAAATGAAAAAAATTGCTAGGAGCGTTTCTTTTTGAAAAGTAGATGTCCAGAAATTGAAACATAACGATCACAAATCTAGCCTATGGATGTTTCCAAAGATGTTGAAAAAGACTCTTTTCTAATCACTGGCAGCACGACGGGTCGCCGCGTCACAAGCCCACATGAGACTCACAGAATCACGATTCTGCTCCTGCTGCTGCTGCTGATGGTCGGATGTATTTTTTAGGTACGCAGCAGGGTGTGAACGCGCTTCTCACTCCGACTGACGAAATATGGAATAGAAACAATTCTGGAAACCATAGCCTATTTAGATATAGATTTACGATATGTGTAGTACGTACAAAAATGAAAACTATGACCTCATAATGATATTACTGATAGAGATGTAGATGAGTCTTACAATCATACTGGAACGATGATGAAATACAACATTGGCAACGCTTCTCTTCGTTCCTGCAAGCTCCTCCTGTATTTCATAACGTGTCGACGAGAAGTACAACAACTACAACTGCCTCATCTACAAGTCGGAGACAATAATTTCGTTTTGCGCCCGCTCGTTGGCACAGGAGGAGCAGCACATTCCGAAGAACCCGCCGCCGCCACCGGATTTCGCGGGCCGACTGAGGGCGGCCGTCGGCTCCGTGTTGGTCACTGACCGAAAGAGCATGGGGAGCGGGCGCACCTTGGTCAAGAGCTGCATCTTCTCGTCATCCGTCAATTCGGTGTAGCCGCTGTTGTTCAGCGCGACGAGCTCGTCGCCGACCTGCAGCCCCAAATCCACGGCAAAACCCGTGTCCGAAAGTCCCGCGACCTTGCGTCCTTTCAGGCGACATCCCGGCGTCTTCTGCGTAAGTTGCCCGGACATCAACTGGGGCTGTTGCGATTTTTGGTTTGGTCTGGTCATTGTGATTCATTGTAACTACATCCCAACCTCATTACAAGCAAATTATGCGCAATGCCCAAAAGTCCGCGTAGTAATATACTCATTGCAGCGATTTGTTTCCTCCTCTTGGCTAGGCCAAGAGCGGTTCATCAGTCTCTGTCTCTTCAACCAGAAGTACAATTAGAATTATGATTTAGTATCAGGAAACAACACTCTTCATTAGAAACTCAGGCTTGCTGTAATATACTCGTCGTTCGGGGCGCTCCAACTTGAGTCGCAGGTTCTTGGATTGGTACAAGGCTCGGCGATTGGCGATGTCTTTTACGGAGCTCAGCTGCGAATCGTATCCTGTGCAAAAGTATCGCACTCGTAGTAATCGCGGTCATGCATTACAAGTTTCTTTCTCAAGTTAAATCCGCATTTATAAATTTTATTTCTCATGCTGAGGAAATTTGTCATGCATTTATACTACTTAGTACGATACTTTTGCAGTTCATAAATCGTTGCAGGAAACAATTTTGTCACCGGCCTCGATTCCGCGGGTCGCCGCCCATGACTTGGGAACAACCTGCACGATTTCATCGCCGCAGATAACGATGCCGCCAAAGTCCGCCCCATCATTGGGACACACTTCCTCCCAAGTTTGTGGCATGATGATTTGCAGAAGTTGTTGAAGTAGTACTTCCTTAAACTTTTTCAAATCTTTATTGTGCAGGAAGCGGGTTCACAGTCAGTCGGGTGACTTTCTGAGCGTTCAATAAACGAAAAGCCTGAGTTACGGGAATACGAAAAAGTCTCTTGCTTCACTGTGGATGTGGAAAATAAATAAAGGAGGAAAATGATAGTTGTACGTTAGATACTCACAAGCACCACAGGTCAACACGGGTCTTTTTTTCAGCGTTATCCTCGAATGCGAGAGCACGACCGCAGATTGTACGACACAACCGACTTCAGTCAAAAGTGCTGGGAGTTACTGCTGGAACGATTTTTATGGTGTCTCATCCTTGCGTTTTCTGCACGAAACCGAAATTCTTGATATTGACTTACAAAAGCAAGTCTTAACACCATTGCACGATGGAGTTTTACCGAGATCTCATTCTTTCATGCTAGACGGTGCAGAAATCGTGTACGACTTTCTTCATGCGTTATGTGCCTCTTCAACTCGAGGACGAAGATGATTCATGATCTAGCAAGAACGACCGAGGCGGACTTCGGTTCCACCGAAATTTTTCAGGCCGAACGAACAACTCCTCCTGTGGTGGAGGACGGTCTTGATATTGTGAAAAACCCGGCTCGTTCTTTTTAAAAATAAACATGTCCATGAAGTTGCAGCTCGTCTTCTGTACATTGCATAAGTAGATCTCTGCGATTCTGATACGACATTAAGTAATTCTAATTGTATTCTACTTTTCCACGGCGAAGATTGCGACGTAATCGATGAAGGATGGAAATGAAGAAACCTTAACGTACGATTTTCGTGCCGTGCAGCTCTAATTGGTTCTTTATCTCTTTCGAAACACATACACAGCGACGTACAAATACACTACGAATACGTATGATAGAGAGTTGTCATACATGAGGATAATTACACGCTCTGCGAGAGCAGTGACGAGTGTGACATGTACATATCCACAAGCGCAAGAAGCGAGCTGTGGTTTTGTCTTCAATTTAAATGAGCAGAACGCGACCTGCTAGATATGTTGTATGCTCGAGCTTAATACCGGCCAAAAGTCATGTTGAATTCTGAAGTCTTAGGAGTGCTAACAACATAAAGTTGGAAACTGTGTCCGATGCAGACAAACCTACGTGTCCAGTGACCATCTGCAAGAAGCTTTTCTATGACAATAGGGCTGCAGGCTGACTTGTCGCCAACGCCGGGCTCTGCGCGTTCGTTAACCTTGATCAACATCAGTACATGAAAATAGCTGTCTTTAGCTTTACGGTTAGTCTATGTCTAGAAAAATCTCATATACGTCTGATACTTTGCGCGTATGAATCGCTGTGAGCAGCAGTCTTAATTTTCAATAAAAGTTGTGGGCTTCCTGTGGCGCTGGGGCTCCTAGTGCTGACATCTATTGATGTGAAATGAGTCATGTCATTTTAAATTTGAGCACCCCCATCAGGATCACTTGTTAGCACGCATGACCTGCTGACGGGCGTACTGGCCGTATCTTAGTGCGTCTTCGTCAGCCCTGGCTTTGTCGCTCACGCTAGAAGCGGTGCTCTTACGTCGACTAGAACCGCGGCCCCGCAGGAGAGATGGTGCAAGCAATGCATTGTGCTCGTAATCCTGGATTTGGTCCGCCTGTCGAAAGTCCGTAGTAGTGGTGCCTGTAACTTGTCCTCCCGGCAGCGATGTCCTACTATCTCCAGTGTCTAGTCGTTTGTGCGCTGCTAAGCTTTGTGGCGTGTTGCTCTTCCCCGAAGTACTAGCCGCGCCAGCGGCAGCGCCTTGGAGGTACGGAATCGCGGGCGCCACAGGCGTTGTCGCGTTCGCGTTGCCGCTACTTTTGCTTTTGGACAAAGGATCACGAGTGAGCACCAGGTCAAGCGATCCTGGAAACTGCACGACGCGAGGCAAGAATTGGTGCAGAAATGAGTGCTGTTTGCGGAGCTGGCGCGGGTGCGGGCGCTCCGAGAGCTTCAGCGACTTAACGATCGGGATGTCGAGATTCTTGCACACGTCAATCAGGGCCTCCCGCTCGTGGGCGGAGTCTCCGATGCTGACAACATTCATGAGATGACGGTCACCGTGAGGACAGCTCCTCGGTGCGCTGGCTGACGCAGTAGAGGCCGCACCAAGGTTAAAGTATTTCCGAACTTCGTCCTCGAAAGTTTTTCGTTTCCAGTCAAACGGACTTCGGTAGCCCGCGGGTTCGTACCTCGAGCGCGCGCTTATCTGGAGCACCCCGTTCAACTCGGCGAACACCTTGGGCATGAGCGCGCGCGCACTGCACCCGATCCATCCCGCCTCTGCGTTGGTAACCAATACGACGCGGCCCAGCGATTTCAACACCCGCAAAGTCAGAACCACCTCGTCGGCCAGCAGGTGGAGCTGCTCTTTCTCGCTTTCCCGCAACGGGAAATCTGCCTCCGGGAGAATCTTGTGCTTCACAACCCATGCGGAGGGGAGCAACTAGTAAGAGTTTTAGAACAGTGGATGGATTATTGATATTGATTATGATTATCCTTCTAGTTTATTTCACGCGCGTTAAGAACGAAAACCATTCCGAGAGGAACAAGACCGGACAAACAGTTGCAACAGGAACCGGCCACGCAGTATCAGGATTATCATAGTAGACAAGGCGTAAAGTAGAGCAAGCAGCTGCACACGCACCAACAGAATGAGTTATGTCATTACATTGGCCTTTCAATGCATATCAATATGAACAAATTATTTGACATACCGTGTCATCCCAATCCAACAGAATCAAGGTTCGTGCAGGGGTCGCAATCGTCGAAAGCGCTGGTTTGAAAGCTGTGTTCATCGGCTGGCGGTCCAGGCTTGATTCATGTCTGCCCGACACTGCAGCTGCCAGCTCCATTGACTTCGCATCTTCCCTGAACCTCTCCTGCCCGCTCGTCTGGTCTTGCACGCTCGGAATATTTTGCTTCTGGTGTTGCACGCTCGTGAACGCGTTCTTGTTGAATCCCGCTTGTATTTCCCAGTTGTCGTCTAGTTTTGCAACCAAGCTTTGCTGCACTTGCGCTGGAAGCAAATCAAATGGTATGTGTTCGCGCATCGAAAGTTCGATGCGCTTCCCGGGATGCTGGGCTTTCTTTTCCACGATGTGACTGGAGGCGGACGAAGAACTCCCGCTGGTGTCACCGTCGTCTACGTTTTCGTTCGGTTTCGTCGTCGTCCCCGAGCTGTCTGCGACCATCGGCAAAATCGCCTTATTTCCTTCCGTGGCAATAATGTTCGTATCGATTGTCAGATTTTTCGCATTCTTCCGAGGCTCGGGAGACGGATGGAGTCCGTCCACCTCCTTTTGGAAAACAATTTGCGCCGGCACGACCCCTGTACAACTCCTACTTTCTCCAGCAGCTGGTGCCGTCTTCTTTGCGTCCGCAGCCTGCTCCGTCTTCTCCATTTTCAAGCGTTTCTGGGGCGGAGCGACCGCACTCTCTGGTGCAGCTTCGTCATCCACATTTCGCGAGGATGAAGAAGACTTTTTGTTGTTCGCCATCCAGGAGAAGCCCGTTTCTTTTGCGGCAATAAAAGCGGCAGCCCGGCTGGTCGCCGTCGCAGTGCTGCGGGGACTGAGACCGGCCCCTACGCGCAATGCAGGCCGCGTCGTCTCCTCCACCAGGGCTTTCAGGGCCGCAAATACGTCCTGCTCCGGTACAGAGACCACCACCAGTTCGTCAAGCGACTGAACGGACGCCACGGTATGAAGCTGGGCATGTGTTCCACCTGTGGGCGTCTCATGGTTTGGTTTCTCCGTTTTTCCAGGAGCGCTGGGCGCAGCTATGGATAGAAAGGACGTGGATCTTTTGTCATGAGACGTTATTTCCTTCCCTGATGCAGCGGGAAAAGCGGGTGGTGAAGAAGAAGTTGCACCACTTGAACTTGCGTCCGGAGGGCGGCAGGCGCGAGTTGTGGATAAGAACGGCGCAACGAGCCGGCCCATCTCACTGTTCGACGCGGCCATTCTTTCTGCAACATCCTTCGCCACACCTTCTTGCTCGACCGAATGAACGACGCGCCAAAAAGGAAACTTCTCGCCAAGCCACTCAATCTTCTTGGCCAGAACAGTGGTGTCGCCCGATAAAGCTGCAGCCGGGTTGTACAACCCCCCGGCCGGGCCCGTCGGGGGCGCCGTCGCCAAGAGCTTTCTTGCGCTCAGAACAACGCAGTCATCTTCTGCAGCGTTTACAAACACACAAACTACGTGCGTCTGTTCAGCTTGATGCGCGCGAGTAGATGAAGCGTCACCCGCGGGTGCAGCAAGAATAAGGCCAGGTGCTTCATCTTTCCCCGATGTGCCGTTCATCTTTTCGTCGTGCGGAGCAGGCGGCAGCGACATCAAGTTCAAGCCGGCATGTCGTGGACGGGTAGAAGCAGCTTCTAGTACTTGGTCTGGTGCACCTTCAGCGTTGGTGGTGTTGCAGCCCTTGTTTCCTGCCTTCGGCGAAATAATGTCGTCGGTCTTCCGCGGGTCCACGAGTGCTGTTGCATCCACTGGCGCTCCGAGCAGGTGCATTTTTCTTTCGAGCCAGAGTCCTACCTCTATGCAAAGAAATTATTTCTTCTTGAAAAAATCTAGTACATGACCAGACAACGCACACAGTGATTAGATTTAGAACTAAAAACTAGGCACCTTTCTCCTGGTATCCTATTCATTGCGACGACTTCCGCTCCACTTGTTTTAACGTCCGACTCCTTCGTATTACAGTCCAAGTATTTCATATTTCAGTATCGGTTGTTCGTGTTCTACTTTCAGTTCTACCCAACGCTCTAGTACGAATCGTCCTCAAAAAAGGACATGACGAAGATACGTAAGTACTTCTTTACTGCGGTGTGACCTCTTCTGCAATCAGATATACAAGTAGCATTGAAACTACGGCAGTCATACGAGTCCCTTTTTTTTGGCTTGAGTCCCTGGTTCTTCGACGTGATACTTACTAGACGCGCCATGGCCATTCCACTTTTAGCAGATTAGCTGCAAAGGTGCAAGATGTGGCACGCGATGTGTATTCGTAATGATACACTATTAACCTCCGCAACGTACGACTCCAGGTAGTAGTTGTATGAGCAACGACATTTCACACGGCTTCAACGTTCATACCCGAACCACGACCACCGACGACAAGGCATGATTACGCGCCAGAAATAAACCACTGAGTACCTCCTCCCAGCTTAGGGCTTGTTCTTTTCTTTTACCGACAAAGCGAAAAATGATTTTCTGTACGTCCATCAAAGAACCCGTGCCCGTGACAAGATCACTGAGTATCTGTGTAGGAGTATATTACTGTGCAACTTAAAGAGAAAGCTTTAGATGGATAGTCAAGGAGAACACGTTCACCAGGGCTTCCCATCGAAGGCACATCGGCGAACGCAGAATCTCAGCGTCGTCGTTTGCAGCAGCAGCTGCTTCATCAAATAATTACTTGGCGGTAGTACGAGAACAGGCGGAAATACAAAAGTCTCGTATCCTAAAAATGTCCGCCATCGATGTCCGAGTCGAGGATCTTTTTATATCTTAATGCGATACTTTCCTCAGTCATGTCCGATCGATATCTGCGTTGTGACTGTCACGGTCAGAAAATGAGAATCACTTTCATAGAGACCCTGCATCTTCACAAACCAGACCGGTGCAGACAGGTCCCAGGCAGCGTGGTCCCGTTTTGATCATCTGCAGCTGCACCTGTCGTCTGGCATTAGTAAAGTTTTCAGGTACTAGGGAGGCCACCTACTCGTCGTCATCCTTTGCCCAGGTGTTGGACCCCTCGCCCTCACTCGAATATTCCCCCTCGTCGTCGCTGTCTTCTTCGCCTTCGTCGGCATACAGCTCCACTTCCCCTCGGTAGTAGCGTATCGCCCGAGGAAAGATACTGTTCTTTAACAGTTGGAAGCTTTCCAGAGCCTCGGAGAGCAGCGTCTCGTAGTAATCGTCCTCGTCCTCCTCGTCTTCCTCGCAGATTTTCTTCTCGTAAGCGTACAGCTCCCCCACGGAACGAAAATCGCACGCGTTTTTCGCATTTCCGCTCGCGTCTTTATCATTCTTTTCTGGTGCTGCCTCATCAGCAACTGGAGGATCCGCCCCGGTCCGGCACGCGATGGCATCAAGTTTTTTCAAATCCGCTAACGAGGGATACCTCTCTGGGTTCAGAAGACCGTCCCTGTGGTCCTCCACATCCTCCCCGAGACTGCGAAAAAATGTGCTGAAAAAGGATTCCTGTGTAACGGTCACTTCGCGGCTGCCCTGCTTGTTACCTGAGAAGGGGAGCAAATCAGTACGTTGCGATTCTATGGGGTATTCTTTCAGGTTCGGCCTGAGGTGGAAGTGCAATTCATCTAGCAGTGATTTATATAAGGAAACCCCGGCAATGATTTGCGAGCAATGCGAGCAATGCGACACGGATGCGACGGCCTGCGAGTCGCGAGAGCGCGGATCTGTCGCAAGTCTTGCGACAACTCCTCGCGACTTCGTGAGCATATGCCCACTATTGGGGCGCACTTCAGCGGGCTACCCCTAATCCTAACCTACCTAGCTAGACCCCAAACGGGCCGCGCAAAGGCCGTCGCTTGTATTTATTGAGTTTGTTTTTGTTTCTTCGCTCGAGAAAGAGAAAACGCCTAACCCTCAGCACTATTCTTCCAAAGGAGAGAACAAGGGCAAGACCACTACAGCCTGCATATGCAGGCCAGCCTCCCGTCAGGCAATTCGCGAATCCCGACGGTTAGGCCCTTACCCTATCGCCACGCACCTAACTGCTGGCGGGCGCCAATGATTTGCGAGCAATGCGAGCGATGCGACAAACCGCGGCCGGTTTTGCGATCAATGCGAGTCGCATTGCTTATATAAATCTCTGATCTAGGCAAGACGAAAAACCCGGCAAAAATCTTGTCGTGCTCGTCTAGCGACATGAAGTAGCGATAGCATTGCCTTCAATTCTTTCGCAATGGCAGTGCGAACCCGCAGTGCTGTAATCATGTGTTGATCGCCTGTAGTAAGATGAAAGCTCTGTACTCTACAATTCCAATCATGCGCACCTTTTCCGCCGCGCCCTTTGCGACCTCGTTCAGGTTTATTGTCCACTTGGACTTTCTTTTGCGTGATGTTTTTGCCTTTTTTCCAGTGGATTTGGGAACACTGCGTCGATAGCACATCGAACTCCCCGTCCATGTATTCTCGCTCCTTGAGAAATACCGCTTTGCGGATGGTTCTATTCGTGAAGAAAGGATTTGGTTTGAACAGGAAGTCCGCGAAAAGGTGGCCGCTCTTTTCCAAAAATTCCATGTTCTCCAGGTACTCGAGACAACAGATGTCCACGTCCTGGACAAACTCCTTCAGGTCGGACCGCTGGAAGCACTCTAGCCAGAAACCGGGAATTTTGGGTGTTCCGAGGGAGTTGGCGTGCTTCTGCATTTCGTCGAGTTGTGTTACCTCAACATCTGCGGCGCTGTCGCTTTGTCCTGCTCTGTCCTTCGCGTTTCCACCCTCGCCCGCCGTCTCCGTGGCGGCTGGCGCGGAAGCAAGTATCGCCTTCCGTGTGTCGAGGTTCCTGTTGAGCTTCTTCGCGAACTGGGCCTTCACTTTTTCCAGTTCCTGCTTCAGCTCGCTCGTCAAAACTGCGTATTCCTCGTCCAGTTTTACGAGGTCCTTCACGACCAGCGCTTCCTCATCCTCGCCCTCCTCCTCTTCGTAGTCATACTGATCTGGAATCACGTCGCTTGGAGACAAGTCACCGTCCCCCCTGTTTTGAAGTCACAAGATCAAGATGTTGATAAAACATCTTTGACAATCGTGATTATTTTCCGACAAAAAAAAAATGAAGTAGATCAAGGAGGGATGCGTCCGTTCAGATTCAGCTGAGTGGAGTTTCAACTTTAAGCTATTGACAAACTTCACAAGAAAAGGTCGCAACTGTACTGTTTCGTTGCCCCTTTTGCGTCACTCCCGTCTGTTCCTGCAGGCGCCATTTTCTGTCGGAGTAGGCACAAGTGCACGAAGAAGAAAGAGAAACACTATGATTGAACAAGGGAACAAAAAGCGAATTACTAGTACGGAAAAATTTTCTCGGAGGAACGAATGAGCCTGCGGGTGATCAGAATGACTTGAAACACACAGTGAAGCAGATTCACCAAAAGAAAAAAAGTTTGCGAGAGCGTGAAGGTGGATCGCTAAAGTGGTTTCGTGTGCTTTGTTGTTTGCCGCTCCACGATCGCTGCAAAAATGCTGAAGACCATGATAGGACGAGGCATGTTGTATCGAGCATGTGCCTGTGAAATGGATCGCGTTGGTGCTCCACCTGTTGCTGTGCTATGGCTATCGTTCTTTCGACATGCTGGTCCTATTAGATCGCGATCTTTTATGAAAAAACAAAAAGTCGGCCACGCCATTCTTTTCCTTCATCTCTTTACACGGTGGACGGATGTTGCCCTTCTCTGCCGGTGTTCGTCTGTGATTGGGAAAACTGGTATGTTAAACAGGACAGAGGACGAACACCAGCATGGTGCTCGGAAATGTGCTTGGATCAGCCTTCCTCTCGTTCAAGTGGTTCTGGTCTTCACCATGGAATTTTTTTTTTGTTCATTTTTAGCTGAAACTAGCCAAAGCGATCATACACGACCGCTGTGCGGAAGATTCAGAAGGCTTTCATGGATGCGGCGCGCCCTCACAATTCATTGTAATTGAGATTGACGGCAGAAATACAAACACATAGACATACCTAAATACGCATATGCTTCTAGTATAAGTTTATCGAACAAAATCTGTACGTAGGTGGATGACAGTTTTTGTTTTTGGCACTGGCTTGTTGATAGCGCATGTGGCAACGGACAAGCGGCGAGAGCGCATGTGTTCCTCCGGACACAAACAGAGGCAATGACTGAGTTACGCCAATAGAAAAAGCGCCCTAGCGGTACTTGGTATCAACATTTTCCAGCGTCTCTATGGTGTGCGTTCAAGAACGCCGTTGTAATTGCGGCAGCTGCGCCGGGTGCCGGGTGGCGAGAAGTAAGTAGACCATCACGCACTCAACCAAAGAATCCGACGTGACTGAGGACTATGTTCGTATTCGTTGGTTTGTGTTGTCGCTTGCAAAATGAGGCAAAGCAGAAATCCTACACGTAACGTGTGAGCTGCTCGGTGTCTGTTGCGTAGACTGACGACGAATCCACATCACGAAGCTCGTCTTCGTTTCGTCGTCCTGGGCTGGATATAATTGGCGCAGTGTCGACAAGGGGAGCGCGGGCTCGTTTTTCCGCTGCTCGTTGCTTCTGTGCAGCCGGTGGCGGCGATCGATATCGCCCAGACGGCAACTCGAGGTCGAAGGGAGACGAAGAGTAGGCTGCTTGCTCTCTTGCAATGTCCTGAGGCGACGGCAGGTAGTTCGACGCCAGCCCTGATTTTGGTGCCGGAAAAAGCATGCTGGTGTTGTAAAGCTTCTGCGTTACTGCAGACGACGCCACAGACGCGCTGTCCGCTTGGCGCAGGTCTTCTTCCACAACTTGTTCTTCATCAGGAGCCAGAAGGAGGTTGTCGTCGTTTTTGACCACACCGAGCGGCTCCTCGACACTGTGGTCATTCAGTAGCAAGCCGCCACGAGCTGCATTGGCCTGGCTGCAGGAGTCCTTCTGTTCTGGCTGCAATTCAAATTCATTGCCTGAGAAGTTTACGACAAGAAGATGATCGGGCGCCTTCCTACTACTCGTCGCTGTGTTTATTTCCCATCCGCGCTCCTGGTGGCTCCTTCCGCCAGGCGAAAGCTTTTGTTGTCCAACGCTTGTGCTCCGCCTAGGCGAATAAAGAAACTCTGATCCCTTGTTAGCGCCAACCGCTGCAGCTTGACTCCGCGGAGACGTCCCTCTTGCATACCCCTCACGATCCGGCGGGATTTGCTTTTTTCGCTCTACTTCCGTTTCAATGACGAATTTCGTCGGCTCCCCGATCTTCGACTTTGGAGAAGCCGAACGAGGCGAGGCGGATGTGGCACGACCACCAGGAGTTCCTGCTCCAGCGAGTGCTAGTGTCTCCAAATACGCCGTGACGGCGCTGCCCGTTTTTGTCTTCGGTCGGCCTGCTGTGTCGACATCGCCCGTTTTGAAGTTATCTGGAGAGGACACTCCACGCGTCGCTAGCATTGTTCCCGAGGTGGTCGGCGGGCTGGCTCCATGTTGATCTCGGACGTCGCGTCGGTTCAAAGTGTTCTCAACGCGACTTGCAGCCGAGTTAGCACCACTGCGTGCCAAGTTGTGATGATGTGATGCAGAATGATCTGCTGTGCTACTCTTTCCCGTGATATATTTTCCAACATCCCCCTTCGTCGCACTGGAGGAGGAGGTGAGTCGCTGGAACAAGGCTCGAATGCTCGGTGCCTTCAGTCGAGCGGCGAGCTTGTGCACGAGCTTCATGCGGCGCGACATGGCGTTCACTTTTTTGCTGAGCTCCGCGCTCAGCAACTTCTGGCCCTCGTAGTTCTCCGCCAGGTAGGGATCCTTGACGCGTTTGCGCTGGATGGTTTTGTCCTTGGCGTGCAGCTCCAGCTGCATGTGCTGCAATTTGCGCACCAGTGCATGGAACGCTTCCTGTGCCTGCAGGTGGTGCCGAATTTCTAGGCTCACCTGGAGCTCCAACGATTCCACTTTGTGTCGCCGATCCACCAGCTCCGCGGCCATTTTTTCGCAAGCTGCCTGCTCCTGCTCCAGGCGCTCGCGCGTGTGTGCCAGGTTCCGTGAGGCTTTCGCCAGCTTTTCGTGCAGCTCGTCTACCTCCAGGCTCTGTTTCTGCGTCAACAAAAGCTCCTGTTTGATTTTCTCGCGCAACGCGTCTTCGTCAATTGCGGGAAGCCCAGTGGATGGCTTCTCGACCTCCACGATCTCTTTCTCCGGGGAACGGTTTCGGGACAGAGCCAATTCGTATTCCTTCTTCGTCAGGTCGGCCTGCAACTGCGCCAGTTTGTCTATGGCCCGGACAGATCGTTTTTTTTCATGTCGTTCGAAAAATTTTGAATAGCTCTTTTGAATGCATGAAGTGCAGCTTCTGAGCTGCTAATTTGTATGAGTGTGTTAGCTAATTCACTAGCTAATAACTAGAGAAGCACATACGTAGCTACACATGTGAACTACTTAACCTTAAGCTATCTAGTCTAATCCACAAGACTAGATAGCTTGAGGTTACCTAGCTAGCTCATGACGTGTATTTGTATTCACACTAGCTAGCTCGTGATGATTCTCTATGGTACACATGTTTAGCTACACAAAAACGACTATCGTTTGCGATCATGCAAATACGTATTCAAAATTTTTCGAACTAGTTGGAAAAAAACGATCTGTCCGTGCCATATTGTCAGTCGTCGTATGCCAGATGAAAACAGAAAAATGCTACTAGGTCGAGTCGAAATTGAGTGATATTTTGTATGTCATCAGTGAAATCCCTCGATAAGCAACAGCATTTGCAGCTAGTAGTGCAGGAGGTAGTGCGTGTGTTGAAAACGCATTTTGATTTTTTCGTTTTGCAGAGAAGATGCAGTTTTGTTGTTCCTGACTTGAGTGCTGTGGACAACATTTTTCTGTTTGAATACTTAGCGGCCGCGTCATTGTGCAGATCGTCCTCCATCTCCGAATGCCGGCGGAGCTGCTTGTTCAGGTGCGCCATCTCGTCGACTCGCTTCTGCAGACGCTGTTCCAACGCTTCCACCTTGGCCTGTGATGTAAAAAGTACTCTACTCGTTGTTCTTGCAGCGAATTGGATTGCAAGTAAAGCGCGAGGCAATTCTAATTCCCTTTCGTAAAAATGCTGGTAAAATGGAAAAGATCATCATGTACTTATTCACTATGGTAGGTCGTAAATGCACTAGTTTTTATTTTTTCATGGAGACCGTTTTAATACGTGTCAAAGGGATGACTACCTCGAGCTTCTTCCTTTCCTGTTCGCTCTCTTTTAGGAGCTTTTTTCCCTTCAGTACTTCCTGCTTCTTTTCCTCGTCCCTCTCTTCCACGAGTTTCTGCCGTTCCTTCGCGAAGCCCTCCTTCAATTTGCGCAGCGCCGTCTCCTTTTGCGTTTCAGCCACCTTCAGATCCAGCTGCGCACGCCGGTCCGCCTCCGCGAGCCGCTTCTGCACTTTCTCGTATTTCCGTGCCAGGACGACCTCCTTCCAACCCTGCACTGCCCGCGCTTTCTCGACGAGAGCCCCGCTCTTGTCTGCAAGAAACTCCACGGACCCGCGGCGGTGTTCATGGGCCATGTCCAGGGTATGCTGCGCCCTCCGCCGTTCGCGCTCCGCAGACTCGGCGGCCTCCTTTAGTTCCTGATCTCGCCGAGCGACTTTGCCCTCCAGCTCCTCTGTGGCCTCCTCGAGTTCCTCCATGCGGCCTTCCGTGAAGCGCAGCTTCTCCTTTAGGCTGACGTTGGCGTTAAATAGAGTGTCCTTCTCCTCCAGAAGCTTCTTGTTCCGCTCCCGCAGCACCTCGCACTTCGCGGTCCAGTCGTAGATGGCGTCGTTCAGCCGCGCGAACTCCTCCTCCATATCAAAAGGAAACATCCCCCCTCCCCATATCGAAACGAGGGCTCTGATGCTGGATTTCCGTACACAAATCAGATTTGTCTTGCAGTAGAGGACTGCAGGCATATGTCAGGCCTCAGCCGAGGGGTTTTGACGTAGGCGCCTAGCATGACAAACGTGCATGCTCTAAGCCCAACAGCATCACAAACCGCCTGCAAAATTCGGGGGGCTCTCTTGACTTGCCTTCTTGCAAGACAAACAGGATTTGAGGTCACAAATGTGCATCACAAATTTTCAGACGGCTGCGTTTTAAATATGGGGAGGGGGGACTTTTCCTTACGATACTCCACCTCGTTCTCCTTGTCCTGCTGCTCCTCGGTGATCAGCCCCTCGTCGAGCAGACACGTGCGGTCAAACATCGTGCCCTTATCCCGCATCTTGCGCACCATGCGTGGCTCCAACAGCATCTCCGTAAGCTCCTCCTTGTCGCAACAGATGCACTTACTCGCCCGCCCGCAGTCGTAGCACGGCAAGCTTGGGTAGGAAGCTCGCTTGGTGCGGTGCATCTCCGTAGACACTTTCTCCCCTGTCAATGCAGTAGAATTTTCGTGAAATAAATCACATGGACCGCACGTATCTGGCGGCTAAACCACGTCGCAGGCTTGAAATGCCTTTTAGTTTTAGTGATACTTACTTTCATGATCAAGAAGAATACACCACCGTTGGCAGAAGAATGAAACACGATCGAGATAGCGCTTGATCTCATGAAGTCGCTCTTCGACTACTAGAAGTAGAACTAGCGCTTTCTTGTCGCTCATTATATACCCATCAGCTCTTCCGCGGAGTAGCGCATCTTGTTTCGCAAGGCGGCGGCTCCAGCGATGCGCGTCTCTTGCTGCGCCTGGATGTCGCGCTGGCCCGCTACGTCCTTGCGAAATATTTTGACGGGTGGCGGCGAGCCAACGTCGAGCACAGCGCTGCTTGCTTCCGTAAATCTAGCATCGCGGCCCTCACGACCGGAAGTAAGACGCGCCGTTCCTCCAGATAGCATCCTGCTTCACCTTGTTCTTTACTTATTCGATCTGCTACTCGCTAGTGCTGGCAGAACGAATAGGCCACCTCAGATTCACAAGAATCCCCTCCATTTTGCTTTTGTCAGACGTCCGACATAAAAATCCCGCGAAGACGTGACGTTCATCTTGATGTGTCGTCGCGGCCACGACTTCTTGTTGCGTTTCTTCTTCCTGTCGTTCCCCCGACGCCTCAATCATTTTTGTCAGTGCGGCGCGAGACCAGATTTATACAGGCCGTCTCTCATAATTCTCAATTGGACGAGCCGATCCGGTCCCAGGTCCAGACCCCGACATTTTCGAACTACAGTCCCCGGTCTTTAGACACGTTTCTCAGCAATAGCGTCAATTTTTCTTGATGCAGCAGCATCGCCTTTCTGCGCGAGTAAAGAAACAAGTGAGAGCCGATCACGTCACTTCTTGCTTCCCTCAACAGTAACACCGGACCCACGCGGCCTCAACATCCATGCAGACTCTAAGTTATTTCCGCGACCTTTCGCTCGTTCTCTACGCGGGTACTTACACAATGAGCATGCCGAGCATTAGCATTTGCACAGGGCAGATACGTGTATTTCTATCATGCGCCTCCGCCCCTTGTTCCACGTTCCCGAACGTGCGGTGGCTCGCTCAACACGGAATCAAAAAGAACTCGTGTCTAACAGATTGAGATTGCAGAACTTAGCCCCCGTTGTATCGACTGACCTGAGTAGAGCACTCGGGTTATCGCCCTCACGACCAGGTGGAGGAGGGTTGATTAGCACTTTGAGCATCTATCTCTGTCTGTTTGTAGTTGCTGAGCATGAGCTACATTCTTTCTCTTCCAGGAACAAGGTGCTAGCTGTATCTGCATGCGAAGATTCTTTGACACGCAACTGCACATAGCACCTCCGTGTTCGCTCGGGGAAAAATGTCCACCGTCAACCGTCGTCACGTGCTGATGGTGGATACAGGTGAGGGTGCTTTCACCTGTGCTCCCTTCTGATGGCTACACACCAGTTCCGCCGGGTTTCGCTTCGCGCGCGTCGAGAAATCGTCCACCGTCTTTGCGAGGCCGGCCTGCAACGACACAGTGGGCTCCCAGTTCAGAAACTTCTTCGCCTTCGTGATGTCAGGCTTCCGCCTCCTCGGGTCGTCCTGTGGGAGCGGACGGTACTCCAGGCTCGAGTTGGTGCTCGGGAGACACTTGATCACTTCTTCGGCAAGCTCCTTCATGGTATACTCCCCCGGGTTTCCGAGGTTGATCGGGCCTGATAAGATAGTACATCACTTTTATTTCCATACAAACGCCCCTTGGTACTGGTGGCACAGGTTGTCCTCTTGCATGCTCCTTCGCTTTTTGTTGACACGTTCATGTTTCTTTTTGTGAAGACCACAACTTGATGGCTTATCCATCATTTTCAGTCCGCAGACCGGATTCGATCTTCATTCACCAGCATTAGCATTGTTGTAAACCCTAACAAAATAACGCCTACCTATTGTTTCCGTTTGGTTCATCATCCGGTAGATTCCTTCGACAAGGTCGCTGACATAGCAGAAAGATCTGCCTTATGAAAATGCAATAACTGTCGCGTAAACGTTGACATCCGTACTGGTTAAAGCTTTGCTGGTGCGTTTTCGTCATAATGATTTATGTCATCTCGATCATGAATACACATACGCAACGCGGGTTGTTAATGTAGCAGTTGGAGCTACAGCTCCAACATGTCCTTTTCACACCGAGTTCCACCATGCGATTTCCTCAGCGATGGCCACCGTTAATGACAAAAATGTCAATGAGCTTCCTGGTGACATAAACTAACGGAAAAAAAGGCACTTCGGATGAAAGACACGACACAACTGGTTTTCACACTTGTAAACTCTGCGATCCGTCTCCGTAAACCGTTATCGGGTCGTTGCGAAGAGCCTGAGTTTGATTTTAAGTTGCTGTAAGCAGTGTTTGGAATTGGAGTATTGAATTTTTACATCCAGCAGTTTGCTTGCCCTATCCCTACTTCCTCGCTGTTGCTGCCCCATACATTTATTGTTATTCTAGGCAAACGATTACGATGTTGCACTAGCTCTAGCTTTAGTACTTTTTTACTAGCATGAAAGAGACAACAAACATCAAGAGTCATGCTAGCATCGCTCGATGTGGATGCGGTGGATAAATATGCTGGCAAAGAGGACCGAAATTCGAAATTTTCCTGAGATGCTCAGCTCAATACCTGGACGATAAAATTGGACACAACTCGCCCGTCATTGAAAATCATGCGTGGACCGTAAGTGTTAAAGATTCGAATGATGCGAATATCGACGCCGTGCTGCCGATGGTAGTCCATACCTGGGATGAAGATGACCTTGATCATAATTGGAGGTTCTGATAATTATCAATGGCACTTTCGAAAAAAATATATCGCAAGGTGCTGCTTCAGAAGAATGTGTCCAGTTGCACGGGGCAAGCACAAGCAGTGAGTCTTTCCGCTGTACAGAGTGTTTCTGCCGTCCGCTTGCCTTCGTCGTAGCACGACCTTGGGCCGATACAATTTACGTTTCCAAAATATTCTTCCGGTTGTGGATGCACGTCGGGATCGCCATACACCTCGGACGTGGAGGCCAGTAGCAATCGAGCGCCGATTCGTTTCGCCAGACCGCACACGTTCATGGTTCCCATGATGTTGCACTTTATGGTCTTGATTGCGTTGTGCTGGGGATTATGCATCAAAGCAACGGATCTATCTCTCGTCCAGTGCTGTCCTGCTGGCCGCACTTTAGTCGCATCTTGCGGCTGCATCTTTTTCAGGCCTGTTCTTGACAAAAAGCAATACTTAATATCATCATCACAATGAGGCCGGGACGGCGATGGTACTGGCGAGGCGCTCCTCATATAATTCTAATTTTTCATGAACTGCGTTGGCGCTTGGCATTGCTCCTTGTCGTCATCATGATGTTCAGAACTACAACGGCAACGCCAGAGACCGCTACTCTGCTGCAGCGCATCCGTTGCTTTGCATACTAGTGAACCGGGCTGGCAGGACAGGCAAGGTGATAGATCTGGTCCACCTCCACCATCAGGTGCTCCACGATGTCGTGCCTGTCGACGTTATGGGTAACTTCCTAAATGTAAAAATGAAGAATCAAGATGAAGCCAAACGCTTTCTGCGTTCCTTCACCGACATGATCGACTAAGTGTAAGTATAGAAGAAAAAAAAAGGAAATACACCCCAGGGCAAAACAACACGGCGTGGCGAGCGGGGCACAGCACTTTAATCTACTTATGTGAGAAGTAAAGGCAATGTATGTGGCGTATGCAATGAATAGTACCTTATCATCTCGAAATTAGGATGGCCCATCCAGCGAGCTACGTTGTCCTTCTTACCGGTGAAAAAGTTGTCACACACGATGCAATCATAGCCGCGCTCCATGAGATAATCCAGCAGGTGAGACCCGATGAATCCCGCGCCACCCGTGATGAGAACCCGGGTTCGGGCACCCTCTTTCCCGGCATTTGCTTCCAGCATTTTCTGCTGCTCGCTCACCTCCGAGGACGCCGTCATCTTTTTATCTGCGCTCCTTCTACGCACTCTGAGAAATCTAAAAAGAAAAACGCTTCAAAATAGTACCCGACACCAGCTCAAATGCCAATCATTGATTTTATTATGATTTTGGTAGTACAATACGGTCTCTAGTTCAGAAGCAGGCTAAAAATTCTGCTCCGAGGAGGGTGAACCAGACGCACTGAAAAGAAATGGAAGCTATGAGTATACCATCGGACGAATGCCAAAGCACTGCGATTAATTGAATTATGGGGCACATGATCGCGATACTAGACCTCTGCGTGGAGCGGTGCCGCAGTTATTTCGTGTATACCCAAGTTTAGTTTATCATTCTCGCCGGAAAGCAGCGAAAAGGAATTAGTGGTCTCTCTAGTAAAGATACCAGCGAGCAGGTTCAGGTATCTGTAACTGAAGTCTTCAATCATCCTGTGGAACAGCACAACAGACATCTCATCTGCGTAAAAATTTACCATGTTTTGCAACTAGGTTGTCAGCAAATTTGTCATCAAGACTCCGACTTCCGAGGCAGTGTAGAAGCTGACTTAAGTCGGCTCCTTTTCATCTCTAATGAAGAAGATGAGTCTGAACGGACTGAGAAAAAAGGAGAGGGAATTGCGTTCGCGGGTTTTAACACGAAAATCTCGATTCATCGCCGCCCTATGATTCAGCTTCAGAGCAGCACGCTCGTAGGCTCAATGGTGAGAATTGACACCAACACGCCCGCTACCCCCGCATACACACCTGCCATCGCTGCGAATTTGGCCATGCTCAAACTCTTTGCGGTCTCCCGCCGAGTGTGCCTTCGATAGTTGAGTAAGATTCGCTCTTTCACCGGCGCCGCCGGATCTGCTACTGGAAGGACCTGGATCTGCCCGTTGAAGTAGGGTAGGACGATGCTCACGGCAGTCTGTACCAGGACCGCGCAAGCGGCTAGGTACATAAAGATCTTTGCCCATTGCTGGATTTCGCCGCCTTGGGCCTATGGGCCAGTAAATACGCCCAGAGCGTTGTTCTACCACCTCTAATGTGGCCAATCAAGCGATGTCGTTCTCTATACACAGTGTTGTATGCCAGGCCTTTTTAATATCGCATGCAGTCATTGTTGCATCTTCTTGCGGCACGTTGCACCGTAAAAGAATGGAATGGTGCTGGAACTTGGAGGCAAATTGCGCGTCGAGTGTAGTTTTTGCCACTCCCGAGGCACGTGATGCATCTTCCAAAGTGTCGCCATGCAATATACCACAGGAGAAGGTAGCTCCAGCTTTGGGCCGAACCCTTCGGTGGATAGGTTTGGGCGCACCTCCATAGCGCGGAACCGAGCGGCCACAAACACGACGCCCAACATTGGAATCAGCTCCAAGGACGGCAGCGACTCCTCGAGCATGATTTCGAGGTTCGTTTTTGCATGCAGCTTCAGGACCCAAAGCGAGTAGGTATTGCAGTGAAAAGTGCCCCCCACCCCTGAAATTGCAAAATTTGTGATGCGAAGTTTCCAAATGAAAACTTTCTGTCATGCATGGAAGGAGTATGGATCTTTCTGATGCAGAGTCTAGGCGTGTATCGCATCGCTTACATGACAAGCGCCGCTCTTGCTGGGGCCTTTTGCAATACAAATTTTTGCTATTCACGGTTGAAAACCTGTGATGCTGATAGATGCAAGAGCGCGAATGTTTCATTTGGAAAGGTTTGCAATACAAATGCTTTCAAGTTCGGGGGTGGGGGCATTTTTCATTGTAATAGTAGGAGCGAATCATTTGGAGAAGGATGAACACCACGAAGTAGACCATGACTACTAGCAAAATGCACTTTCCAGGCGTGGAAAGCGCAGGAGTGCTGCTCCCGAAGTGCTTCGGTAGCTCGAGGTCGAAAATGCTGTAGATCACCACCACTGTGCCGGCGTAGATCGAAAGGAGAAACAGGTACTTGGCGCACTCGAGCAGAAACCCCAACAGCGTGTTTAACTGGTGCACTAGTGGCTGGAGCAGCGCCAATACCGTCTGCCCCAGCACGGCGTAGGTAGTCACGTAGAAGGCCGTTTTCGCGTACTCCTGCGGCTCCGTCTTCAGTTGATTCGCGCGCAGTCGCACCGCGATGAAAAGCACCGCGAGTATGGGACACAGCTCACTGGCCTCCCGTGCCTGTTGTCATTTTCATTTATATGCTTTCCTGCGTCTCTCCCCAAAGAAACATCAAGCAGTTGTTCATCTTCTACTCCGGCAGTCTGTAGCGATGTGCTGTGATGTACTCCAGCATTTTGAACACACGAGCAAAAACTTCTTGTTCTTACATACGAGTTTTAGTATTTATTTACCCGCTCCAGAAACTTCGCTACTTTGGTCGGTTGCCGGTCCGGGGTGCAAAAGATGGAGTACATTTGGGAGGCGTAGAGTGCCAGATAGACCGCGAAATACTGGAGCGTTAGATTAATGAGACACTGCAGGCTCGCGGGCACGTCGGGGGTCCAGGACCAGGCACAGGTGGGGCAGTGTCGGTTTCCGGCGGGCGCCTCCATCGCAATCAGCGCGAAGATGACCACGGAGAACGAGGCATAGACAGCAAATGTGAGCGCTGTGCGGGTGATCGACAGAATCTTCACTGCCCGCATGGCCACCAGCTTCCTCTGGTAAGCCTGCTGCCGCTTTTCGTGTCGCGTCAACCGCTTTCTCTTTCCGACGGAGGGGACAGCCGCGCCGAAAAACTTGGTCGCCCCCACGTCTTCGTCGTGGCTTTTGAAAAGGGAAAGGTGGCGCTTCCTCTCTCAGTCTCATTTGAACGATGAGGGAACAAACTCGACTCCCCTTCTGGCTCGGAAAATTTTCTTACAAATCCAAAAAGTTGTGCCGCGGTTTCGCTTTGGAACAAATACGAAGCCTGTCTGAGTCTGTGTAAATCATACATTTACATATGCATATCCATATGTTGATTCCAATATAAAAACGGCAAGAAGCGCGCAACGACATCCTACTTTCCGGTGCATACCGTCAGATTCACCCACGTCGCCGTCTCCGTCGATGTCGTAGCCAGTCGCACTTTCTACGGCGTCTTCTACCCGATCCTTGAGCCGCTGCAGCCAAGTATTCGCGGGCGGTGCCGGGGGCGCCTCCGGATCACCAGCAGCTGTGGGAGCACCGCCCACGGGGTCGTTGGCCGCCATGCCGCTCTCTGCCTTGCTCACGTCCGAGATGAAGAACGGAAGGACAGCGGCGACGATCGTGTCCGTCAGCACGGCGTACGTGGCAACGTACATGCAGGTCTGCGCGTACCCGGGCGGGCTCTGGTTGTCCCCAAGCGTGGACGCCCGGAGCCGGGTCGCGATGAAGAGCACCGCCAGCATCGGGGCCAGCTGCACAGTTTGCACCATTTTTTGCAGCACCTGCTCCAGTTCTAGCGCATCCGGCCAACGCGTGGATTTGAGCGTGGTCGTTGCCTGGTCCCTCGTGGACATGGGAGCCGATCCGCGCCCGGTCTGGCTCTGAAAGTATTGAGGTTGGATCTGTCTCTTCAGCCATATTTACCGATTCTTTATGTATTTTTGTCATGTTTAGTTTTGTGCTCTTCTTGTTCCTTCAGAACTTGTTCAGCTAAAAACGTACTTAATTTCAAGGACGAGTCCCTGTTTTCTACAACAGGTTGACCGCCACTGGAAATACTCAGGCATGATGACATCTTCACATCATTAACTGCCGCTACCTGAATCAAAGGCCGACCCCGTTCGCTACTTGGAGGCGCTCGTGTGGAGGCAGTGATAGGCGCTCCATTTCCATCTATTGTAACATCGATATCATTGTCCGGCTCGTTGCCACTTGGATTTGTCTCGATCGCGCCCTTTCTGAGTTGGTTGTAGGTGCGCAGTATGTGGTAGGCAGCGTAGACGAGAAAATACTGAAATGTGAGGGAAATGACGTTGATCAAGGTGGGACTGACCTCAGGTACTACGGCAGTAGTTCCGGACCCAAAATTACTCCAGGACGTCGAGCCCGAGCCGGCAGCAAGGAGATGCTGCATCTGCAGCAAATTGGTGTTTGCACTTCTACCGGTGTCGCTGCGCGGCCGTCCGAAGGGCGACGAAAAAAACGCGCGACCGGTGGTTTGCGTAGCATCCCCGCGAAGCTCACTGGCGGTTAATCCTGCCTGCGCTCGTGCCCCCGCTCCTGACAGATCAGAACGATTTAGAATAGATTCGATAGGAGCATCGAATTTAGGCGAGCTCCGATAGAACTTTTTTTTCCGCCTGCGGTGCGGGGAAGCAAACGATGATCATGAATGCACGCACGAGCTGGGGCTTGCTCAGTCTTTTGGATTTTTGTCCTTGCAGGAACCAAAATAGGCTGCGTCGCGTGTTTCCAGACGGGCAGCAAATAGATGACAGATCAAATCAAGAGAAGCTGCTAGTACTTTATTTTCACTTCCGCATTCTGCCACTCAGAAACAAAAGTACCTCCTGGTATCTTAAGTACCTTGCGCCACCTCACCTCTACTCAGACCTGTGGCTGTTGTCTGTACGAGTCGCGTCGCATCGTCGTCGGCCCAGCTGTCTTCGCCAGCACCGCCTCGATCGCCTCCGCTTTTACTTGGGCCAAGGAAAAGCTGTCGTGCCCACGAGGAAATAAGCCCACCACCTCCTGTACCTCCACTGGTGGCCGTCGATACTTCGTGTCGGGAAAGAGCCACCGCCGCTTGGGGCGCCGTGTCCGTGAGGTGAGTGATAAAAATGACGCAAGCAACAGGGCGCAATCTGCTCAAATAAATGGACGATGGCGCTGAGGCACCAGAGGCACGCGGACAACCTGCGGGAACGGCCACCATTGTTTCGCCCTTCGTCTTGTTACTCGTCAGCGACACGAATGGGAATGCGTGGCTCGGTGACGTAGACACAAGAAGAGACTTCTGCCTTAAATGACTCGCCCCACGCCATCAATACGCCCACTGAACTACATCTTCCACCTGGCTCACTGCATTCATTTCAACCAAAACTTCTTTCCATGAGGACCATGGCTACGCTGCATCTTTCGCGAGGGGAACGCACCTCGTCAAACATGTACATGTCTGAGTGGTATGCCACAAGGACTTGTGGTGCGGCAGTGTATCGCAGCAGAGCGTCCGCTTTGTCGCCGGGCCCGGGCCGGATACAGAAAAATACGACTGCGCGAAAAGAACCCAGAAGCGATTGTCTATCTTATCCCTTTGCTATGAATTCCTTCCGTGGTTCGTAGGGGCGATTGAAACATGGCACGTCAGTATTTTTCACCGCTGCCATCAATCTGTTCGAAAACTGCCCTCCAAATTCAGCAATATGCAACAGATACAACTGTTTTGGCTACTCTCTGTCTTTCACACGAAATACACTTTGATGCCACTTTGCGCTCACGCTCCGGTGATGCGCACCTTTGTTGAGATAGACAGAGATCGCGGTGACATTAATCAACTTCACCTCATGCCACGCCGACTCTCCACAACGCTTCTCGTTCCCCGGAAGATGCTGCGACAACGAAAACCTGCCTTGTTGCGCTTATCATCCTGGTATATTTCACATTTTCATTCAGTTATTCACATTCTTTAATTTTGAAGACTTATTATTATTTTTCTTTCATACATAAGCAAAAACATTCTTCCAAAAGTCTTCTTCACCATTCACATGTCGATCGATTCTCTTACCTTAAAAAAATTCAGTGGGTTTTACTTTCAGCCAGTGCATGGCTAGGATCTGGATCCATTGGACGGCTAATCTTAATGTTGATGAAAGACAAAGATAGACACAATGAAATAAAAATAAATGCGAATCCATGTTGTCAGGCACGTTCCTCAATATGTTTGCGCATCCCCCTCGAGTAGCCGTACAGCTTCAGTTCATTAGCACTGTTCCGCAGGGTTCTGATCCGAAAACATCGAGAAAGGGAGACCAAAAAAAAAGCAATGACTATGTCAGCATGAAGATGAGCATCGTTTTCATTTTTTGTGTGAATGTGCTTTGAGTACACCTACACGGTGCAGGATAGAAACCGAAAAAGAAAGGTTAAGGTGGTATATATAAACAAAACTCGTCTCATAACAAACTCTTTCTTTTCAGAGGTTGGCTTTGAGTTCGCTGGTCACAGTCGTCGACTTTGATGTGCTTCCGCTGCTCGTGGCCGCACACAGTGCGTCGTACTCGGCTTGTCCGAAGGGTTGGTACCTAGCGCGTCCACCTTGAACGGTCCTACCCCGACGAGAAAAAGCAGTGACGGTCCCAGCACGATGGTCCTCCGGGTCCTCTGCTGCAGTTGTCGTGACTAAAGAGAAGAGACGGTCGGGGGAGCAGTGTTGCGGGTCGATTCCTTGCTGGCGCATTCCGCCTTTCTTCCTTTTATGCAATTGAGAACTTGAACTACTAGAACATGATCAGGTTGGCGAAATAATATGCAAACCAATACGAATTGTTCCGGTTTGTGTTCTGTGCTGCGATCGCCGCGATAGCATGAAGATAGGCAGAAGGACATATGCGCAACGCACTCCTTCTCCCGCGATAGGCAGAGCTCACCTTTTTTTTTGTAAGAGGCACTTGCCCTTTATTTTTCTGCTTCCGCAATACACACAGCCAATGGAACAGAAAGGTGTTACGCCAACTAACAAAGTGTCTAGCCACGTACGACGAGAATTACATCGTATCGACCTCATTCCGTCCCGCGTCGGAGTTCTCATTTTGAGGCTACAAATAATTTTCTTGTTTCTTACAGCTTCCAGGTTTCTGTGTGCTCCATGGCGGCGTGCGTGTGCACGACTCGCACGAACAGCGGCACAGCGTAAGAGGGTAGCTTCTTGCGGCAAAGCGGCAACAGCCGGTCGTTAAGAAACCGCTGCAGGCTTCCGCTATCCTCATCGGTCTGGCCGGTGGCAGAACCGCCGCGGGCGAAATCTTCGCGACAGCCACGTTGCAAAGTCAGCGCGACCAGCGGCGCTCGGCCGTCGGGTTGGTTTGGCACGACAACGCCATAGACATTGGCTTCCTCGATCCTTATCACGTCCTCAACATCGGTCCTGTTGCTCGTGTCCGCCAAGCCAGATATTTCTCCCGCGCCGGCCGAGGAAGGCAGGTCGTCGTTGACTGAAAGGATGACCTGCTGCAACTCCAGCGTGGATACATTCTCGCCCTTCCAGCGGAACGTGTCGCCGATGCGGTCAACAAAGTAGTAATTCCCGAACTTGTCCCGGCGGAGCAAGTCGCCCGTGCGGAAATAGCAATCTCCGGGGCGGGACACGTCCCGCAAAATCTTCTTGTCGGTGGAGGCCGCGTCGCTGTACCCGCTGAAGGTGGTGTGCGGAAGGTAGCTCTTAATCGGAAAAAGCAACTCACCGGGCTCGTCCACGTCACACTCAACGCAAAACGCAGGCCTGCAGACACGACCGGGTTGTGGTGCCGTCGCACTTTTCGAAACGTCGGTCTGGGCCTCGCTGACAGGGACTCGAAGGGGTTCCTCGGTTTCCACGTCAAATTTGACGATTTTCAGCCCTAGAATGGCCCGGGCAACAGCTCCATAGCGTCCAACGCTGCCGACCACATTGCTCGCCTGGTTTCGGCCGCAAAGCAAACCACCTGCTCCGCTTCCAAGTGGGGATCCGCCGCGAGGCCGCTCGGCTCGTCCGCCCGTGGTTGGTGATATTACCGAGTGCTGGGACGATGAAGAAGATCTGGTGACGAACGCGAACGGCGACGAGAGGCTCCGCGAGACGAACTGCAGAAAGGGTGCAAGAAAGGAGTGGGCGCTGGACCGACAGTCCGCCAGTACGGAATTTGCCATGGCCCCATTGCCTTCGGTTGCTCCGTAGAACTCCAGAACTTCTGGGATTTGAAAGGAGTTCTGGAATTCACGCCACACCTCAGGGCGCAGACCGTTGCCCACCGCCAGTCGCACGCAGTGATTGCGGTGCGGCTGCTGCTGTGGTCGCAGCTTTGATGCAGCCTTTGAATACTCTACTCCGGAAGTTGTCTTGTTCGACGAGGCCGAGGGGATTCCTGCGGTTCTTCTTGGATCTTCGCGACGGGAAAATTCGTCTCCGGCCTGCTCGCTATTCACCAGGTATCGGCACAGTTCTCCAATGTACTGAATAATGGTACAACGCTGCTCGACGACCTCGCGCCAGAAGTGCGTCGACGAAAACCGGCGCGCGAGGACCAGAGTAGCCCCTGTGATCATCATACTCATCACGCCGATGCCGCCCCCGGCAGAGTGGAAGATGGGCAGACAGGTGTAAATCCGGTCCTGACTGGTCACCTGCCCCAGGCCGCTCAGGAACGCACCGAACTGCCACATGCGCAGGTGCGAGACCCTGGCTGCCTTCGGTAACCCCGTGGTACCAGAAGTGTAGATGAACCTTTGATTGTGCAGCATCGACGTGGACGCGGATGTTCTTATCGTTACAAAAGTAAGAGCTTACGATTCGGTTGTATCCACTTCAGACAAAAATCTTTCCTTCACAACATCAAATTGAATTGAAGAACCACGTAGCCATGCACTACAGGACGAAGGAGCGCACAGCAAAAAACATACTCATCAGCTGCAGAGTACACGAGGGCCCGTCATTCGTGTGAAACACGACTCTGTGTTTTGTCAGTTATATTGGCCTCTAGTACTACAGCAAACAGATAAGAAGTACCCGAAAAGGTCTTGAAATTTGACGCCGCGCCTGAGAGCCGGGTCAATTGGAGTTGCGGGAATCTGCAGCAAATCCGTATAGTCTACTTCGTAAATCTTGATCATGTTCGAATAAAATGCGTCTTGATGTTGCTGCTCAACGGGAGACAGCTCTACTTCCAATCCTCGTCCTCGAACAGGCATAACGGTGTTGGTTGTGTCCTCCCCAAAAACATTCTCACCGCCTGTCTGCGCTCGGAGTGGTGCGGCTGCTGATTTACTGTCTCCGCACCAGAGTACGATCTTCACCTTGGGGGGTGCTGCTTGACCGCTACCGCGAGAAGCGGTTTCGTCTGAGTCAAATTTTGCGGATCGCGCCGCCGATTTTTGGTTTTCTTGAACATCTTCCTGGAGGAGTTCACGTTGGATTTCCGCGACGTGCGGCCAGAGAGGCGCGTCAACAATGATGGTCGTGATGCGATCACGATCTGCAGCACCGCCACGCTCTACCTCTACCGCGGCGTCCTGTTCTTGACTGCCATGTGCCGTGTTTTTGGTCCTTGAAATACGGATGCAGTGCAACAGACCTGTCTGCTTCAAGTTGTAATTCAGGAGGCCTCGGTATGCAACTACACAAAATCGTTCGTTCTACTCGACGAGGCAGCATGTACTGGAAGAAACCGAGGAAAGAGAAACTATAATGCATTTCTCATTAATTTCGCCCCACGAGGACAATAGGCCTCTAGTACCGAAAGAAAAAGTAGAATTCACTTCGTCCGGAAGCAAAACACAATCGTTATCAGTTTCAGTACATGGGAGAAGTGATGCATGAAATCTGACCCGCCAGTGTCTGTTGTGCCTTACGATGCTCTTTCGAGAGAGCGAGGAGCAGGAAGTCTCATGTTCAGACAAAAAAACTGTTACTGTTCGTCAGAGGAGCATTTTTGTATTTTCAATGGATACAACGACCGCATTAATTCGGGTTAGCGCGAGCCACCAGCAAACGAACTCAGGCTTGTTCTCCATGTACAAGCAGACTGAGTCCCCGGTACCTACCCGGACAGTTTCTAGCAGGTACAATCCAGGAAAAAAACTGTGTAGTAAGTGTAACAACTTTGTAGGAAGAGCAGCATCACAAATTCGCTTTGCATTACAGGGAAAACCTGTCATGCGCAACTAGTACGTGGAAACGCGTATGATAGTTGCCTACGACGCACTTCCAGCATGACAACTGTATACTGTTTTGCATTTTCTGCATCACAGATTTACTCTTACACAGTTTTTTTCTTGCATAGGTACCTGGCCATCTGCAGCACCGTGCGCTCCATGTCCAGGAAGGTGAAATGCTTGTTCTCGAAACAGATGGCGGTCTTGTGGTCTCCGTATTTGGCCACACTCTCGAGCCACACATCCGTCACCGTAAACTCCTTGTTGGCCATGCGCCACATTTGGTAAAACTGCGGAAAGTATCAAATGTAAAAATGTATGGGTCTGGAGGAATGTCAGACTTGTCATGCAGGTTTTCCATGACCCATGAGGTCTGGCATGTAGGACATAGCATGACAGATTCTGTGGCAGTTCTATCATGCCTATCCTGCATGAGAAACTGCCTCTCGATTAGGTCAAAATTGGACAGCTTTTGGTAATGATGCAACACAGATTTTTACATGATTCAGATTTGGCATGACGGGTTGCTTTGTTCCAGACCCAGACGTTTTTGCATTTGATAGAAAAATTTTCCACGCCAGGTTCAAATCGTTGGTCAACCCGAGGCGCTGGTCTGCCATCTGCAGCAGGGCGAGGCCCGCGAGCCCACCTGTAGCCATGGCGAGGGACCCATTGCTGGAAGTGGAAGTCGATATCGTCGTACCCTGTCATGCCTGGGAAAAGACACTTGGTGGTCTCCGTCTCCACAGCAGCTGCCGACCCTACAAATAGAAATCTTACAAGCCTCGACCTTGTACGCCTTTCGTTTATCTCTCCTTCTTTTTCCATGCTCAAACTAACTCAGATGAACGCGGCGACGCGGAATTGCGACTGCACTACCGTCTTCCGCAGGCAACAAGGCAAGGCGTATGCAACTATAGCTCCATTTCGTTTTGCCAGTGTCTGATCCGTTCATGTTGATGAGCTCAACGCATACACCATAGATACTTAGCGTTGCTTCTTTAGCTAGCTGAGTAGACTCATACATGATTAGAGTATCGGCAGAGGTTGTTTGTCCGGAGCCGCGCGCGGTTTATTACTTCGGGATATTGCACCTTGTCTGTTGGTTCCATTCATTTCGGTTGTTTTCGGATCCAGAACTTGCACCCGCCGGTGGTTTGGCAACAGCGACGACATTTGCATTGCGGACCAACTACGTAGCGACCGACCGCTACCACCAGCTACTCAAAGAAAGGCATGAGTCGCGACGCCGAGTTGAATTTATTATTTCAGTGTCTGCTCAGTGATACAGATCTACCTTGAAGTTTTATTCTACACACCAGTTGTAGCGATTCCGATTGTCTCAATCCACTCAATGAGCCATGTAGTGCTCGCCCCGGTCTGTCTCGCAGAAAAAGCTTACTTGAATACGGGGTATTTCAGACGTTGCGTGTGGCCAGATGCGTGGTGTAGCCAACAATCACCCTCCTTCGAATGGTGACTGCTACCAGAGGAATGGAACCGAAGCGGCGGTCTGAATTTTGAATCGCACACATAGTACCCTCAAGTCACTCTTCATCTTCTGTTTAATATCCTCCGATGGATGCATGCCAGGAACGCTGTGAACGAAAGGGACACGTTCGAAGAGTTACCTTTGACATACGATCCAGCTACGCGGCTGGCCGCGTGGATGAAAAATTATCTGTCATCTTCATGGTCGGGTTCAGTCTATCTTGCAATCTTTTTTTTTGTTTGCAAAAATTGGGAATGTTTTTAGTGTCTGCATTCTGGGGTCGGCCTTGCAGTACTCATCGATCGGTGCTCAAGCAAAAAGATTTAGAAAAGTGCGTGGATTGGGGAGATTCCACGCATAATATGAACTTTTTTCGTCAATGTTCAGGATGAGCAAAATGTTGTCAAACGCGAATAGCTGAAGCTGACGGTACTGCGTGAGAGCCCAATTTTACTTCAACTGGGGGACTTGTTTCTTTCGTTGGCGCGGAGAGCGCTGGGGTGGTAAGGGTAAGGCATAGCATTAGCAACAATACAAATAGAAATACTGGCAAAGCAAAAAATAAAGCAAAATGGATGGTGTGGAATAGAGATGGCGTGGAACGTACACACTTTTTTTTTCCTGACAGCACCGAAGGTGGCGCACTTCATTTGCAATGAATCTGGTTTCGTCTTTGATCAACAGACTGATGAGATTTTGCCTGTTGGGTAGCAGCTGATCGAAAGAACGGCGCCAGAGAAGAACTCAAATCACGGGCTGCAAGAACGAAGGCAAATCAGAACCCGCTTCCCCCTCTCCAGCCCGTTCCGAAAGCAGAGGAGACGGCCTGCGGGTCTTACCCGAACCAATGTTGGTTGTAGACGATGTGCCTGTCGGGAGTTCCCCTTCGTGCTGAGGCTTCTGATTCTCCGATCCGGAAATGGCGTTGCCATTCTTGATATTTTTCTTCACTGGCAAGCGATAAGACGGCAGTCCGCTCGCTCTCTCCGGAGGGGCCGCGGTAGAGTGTTCTATCTTGCTGCTCTGCGATGTCCTTGGGCTGCTGCTGGCTGATATCAGAGCAAAAAGACGAAGCGCTGACGATGCCGATTCTTCCTTGGATAGATTACGCCACACGTGTTCAAGTGTGTGTGGAGGTGGTCTCACAAGACAAAGACAGCTACTACGCAGACATCTCCTGTGGTAGTTTTTCATTACTTAATTTATGGCCAAAGTGTTCAAAACTTGTTCCACTCGTTCGGTTTCGCATCATGCGATTGCGAAACGGAGATGACTGAAAGGCAACAGCAAATAAAAGGAAGAAACACGTCATCGCCGGCACTGTCTTCATCTCAATGGATATTGGTGAGCACTCCCTGCTGACGCTCCGCCACTGGCTGGGGCTCGGAAGCCTGGTGTCTCTCTTTCGTTGTCAACTCATGACAGTTTCGCATTTGCTTCGGCGTCAGTTGGTGCCCGATCACCCACGTGCGCGGATTCCGACAATCCATCGCAGTCTGCTCGTCAGTCGTCGCACAACAATCTTCAAAAGTGCTGCTCTGGGATGGTGATGGTCACAAAAAAAAGCCGCACCCTGCTATAATTAAACTGATGGGCGTGATTTTCAAACTTCTCTTTGTCTTTCATCTCGATAAAGAACGTCTGCAAAAATTCCTCTTGAAGCACACACGCTCGCGCTCCGACTAGTACGTCGTATTAAAATTCTTTTTACAACAAAGCGCTGTAGTACACGACTTCCCTCGTGTCTGGCTCCGCATGGTTTTGAATATGAGTTTTCTGTAGAAAAATGTTGATGATAACTAAGGATCAGCTGACGAGGAAATCAAAATTCCTCCAGCTCCCCTGGGTCCAGGAGAACGAGAAGTAGGTGTAGGAGTAGCTTCCACTATAACATGCACGGGTTGCGGAGTTTTCTTGTAGTAATGAATCGAGGTCCAGAAAGTTGGAGTGTCCGGACGTATCCACGAGCTTGACCGGAATTCCTGCAGGGATCATGTACTCCGCGATCCAAATTCCCAGTGACGCATCCTCGCTGTTGTAGCTGGGTAGCGTCTGCCTGTGGTCCCGGACGAAGGAGGCGACTCCTTTCGTGACCGCATAGGCCGCCCCGCCCCGCGGGTAGTCCGGATACCACGGTTTGTCGTAAGTCGGCTCCCAGTTTCTTGCGGCCATGTTTCGCAAGACGTGGCTGCTTCCTTCTTTCTTTATTTCACCCACGACGACCTGTTCGCCAATCGGATTTTTCCCGTGCGGAACCAACGACAGCAGGAACGCTTCGAACGGTTGCACCTTGACGTACACATCGTCATCCGCATGCAAGATCCAGGTAAAATCAGGATAGGTCTCCACCACCCACGAAAAAGCCGCCTTGTTCTTCTGCGCAAGATCTATCCCGTACGAATCTCGCACCGGCAGCAAAACGAGGTCGCCGTGCGTCAAAGCTTCGGTCCGCAGCGTCGCGTTCAACTTCTCCTCGGAGATACGGGTACGCTCCAGCTCTGCCGTCGTTGCGGGGGCGCTGGCGACCACGTCTTGGTCCACTTCGCAACCGTCCGGAGTTAGGCGCAGCCTCTCAGGCACGCCATCGCATCCACGCGCGCCGACTGCAAAATGAGCTGCCAGATTCGGCTGCATTTGTGCGGTTTTCAATATGACGATGAAAAGATGAAGAGGACCTGAGGACGCTGTATTCAATTTACGTCATAATGACTGAGATTTTTTTTTTGATATCGATACAACTCACACTGTGTACTTACTGTGTAAGTCTAAGTTTGATGCTACACAATAAATACAAGGCGAGTACAAGCTTCTTCGATAGTCTTACAATGACACGACCGGCTCCGCTGGAGGCACTGCATTAATTTACTTTTGCGTGTTGATTCCCATAATGATGATTGGAATCCAGCATACTAGGAAAAAAGATCTTCATCATGTTGATAGGCATCCAGGTTTCGCGAACGATCTGCCGCTTCTCCGCCCCTTGTCTTCCAGAATGAACCTGATGTAATTCATTCTAATAATTTGAGTCAAGTCTATAGGCATTCGCATTATTCATTTACTTCGGCTCCCAAAAATATTTCTAACAATCGCTTGCGATGCGCACCATGCAGTGCGCGGACCTGACCGGATGCTCCCTCGAATCCCGTTCGTGCGTCGGCATATCACGTCGGATACATTCATGATACTTCTATATTTCATTTTTACTGTTCGCAGCACGTTGCATCGACTATGCCTGTCATGTGTAAGCACGTACTGTGTGGCAGCTGTATCGCGATTCGTGATGTGAATAAAGAAAAATAACAAATACTGATACATTCAACAATACCATCAAGACAATTGCGGGCGAAGCTTTCCCGGAAGATGCACTTCCTCTAGTTGGTTGACGCGCCTGTTCTTCGGTCATGAGATTTCGTTCCATTTCCCTTCTCATGTGGCTCCACACTTCAAAATCGCTTCGCGGTTTTCCGGTCTCCGGCATGTTGGCGCCACCGCAGGAAGGGCAAGCTACTTCATCTGCGTTGACAAACACCCAGGGCTTTTCAACTCCCTGAAAATGCATAATTTTTGCATTCTCGCAAGAAACTTTGGACTTGCTTGGCCTGCAGTTGAATGCGCTGGCTTCGAAGCACACTGCTCCGGTGTGACTGTTTTTGGCTTGCGGGGCGTGCAATTGCTCCTCGCCGGCAATCAATGACGGATCCGTCGCAGCTTGGTCGCCCGCCGCAAAATACATCTCGTGTACGATCGTGTTCAGCATACCTTGCTCCCCTCGAGCGCACGCCATGGCAATGTCCTTATCTTTGGTAGCTAGGATCTGCATGTATGCGCGGACCAGCTCCGGGTTGCCGGGTCTGATGGCCAGAATGCCCGCATTGAAGTCTACCATCTTCGCACTCATGATTGGGCCCTCTTCACCACAACTGGAAGATTCATCTGGGAGAGGGTGGCCGCCGTTCATGGCGTTTTCCCGCAGTTCCGAACAAGGCTTCATGGAGATGAACGGCGAGAATGCAATCATGGCTCCCTCGTTCCTCGCGCCAGCTCGTCGCCCTACTTCTTGAGAGTGCTGTCCCTCGTCCTGCTCGTCGGATAAAGATAATCCTGCACGATTTTCTTGCTGGTTGTGCTTGGGATTAATGATTGCGAAAAGCTCGGCGGCCCCCGCCGGTTGCAGCAAGAGAGTATCAACATCTAGTAGAAGTAGGGCACGATATCCGGTAAGGCTCCAAGCGTGGATCTTGTCGAATGTCCCACGCAACATTGCTTCTCCTTGTCTTTTATTTGTTGCGTCATTGCAGGACATTTGGAACCAGAGGCTCTCTGAAAATGCCGTGTGACATTCATCGCCGATTTTCACCTTTGGAACATCCACGGCCTCCACTTTGAGAGCGTGCATTTTTCGTGCGAGTGAGGCTGTCGCCCAGGTCGCATTGCGTTTTATCCCTGAGACGTCGGTCGTAGGCCGCATGGCAATGATGTCACGACAAGGGTCGGCTTTGCGAATTGCGTACGCGGCTGTCAACAGAGGTACAAAAGCGGCATCTTCGGACTCACTTCCCGGAAGGGGCGCGAAAGAAAACACGTACGCTTCCTCGGGTCTGGTGTCCCTATTGTTGTTGCTGCACGGCGGGAGATAACGATTGAACGTCTGAGGACCGTCAGTTACAACAGGAGTTCCGTCACGACTGGAGCTCGGGTCAAGAGTGCCGTCAAGTTGCTCTGCGCTGCTGCTGGTCGTATGTGAAGAGTGTGAGATTTCCAGCATGGCGACCGATAGCAAACTAATAACGAGCACTCCGGACAGTATGAGAGCCCCCAGTATGACACCGCCGCCATGCTCTTGCATCGACGCAGAGTCCTCTTTGCAGGGAGCTCCAGCCGGTGCCGTCAACTTGCTTGTTAGCGAAGATGTTGCGCCAATGCTTCGCCGCGGTATAATTTCCGATGTGTTGGGTGATGCTCGTCGATAGTCGAGACCACGGGCTCCGCCTTTACCATTGTCGATCATGACTTCGTCAATGTCTGGCCTCACGTGATGTACTGCGTCTCCGACATCTATTTCTTTGTGCGGGGGTCCTCCAAACCACGTTGAGATTTGCTCCAAAATTCCACTGCTGGAATTCGGATTCGTTTTCCCCGCGACCCTATCATCGTCCTCCTGGAGCCGCTGCTGCTCCTCAGCTTGTTCCTCGCTCATCCCTTCTGATAGGTCTGAGTACTTACGCTTACCTCTACTTCCTCCAAAAAATAAATTGCGATTTTTGAGGTAAGCAAAGTTCTTTCTCGGTTTGCAAAGGCGTGGGGAGCAGAAGACTAGAAGAAAATTTCGAACTGAATGTGATGACTAGAACGAAGGGTAAGTGTAAGTCTCGAAGTTGAAATCGCACTATAAAGCCCTTGGAGTTGGAGTTAAAGCTTGATACAACATCAACACAAGGAAAGGCATGGGTTGTGTTTGCAGATATATATCACTGACACTTCTGCCTGTTCAAAATAGCTTTATTTCGTTACATATCATGCTCTAGAAGTTCACTGCGCATGGATTACAAGCGGCGCACGAATTCTGTGCATGATAGGCATCAGCTGCCCCTCGCACGAAAAGAACGAAAAACATGGACGAAAACGATCAGACAAACAAAGGCAGTGATAATGATGATGTACTCAACTGTGGGGTCTATACGTGTACTGTCGTGTAACTGATACTCATAAAGATGAACGAACGCCGGAGGTATACGCTGCACGAAAACACCGACGCAACATGTGTAAGAGCAACAAACCGATGGAGACGACACAGGAAGACAAAAAGATACAAACGCGGGTAGGTTCAGCCCCTGAGTGAAGTGACGGCAAGTACGGCTGGTGCAGCCGTATCGACAGTGATAAAACGCCACAATTTCTAGCACCTTTACCGAGTGTTTTCGTGCATTTTCGACAAAGATTTTGGTTTAGTATGTATACAACAAAAAGGGTCGAGCCTGCGATTAGCTCCTGCCTCCTGGGACACGTGAAATAAGAATATTCTGAATTGCAATATATTTATAAGATGAAGCGTAGTACAAGACTAGTAGAGAAAAGCGCACAACTCGCGGTCTCGGCTCTGTTCCTACGGCTTTTAGGCTCAGAAAAATTCTCAAAGACCGTTTTTCGAGCCGTTGTACACTTCCTCACGGCCTGCACCTGTATGTCAAACTACGTGTGTTCCGCCTCCGGAGACTGGGGGTGGGTTTCGCGCGACTTTCATGTGCTTGATGGGGATCTTTTTCTTGTTCAGGTGTTTCTTGGCTTTCCGAGATTGAACGGCCGGAAAAATAGTCCGGTCGACACCACCAGCCTCACCGGCATTGGCAGCAGGCTTTATTCCCGTATGCTGCTCACTCGTATGTTTGTGAACGGATGGATCACTGAAAACGAGCTTCTCGGGCTCACCACCACCTGCACGACGTTGGAGCTCCTGGAGTCGAGCAAACTGCTGAGGAAATGCTGCTGAATTGAGGAGCTTCTGCAGGCTGCTTCTGAGTCCCGACTCTGGCACGACTGGCTTATCAGCCTGCTCTAGTTTCATGTCACCCTTTTCCGCGTTCTCGAGTTCTTCCTTCGTACCTACTTCGCCCTCGCAGCATGATACGTGTTTGTCACGAGCTGAAGTGGAGGTTGTCGAACGAGGATTGGCGCTCGTCTTGTCTATCTGGCCCGTTTCATTTTCGCGGATACGTCTGAGCTCCCTTTGAAAAAGGGACCGATCTAAATTGATCATTTTCAGTAGAGGCTTCGGAAAGTCGGCAAGTGACTCGAGCCGCTCCATTTCGCACGTGCTTGCCCCCAAACCCGAAAAGACACCGCTTGCGCACAACTCTCCCACATCTACTTGCATTATTTTCGCGGCGCCATTGCTGTCTGATAAGCATGATTCTGTCCGTACCCCATAGTGCTGCAACGCTGATAAAATGGTGCCTGCCTCTCCTGTCAATCCAACCGTATTCACCCCACGTGTCTCGTGTAGGGGACTCGCGGTCGTCCCCGCCAGCGGATGAAGACCTTGATGGGGAGCAGTGCCACCGCTGCTGGTGATATTTGCAGCCTGTTCTTGCAGCTGCACCCCTCCCGCCCCCCGTTGTGCGGAAGTAATGTAGTGCTTCTGCAAAACCGCGTTCATGGCAAAGTAAATCTGATGCTGAAAGGGGTCAAGGTTGGGCTGCCACATCGTCACGCCTGCCTGACGAAGGTCCTCCCAAAAAGCCTCGCTCCCCGCTAATTGGTCCTGTCGGAGATCTTCGAAGGCTTTCGCAAATTGCACCAAGGTTTCGTACACAAACGGCTCCTGTGGGGCTTGCGCAGCAATCATCCAGCTTTCGAACCAGGGGAGATTTTCTTCACCCCGCGCCAGAGGGAATGATAGCTGGTACGCTGGGGTCGTCCAAGCGTGGAAAAACACCAAATTTGTGACGCCGTCCGCAAAGCGACGCGGAAGCCAATCCGCTAGAGGCTGGGTAAGGACAATGGAAAGATCGAGAAACAGGCCGCCGTAGTTGTAGATCAGAAGGAAACGCACCCAGTCGCTCACCAGGTTCCAGCGCGGCCGCCTCGTCACATTATCGCGAAACTTCGCCAAAGCCTCGATGAAACGCGTCTGCTTCTCGGTGAGAAAGACCCGCAAATTTTTCATGGACAGATGCTCGTGTTGATACTGTGGCACCACGACGTGGTCCTGCTGCCCTGCGTTGGACACGGAGTGGCCGCCCTCTTCTAGAGGACCATGATCTTCCCGGGGACTTCTACTTTGATGTTCCTGCACCTGCTGCTCTTGGACCAGCATATTCTGCAAGAAAACGGTTTCCAAATCCTCCAGCTTCTCCTCGTGCCAGAAGGTCCACACCCGCCACGTGTTGCCGACACCCACCACACATTCCGGACACGGTAGGGACGAGAACAAGTTGGGACCAGACAATTCCGATGCTCCATTCGGTAATTGCGGTTCTTGGTGCCTTTTTATCTTGATGTCGGTACTACTCGTGGTAATATCTTCTGCGGCCTCGTCTTCCTCGCGACCCCGCACGCCGGCATGTCGTGGTGAAAGTGTTTCATCAGCTGTGCTTCTATTCACCTTCGTTGTCCGATCGTGCAAGTCGTGAAGGAGCCGTAGTTCGTCGAGCATGGTGATGCGAAACTGTTGGAGCTCCGCCTCTAGCAGCTTCCCGGCTTCTGTGTCCTCGGCGGAGGAAGCTTCGGAGGATCCCGATGGTGCCCCCTCGCCGCCGCAAATTGTCCCACGAAAAAGTCGAGAAAATTCGTTGCTGCATAGTCCGCAGCTGCGCACATGAAGATTTATTGTGACTCTCTTATTCCTACAAGTTGAAGTTTCGGAAAAATACCCGAACGTTGAAGAAACTGAAAACCACAAATCACGCATCAACAATACCAATACCAATAGTTACAAAACTTGCTGAAGAGCAGGATACTAGAGGGGGGTGCACCAGACTGTAAAATCTATATGTGTCATCATGTGCGTAAGAACGCTACCTGGACGAGATCGCCATCCTTTGCATTTCTTGCATGCAGGGCAACATGAAGAAAAGCAAATATCACGAAAACGCATTGAATTGGCTCGACTTCGACGACGTTTCTTCAGCATAAAACATCCTGCACTGTGTTCAATACGCTTCGCCAGGTTCCAAAACCCACCGACCAGCGCAGGAGCAAGCACCATCGTTGACACAAACAGAAACACCAAGAGAAAAGTGCAGCACACTTGGCTGTGGAGACAGCACGGCACATCATAGAACTCCTGGCTAAACTTAGCAGGCCTTTGCATTTGCGTTCGTATATCCCGTTTATCCTTTCCGAAACCCGTCCGGCGCCGCAGCACGCCAATGTACTTTAAGTACACTTGCAACAGCTGTTCCCGTATCGTTTCTCCAGCGGCCTTCGCATTTGCACTGCAATCGTTCTCATTCCTCTCAGTTTCATCATCCTGCCGCTTTTCAGCGGGTTTTGCGTCCACAACAACTGTATTGGGATTTGTTGCTGCGGCTGCGCTCTTCGGCTCGTAATACCAGCCAAAACTTCACTGATCACATCACAGGTTCTGTTTCTGCCCCCCCCCCCGCAGCGCATACGTATATCTCTGTCGCTGTCCTTCGTTCGATCTTGTTGATAAAAAAACTTTATCAACCGAGTGGACCTGGCAAAAATTTGTCAATCAATGTTCTTTGACTTGCTCTTGTATCCATTGCATTTGCAACGACGCTGAGATAGCCCTCAGCAATTCTAAGTAACTTATGCTCATGAACGTGACCGGAGGTGGGGGACAACAGTGATGCCAAAAAACTGAACCCGTGAGTTGACCAGAAAGTTTTGTCGGATATTTTTCGGCGGTGGCATAGTCAAAACGGTTACCATGGAACGCGATATGAATCGCTGTCGGAAGAAGAGGTACAAAGAATAGTAGGGCCAGAAGTATCTGGCCCCATAGAAGAAAGTTGAGAAACGTCGACGCGATCAGCACTACATATTACAGTGAAAAATGCCCCCCACCCCTTAAATTGTAAACATTTGTGATGCGAAGTGTCCAACTGAAGACTTTTTGTCATGCATGAAAGAAGTAGGAATCTTTCTTATGCAGGGTCTAGGCGTGTATCGCATCGCTTGCATGACAAGCGCCGCTCTTGCTGGGGTCTTTTGCAATACACTACATTCTTGCTGTTCACGATTGAAAACCTGTGATGCTGATAGATGCAAGAGGGTGAGTGTTTCATTTGGAAAGGTTTGCAATACAAATTTTCCCAAGTTCGGGGGTGGGGGCATTTTTCATTGTAATACTACAAGCGACGCATTCGTGAGCTTGCGAGACGAAACTGCGTTGATTATCCTGAGTAAAAACGTACCCACGCCAGAGTTGTAATGCAGATTTGCAAAGACAGGAAGACTTGTAATGCGCATCCGCATGAGAGCCATTTCCAGTCGTGTTTTGGAATTTGTGATGCTGTGAACAGGGTGAGCAGCTGGATTTGTGATGCGGCTGCACTTGCTAACCTGCACTACACTGCAGCGCTCAATTTGTCATGCGTCACTCACAAAACTCCTAGGTTTGTGTTGCAAAATCCTCATCCTAACTCTGGTCCTGGTGTGGGTACGTTTTTACTCAGGATATTGATGCTTTTTCCCAGCCTCCGCAATAAAGGTTCCTGATTGCCTGCCGGAAGAGTATTCGCTGCATCCATACACAAAAAAGTGCCTGACGTCGAGAAGGCTGCGCTTGCGCCGTTCGTGTCGCGGTGGCCCCTGGAATGGAAGTAGTGCGCCATAGATTCATACATGATGAGCAATCAAACAAATTGCGAGGTTAATCTTAAACTTAATGGTGTATGTAATGCAAGGCCGAAAACTGACAATGGCATACCCCAAAAAGATAAAGAGCTACGTTGGCATGCGACTATCAGATAGATAGACTTAAACATAGATTTGCATTTGCTCAGAGTCAGCCCGCATGAAGGCTAAGAGAAAGAGTTAATATCACCAAGATTAACAAGTACCCCGTCGGAGATAACGGATCCCTTTTATCTGTGCAATCCGTCCCACTGTAATCCTTCGATGAAGGGTTCCTGTGTATTTTGCTTACGACCGTCGGATTGCCCACGGTGTCAAAAGTAATGGTAGCATCGTCGTGGTCGATAAAGTGCAGGTCTGTGCCGCAGCTCGCCACTGGGGCGCACGCGGACGCTTCTTTTTCCTGCTTTTCGTCGGCACACCCCGCAATTCGCTCCTCCTTCCCACAGCGGTGCCTAAAAAATGTTGCACATTCAATAGATACAAGATAGAAGTAATTACCGCATTTATAGAGCCGAAGTGGTCCCCCGTGAGAGCCGGACGCCTACTACTTAGAGGGCACCCAAAGTGCGATGTTTCTGTGATCGGTGTATTTTAACCACCTGTATGTAAAAATGACGAAACGAAGCAATAAATCAAGAACTAAAATCAACAGGTACTTCGCCGTGTTCCGACTCCAAGAAACTTGACCGCATCCCAGTTGCCACACCGGAAAGTAGTGTCCCTCTTGGAACTGTCGGAGAGAAGAAACAAACAGGAACACATGGGTGCAGACGAGGCTACCGAAGCCAGCCGACAGGATACCATATGTGATCGGTAGCGCTTCCATGATCAGAGGAAAGCCTCCATACCCGTGAAGAAATCGCACAAGGCCGGGCATGGCTCGAAGTATGAAGCGGAAAAATGCTGCACGCACCGCCTCCCCACCAGGTACTTTGCCTACACTCGCTAATTCAGCACGTCGCAGTTCACATCAATCAGAACCACGACGAATAAGAGCGAGACTGTGGTATACATACGTATTTTGAAGACATGCACTGACCACGGCGTGAGAAACTAGAGAGGGTTCTTGAGTATCTGTATCTACTTCCACCTCAACTGCATACCGGGGTGCCACGTCGTAGTCGACAGGTATCAGATAAAGTAGATCATTCAATTGGAATTCCATAAGAAAATACAAATAGCGACCGCAGGCAAGTAGATGTGAGATGGCTAGAGCGCGGGGTCGGCTTTTCATTCTTTTACCCATCCCGGCGCAGCAGGGTACGAGCATGTTGAGGTTGATTATGGAAGAAGCAATTCGCAGGTGCTTCACGTATCTAAAAATTGAGTGCTCCTCGAGTGCTGGTGTCATGCCGGCGTCCGCGATCGTCTTATTTCTCACTGCTGAGGGGCTGCTCTTAATCGTCAGTTGCATTGACTTTGCACGCCAAGCGAGCATGTTCCACACGTTCAAAAGTAGGAAACTTGCTTCCGCAATTCCCTGGAGGTGCCGTCTAGCTTGCTGCATTCGTGCCACGATGTTTGCGAGGTAAGAATTGGACTATCCTCCGGAACAAGAAGCATGCTAAGTTCTCCACCCCATACAAATCAAGAGACGCTAGATTTCAGAGCGAGTCATGTACTAATGCATCTGCTGCTCGGTCTGGTCGCATGTGCCTTATCAGGTTGGTGAAAAGCAACTTCTGACCGTCTTTCGCTTGAAAATGCCTGTGATGGTCTTGTCTGGCATTGTCAATCGCATCGGTGCTACTGTATGCTACAAAAATCCGTCGGGACGACTTCTAAATGTTGTACCATTGCAAAAACACTTGTCTTGGCTATGTATACATGTGGGTGTTGCAGGCCCCCTTGTTACGAAGCATATGCGATCGCTTTCCACAATGAAGTTCGCAAACGGGAGGTCAATTGACACCACTTCCATCTTGCAAACTGATCCACGCGCAGCCGGGACGCCCGTTGAGCTCGAGGACCTGGCGCCCGTTCCACCGCCTGGTCTAGGCCCCGAAGCTTCTTGGCCACTGCTCTCCTTGCAACCTCCCAGTAGAGCCTCCCGCTCCTTGACAGCATCTGAACATGGCAGGTGGTCTCCAGATTCTTGTGCAGGACAAGCTCCATCAACAGCTTTTTCGTCCGCAAGGTGCTCTGGGCGTCGAACACTCCAGAGGTGGGAAACGAGGAGGCACTTCAAGTACATGTGGCAGTCTTCTGCAATTACGTCAACGTCCCATCCGCCCACACGGTCCGCGAGCGCGTATGTTAAGGAGTAAGAACTCATCGGCACGGCCGGAAACAAGGTGTACAAACCCAGCTGCGCATGCTCATGCAGCCACGCCCCGACTGCTGCAAGCTTGCTTAGCGCCGGTACGTCTAGATAGTTGCGGAACGGAAGCTGCACGGACTGCCAAATCTTCCATTCCCGATCAGCGCATTTTTCAGAGAGCGCGGTAAGCGTAAGACAAGCGAAGTAATGCCTGTGGAAAAGCGTGTCAGCGTCGGCCACGGTGAAAAATGTACGAGCTGGGTGCCACCAAAGTCGAGACTCGGCGTTCTTGTCAGACATCGCAGAAGTGTCCGCGTTGTTGGCAGCTCGAGGCGCGCCGACGCGTGCGCGACTCGGCTTTCGACGTTGATCTTCATCATCTAACGAAATATTGACGCACTGTAGCGGGTCGTTCAGAAACGCTTTTGCGCACAAAAAACCGGCGTGCGAGTTGGATGACTTGCCAGCAATCTCCCCCGGAAACTCGTCTTTCTGGTGGTAGCTAACCAAAATTTTCTCAAATTGGTGCCCATGTCGGGCTTGCAGCCTTTCCGCTTTTGCGACTGCCTCGCCGCCCTCTCGTCCCTCCATAGCTAGTACGAGGACCATCGGGAGGCGGTACTGGCACCCGCTCGGGCTTGAATTCAAACATGAACGGTTTTCATCAGAATCTTCTTGTCCTCCCTGAGCGTTGCCCTTCCGGCATGATCTTGATCCCTCACTGACGTCACAATGTTGTAAAACAAGGTTCGTGAGTATGGAGAGCAAAACTGTACGTAGTGATCACCCCATAACAAACACAGATTGAGATAAGTGACCCCTAGCAGCATAAGCGCCCCATCGGCAGCATCAAAAGCAAATCATATGTGAATAAGCAGTACGCAAGTGAATGCACATGACCAGCCCTCGTCTAGTTTCAATGCTGATGCCAGAGCCAGATGCAAATTTGGTGGTACTTGGTTACAATTACTTAATACCCACTTTCTCATTATGATGGGCGACCGCCACGTCATCTGCTTCTTTCCTGTGGTTAGTGATGGTGGCGGATAGAGTCTCCTCGTCTTCTTTGTAGTTTGGAAGGATAACGACGTGCAGCAGTCCGTCGAGCTCCTTCTCGTTTTCTTCAGACGCCTGAGCAAATTTCTGGAGTTTCGCGTTCCAGTCTTCCCGCACAGCGTGCGCCATCCGGGAAACGCAGAGCCACGCTCCCACGACCGAGAAAACCAAGTGGTACAGTACCAAGGCTTGCGAGGGAAGCACGGCGTATTCGAACCAAATTAGCGGGTAGTAGCCGTAGACGTACGTCGTCAAATACATGTACACGTAACCTACCACAAAAGTAAGCAGTATCAGCAGCGGCAACAAGCGGGCAAGAACAGCAGCAAACGAGTCGGAATGAAGAGATTGCAGATGAGCGAATACCGGCGGCTCCTCGTGCAGCAGTGGCGTTCTTCCAGCAGAGGCATCCTCTAATCCCCCGTTTTTACCGTTTCTTGCAGACGACCTGGCACGAACCACGTCACCTGCGGGAAGCGAGGATTTGGATTCCACCGGGTCCTCCTGTTTATCGTACGCCTCCTGCCGATACATGACACGTTCTTGCACAGCATCCTCCCGCTCCCCTCGTAGCATCAACAGAAGCTCTTCAGCCTCACGTCGCCCGGCCGCCCTCATGACGTCGTCCCTACTTTCTATTTGGTTTCCTTCTTCTTCCCAACCTGGCTACGGAGTGCTGGATCTCAAAAGAAAGACACCACGTTCATCATCATCAGAAGAAAGCTGATCGGGTCTCACTGAGCATACAAACACTTGCAATAAAATTGTACAGGAAATAGTAAGGGGGTAATCAATAGTTTCCGATGGATACGAGCGAAACACGATCTAAACTGTTAGTACTAAGGATTTCTCGGGTAGACTATCTTTTCCGTAAACAAACAGGTATATCAGCTTGTCAGGAGGGGAAACTGTACAGTTTTCGGAAAACCGAAAGCTAAAATAACGTGAAAGAGTAGGAGTCATCAAGATCAAGAAGAGTAGGAGTCATCAAGATCAAGAATGGACGAAAGAAACAAACGGAATACGAATATCCTACTCCGTTAGTACGTCACGATCAACGAAAAAGTCGCGATTGCGACTAACGACAGAGGAACGGTCCGAAGGAACGATAACGGTGAACGAATTGAGGACAACGAAAACTTTTACGGACATGGAAATTTCTATTTCAATACGAAAACCTGCTACCGATAACGCTAACAAACAAATTTCTACCGAATCCAATTTGCCTACTTCTTCTCCTTTTCATTCCTTGCATCAAAGAGCGACAACACCAACCGAGCAAAACGACCTTACGCAGTTTCAGCCGCGCGGACTGGCTGCGATTCCGCAGAAAAGAGAAAAATGAAAAAGTAAACCGACCTTTCACGCGCACCTGGGACACTTGGACGTCAAACGTGAATTACGTCAAGCAAATCGAGACAGATGATACAACAAGTCACATCGCTAAAACTGCAGCCGAAATGCTCATTTCATTCGGGTCAATTTGTTTAAAGCTAGTCATGAGCATGTTCCTCTTGTTCAGCAAATTTGAGCTATGTTTCATCTATGCGAAAATGTGTTATGTTTACCGGGTCGAGAGCATCAATCACATTGACAGGCATGCTTTGTAAAAATTAAGAGGATACCAAGGAGGAAAGAAACATGTACTGACCCCCATATTCGCGTGGGTTTGAAGCTAACAGTAACACGCATAGCACTTTTCCAATAAACTGTCGCTTTCAGAGCATTAATTTGCATCCAGCACTAAAATCTCCTAGTTTACGTGCAATCACCTGACCCTTGCCTTCACTACTCGTTCTCGTTCGCATGGCGAAGGCATGTGTCGAAACGCCTCTTGAAGAATCTGGCGCAGTAGATTCTTCAGCGTGAGAACGACGCTTTGTGCCCTACAGAAGCTTCCTACAGTGCGCATTGGTCTTTCGTTTGTTACTTGAGTAGACCCATTACGTTCACGGACTACTTACGCCTCGCAATTTTACTGTCGGTTGCAGTCCCTGGAAGGAAATCCGAAGCAAACGGAAATTCCGCTCCCCGGTTCTGTAGCAGGTGCATATTCAGTTGTGACAGTCTAGAGATAGGACAACCCAACCACAAAAGATGTTCGCTTCTCTATAGAGCGTGCAATAATGACCTTGTCATGGAAGAAAGGCTTCTACAAACCGCCGAGATATAAGGGTCGAGAGGTGATTCTTTTGCGCCCCGAATGCTCTGTCTTCGCGACGGTCTTGCTTAGGTCCGATTTCGCACTGCCAAATGGTACTATTCGTCTTCGCGCCGCTGATAATTGGTAAAAGAATGATGAGTCGTATGAGCCCGCCCTTTTGACTTTGAGATCGATGCTGATAGTGTCTAGAAAAGAAAGATAAATCGCATTTGCGTTATGTTTCCTTTGCGTTACTGTCCGGTCGAACTCCAGCCTGCGATAAAGGAACTCCACTTTGCTTTCTCCATGGTTCTATGCTAATTCTAAATATCCAGAAGAAAACACAAAGCTGTGCAATATTAAGCCAGAATAAATGGACTACATCTGTACTTTTTGTCCGGGAGAGTACAAGCCGAAACTTGACACTGCTTCTCCGAAATCGTATAACAATATGCTACTTTCCTGTTACTTCTCTTCACCGCTAGTATTAGTGCAGTCATTCTTCATGTAACCGTCCGCTACATGGTGTTGGTGATCAATTGCGTTGAGAAACTCATAATTTGAATTCGATAGCCATAACATGATTGAATAACCGTTTACTTTTTTCATATATCGAAAATTCAAATTCTGAATAGCAGCTGCGTAGTGCCTATCGTAGTATCGCGAAACAGTGGGAGCAAGTGATAGTGAACTTATCGAATTTCATGGTGATAAAGCTGGAGTGACTAATTTTATTCGATTCTCTAAAAGTTAAGCATGTCGTTAAGATCGACATTATGCAAAATTAAGACTGTGACTGGTAAATTGAATTTAGGGTTTGGCTGTGCTGATACTGAAAAATGAAATTGAAACTTGAACCGTTCGTATAAATTCAAATTGTTTGCCATACATCCAAATGATACAACATGTGAAAAAAATTATAAAGCAAACGCTTCCTTGACTGCCATGCTTCAACGTGGATTTCATTTCAGACTGTCTGAACGTCCCACAGCATATCAGTTTTATGCAGCGCAAACGCTATGCTACGTGCTCTCGCTTGCTGCACCTTCCAGGATCTTCACGCTATGTCATGCAAGACATGTCTCGTTCTCGGTAACCAAGGAACAAAGCCTAATCCGAAAGAAAACCGCATGCAAACAGAGAAAATAGAATTGAGTAACACCTCGGAAGTGTGGCTCCTTGCATGAAAGTTGCAATGCAAAGATCTCGTTGTACTAGAACCGGCAGCGAGGGAGTGAGCATACAGGTACATGTATGGCCACGCGTAAATCTTCATCTTGATTCTGGAGTGCTTTCACTTTCAGTGATCGTTCCAGTCAGCGAAGGGATCAGATGCTGCAGACACTTCCGGCGGCACTTCCTCGCTCTCCGGGTACTCCTCGAAGTTACCTTATTAATGTGTTTCAGCTATTTCGCTTCGTTCCTATCGTCCTATCAATCTGAACCAACCACCCGACACGCCCTAAGCCGTGATCGGAGGAGAGAGGGCAAGGGCGTCTCGGTCCCTCACCGTAGACCATAGAGCATAGCATAGCGTGGCGCTTGGAAAAAAGACCGCATCGGCCCAAAAAAAATTCGTCCAAACACCACGGCACTCTCTTACCTGGGTTGCCGGGTTTTGGGGCCAGGTAAAAGAGGAGTGTGGTGCTTGGGATGCGAAAACGTCCTGGCCTGAGGAGGTGGCCAGATGAAAGAGACACTCTTGAAGCACAAGCGCCACGCTGTGCTCTTACCTGGGCCTCCAGACTTTGAGGCCCGGTAAGGGCATAGCATTGCGATTGGAAGGAAAAAAGACCGCATCGGCCCAAAAAAAGTTGGCCCAAACACCACGGCACTCTCTTACCTGGCCTGCCAAGTTTTGGCGCCAGGTAAGAGCATAGCATGGCGTTTGGAAGGAAAAAAGGCCCCGTCGGCCCAAACAAAGTTGGCCCAAACACCACGGCACTCTGTTCCCTGGCCTTCCAAGTTTTGGGGCCAGGTAAGAGAGCAACGTGGTGTTTGCACTTCCTCGCTCTCCGGGTACTCCTCGAAGTTACCTTAATGTGTTTCAGCGAAATAATTCCCAGTCTGGACCACATCCTACTTCTTCATGATCGTGCTGTGTGTATTCATGCAGCATTACCGCCACTTTACGACTGATAGAAAAACTTTCATCCGTAAACTTACTCATTAATACTCATCATCTTCATCGTACCAAGCGACAACGAATCAACAGTCGTGTGCTTGTAGTTAACCACGTTCTTCTGCATTTTGTATTTCGATTTGCAACGGTCGATGACCGATCTTCTTCTTCATGCCCGCAAACCAATTATCGAACTATGTACTTCGGTTACTTAGATTCAGAAAGTTCAAGTTGAGCACAGAAAAACAAGTAAGTACTGGTGTCCGTTGCCGACTTGACCTGTGGCTTGTAGGGAGCACAAGTATGCATTGCAAGTCGCAAGTGGGTCTATGTGTCAAAGTCAAGGTCAACATAAGTAACTCATGCATAATGGAGATGGATCATAATCACAACTCGTCTTCTGCAGCTTACAGCTGGCTTAAACGTACTCCCATGATACGCTCTCCAGTGGCACCTCCACATCGTACTCGTAGTCACTGCGCAACAACGTCGAAAACTTCGCAAACAATCTCTACGATAATGACATGAGACAGTCAATGATGACACGACACACACCCACACGCCCCTTGATGCATTGCATAAGGAATTTCTCTCTGCAGCAGCAACTCCCAGTCCAGTGCGGCGAACCATTTGCACTTCTTGATATCATCCACCCCGTTTTTCAGGTTCCCGTATCGCTTGCCTGGTAATTTGATGAATCAATGTTCGTTCTACTTGTGTAGTTGCAGAAAAAAAGTCTAGTTCTGCGGTAAGGTTGTCCTCTTCAGAAGCGAAAAAGGATTGAGGTCGGAGTCCATGCGTGCGATGAGACCATACATTTCAACAAAAAGGAGCCAAAGCTACAAGTGCATAATAACTGATCAAAAATTAGGTGAATCCTGCGTGTTTCTTAAACTCCTTGTTTATCATACCGAGGTCTGCGGTAAGGAGTTTTTTGACGAGCATCTTTCCGTTCTTGTCGAAAAATTTGGGGAAGACGATCTTTCCGGATAAAATCTTCTGGTAGATCCCCATCGGTTCTTCATCGACGAAGGGCGGACATCCCAAGCAAAACCTCCACCAGCATCGCCATACACAGATTCACAAACTTTGGAATGCGTGTGGTGCCTGATCGATGCTAATATCCAAGATGAAGATAAAAAACGTGTATCCTGTCACATCAAAGATTTGGATGCCTAATGCTTACTTAACGAAACAATCTGAATGTGACAGGATCTCGTTGATCCACATGCTTGCTACCTACGCACGCCCGCGCGCATGACAAAGTACGTGACAGCGCTCCTGGTGATTATCAACATTTTACGTAGGATAGTGGGTAGCCGACAATCATTTCGTACACCAAGATGCCCAACGTCCACCAGTCCACCTAGGTTTAGGTTATTTTGGATCTGTCTTTCGTAGGCAAATTTCACCTTCCGACCCCGGAAGAATAACTATATCAAGAAATACCTCTAACTGAACCTAGCGCAGTAAAAAGTAAGTACTTATCTATCTGACAGACTAAAAATTGCTCAACAGAAGGAGTGGCACCATTTGTTGCGCGATCATAGTGCGTAGCAATTGATGTCAGTTGCAGTTCTGTTGCTCGATGCAAATTGGACGAAACAAGAACAACGGCAGAAAAAAGAAAAGCAAGTTCGGATGAAGCTGCGTCATGACAAATCAAAGAGCGACCCAGTACCGGTTTTCCGTGTCCCTTGTTGAGCAGCACTTCTGGGGCGATATATTCTGGTGTGCCGCACAGAGTGTATGTTCGGTACTCGATCACCTTTGCAAACCCAAAGTCGGTTAGCTTGAGGTACCTTGAATGTTTTTGCACGGATATTGAATGAATTCTGAGAAAACCAACGCTTTCGTGGTTTCCAACTCGTCTCCTTCTTGCTCATACACAACTGTCGAAAGAAATCTGAAATCTACCCGTCCTTCCCTAGTAGCACGTTCTCCGGTTTCAGATATCAGCGGAAAGAAATCCGGTCGACCGACGCTCAGATTTTAATCTGTTTCTGCATTTGCAAAAGAAAAAAGAAAAACCCTTGCATCGAAGTACTTAAACATGAAAAAAAAATGCGCATCAGGATGAGCTTCAATAGACCAATAGGCGAGAACTTCTCACACAGAAGATCATGATCGTATTTTGTTTTCAGGCCTTTTCGAGACGATTAAAATCATATATGCGGTGCCCGTAGATTTGCGAGAAGGCGTATCAAATCGCGGTAGATGATATTTCGTGAGTGGCAGTATTCGAAAATCGTGGTGATTGCGGCGGCATAGAATCTTGCGGTCCCGTCCTCAAATCGGTATCACACGAAAAAAGGTCCTTCCCATCGCCGGCCTCTTGCACTGTCTCGTCTTGACTCACGACAAGAGTACTAAATTGATAATATCAATTCACAATGTCAAAAATCATGCGTTTTTCCCAAGCTTCTTGCTTGAAGATGCAAGTCGACTCGGAGTTGAAATTGTTAGCACGAGACTACTTCTGCTCTCTCTTCGTGAGCACCATCATGCATCTTCGACATTCATCGAAGCAGCTACTGCTGTTACATCGTGGAGTCACAAATGAATCTACTTACTTAGTTGTTTCTGCCGGAAGAGGGTAGGTGTAGTTCTCGATGCGATATTCGGCCAACTTTTCGGAGGTGCGTGAAGAATTCGCCTCCGACTACGTATTCCAGCACGAGGTAGAGATACCTAGAAGTGAGTTGGAAAACGACTTTTCCTCAACGCCAAGTTTTTTAGGAAGAAAGCTCAACAAAGTGACAATGCTGCGGAAGATGAAAAGCTTCGTCGTACACGACAATACTTCACCAGGTCATGCAAGATCTTCTTGACGTTGGTGTGTCCCTCGATTTTCAAACGGATAGATACAAAACTTGATCCTTGGTGGATATTTTGAGGCAATGGCGGAAAGCCTCCCGGAAATTCAAATTCAAATGGTACCTTGAATCGTGAAAGCAGCCGAAAAGGTTGACGATAAAAGGGTGCGATAAGCTCATCAAAATGTCCTTCTCACTGGAAATGTGGTCGACCTGTCGTGAAGTTGTTTTGGTTCTCGTGCCGGCATGTTTTGAATTGTTTATTTTTCCATGGGCGCTATCAAAATCTGACTCACTCCGTCGTATCCGCATCAAGCAAACAAGATGCAGCATTAAATTTGACAACGAAGAGGTACCTGTTTGAGCCGGATGATTGCAGACTTTTTGAGAATTTTGAGTGCGTAGAAGTCCGTTGATGGGTTGCCATGCTTGTATTGTGCGAACCGCACGCGACCGAAGCTGCCGGTTCCCAGTGTTTTCCCGAGGTCGAAGTCTTTGATTGCGAGGGACGTTTATGCAGGAAGAAACCTTCGCAGTCGACGTCACTTCACACACAGAAACAGCTCTACTAGCCTGAAAACTTGTTCACTGATGTAGCACTTCCTGATCGATCCGTGAGTCGACAGCGGATTCCAAACAACGAGCTCGTCTCTCATCGGACCGATCCTCATCGAAAAAGCCAATATCTAAAAAAGTGCGTTGCTGTTGTAAAGCACGGCATCAGTATCGTCCGGTGTGCAGTTGTAGCTTGACTCAGAAAAGCCAAACGCGGCCAAAACTTTGTTGAGAAAAGATCTACAAGGTGTATCTGTGAGTTTGACTGTGTCCTAGCGGAGACGATAAGGACGTCGGCTCATCGAAAGTTCAAGGGCATAGCTTGTCCCGGAGGTCTAGCGGTGCAGTCGTCATTACTTTCTGCGGTATTCCGGTGCAGCTTTGAGTCGATGCAAGGAGTTGGCACCCATTTAAGTACTTCCCCTGCTAGTGCTGCAGTGTGAAGGAATCAATATATTGACATTGAGCTGCTATGTACTTAGTGTTGCAGCTACGTTTTTCCTTCCTTCAAATAATATCTTTCAAGCTTGCAGCTCATGCTCTTTCACTGGCACATGAGGTATATACGGACCGGGACCAACATGTCCGCAGGTTTTGCTCGTTACAGCTTGCATGCCAAATCTAACTGGTTGAACCGTTCTCATACATTGATCGTGCCATATGATTGACAGACTCAAATCTTGGATAAGGTCCTCGGCGCTGGCTTCGCGCCCGGGTTTTGCGCAGACGCCCACAATTTTCGATGACGGTTATCGAAATGAAACGATGTCGAGCACCCACTCTATCTATTCAGATACGTACTGCTCGATGTGCGCGCTGCCTTGCGGTTGTTCGTTATTCTTGATAATATCACGACTGGCGTCTACAACAACCATCTCCATCTCCATCTCCTGTTCGCTGTATCTCTTCCTTTTGCTTCCATAGCATGTAAATGCATAGCCAAGCTCGTCATGCTCGAGGCAACGCGGTGGCATAGCAGCAAAGAAAAATGGAAATAAGTAACTTGAGAAGACCAAGAACGGTTACAACGGTGGTCTTCATGTGGGTAGCATGCATTTCATTTCGATAACGGAAAAGGGATAAGGACAAGCGACGTGAAGCTTGAGGACACGCAATGTGGGGGAGGCTCGCTAACTGCTCCTCCACAAGGACCCCAACGACAAAAACCACTCTGCTAAACACGGAAAGGATGGAATTGGATAAACAAAATCATGAACAAGTCCCACAAGCGTGAAGCTTTCTCTCTCTCTTGAATATTCGCAGATTTTTATTGTGCTGGTTCCGTGCTTAGACCAACATTACTGAGAGGAGTTGGTAAGTTTTAGTACGCGCACTGCTTCTTCGAGCCGCTCTGTAAAAGAAAGAGACCCGTTACTTTAGACAAGGAAAACTTGCTTGTGATTGTCGTGAACTAAGTAGAACATTGGGCAATCATATTCGTACAGGAGAGGAGGTCTTCGGGGGTAGCTACTTGAACCACCCAGGTTGAGGTTGTCTCTCAAGTGCACATTATGTGGGAGTTGCTATTTATTCGTGTTGTCATACTTCGTACTCGTAAAGCATAAACCAACGAAAAAAAGAACCGAGGACGAGTGGGGGTAAAACCGGCCTTAGGCTGCCGAAAAAACCGAACATACTGTAGTACTACTGCTGGGATGTTTGTCCACGCGCCTCTTGCGTTTTACTGGCTCTGCTTAGGCTGGAAAACACATTTGCTGGAGGCACCTAGCCGCCCTATGTAGCACTTATACTTTGGCCACATTTGCCACTTTTCTTGCAGGATAGTTCTTTGGTGGTCAGGCGGGCCTTCACTGACCTATTTCATCAAGCTCGTTCAACTCAACACCCCGGGAACTGGTTATTGTGGCAGTTTTGAGACGAACACATCACAGCTGTGAGTACGCGCTCCTTAAAAACTTCTATTTTTCGTTTTCAATCTCGTTGCTTAGAAGGAGGCTGCGCGTACGTTACGTGACCTGCTTCTTGCTTGAGTAGCTGCCAGTTGCAAATTTTGTCTCACTCGCTGTCTCCATTTTCACCATTGTACATCCATCATCGGACAAGACACAAAAGACCAGCACGTCTCAAGACGATCAACATTTGCATACCCATACGACGAGGATGCGATTGAATCGATCACCCGTCCTCCCTGCTGCGACTGTCTTTTTTATAGAAACGGGCAGTCGAAATCGAAACGCTAGTACTTGTTCTACAAATCTATGCATTGGAGAATCACCTACCACGTCTCCTAAATCCGTGGAAGCGGTTTGAAAAAGGGGACTTAGTAAGCGTAAGTGGATGGGGGTCAACCGGAAAAAACGAGATCGAGAAGATCAGTCCTGGAGTCGGTGTTCTTCGACGACCCTATTTTCGATTAGATGCTCTTGAATTATCCTCTCGAGCACAGGTGGGTCTGCTCTCTGATACCAGACGTTATCTGGCCAAACGACACAGATAGGACCATTTGCGCAGATGCGGAGGCAGTCAACCTTGCTTCGTGCGACAAAGCCCTGACGAGCAACTTGGTTTCTCCCATCTACTTCTTCTGGTGCTTCGCGTTTGCGCTCGGCGCCTCCTGTCATTGCTGTCGTCGTTTGGTCCTCGCTGCCCGGCTGGTCCTCGTAAAATTCCGAAGCCAGTTTCAGCTCCTGTAACCGTTTCCGCAAGTATTGCCAGCTTGCGTTTGCCATTGTGCAGAGAAAATCGCGCTCTACTTCCGCTGAACTCAATTCGACACACCACAAGAAGGGAACAAACAAAAAGGAATGGCCTTGAAAAACATAAAAGCGCCGAAATAATCATAAGAATGTGCGAAAATTTGTTAAACATGCATCCTCCTGATGTGCAGATTGCGCACTGAGTCATCGTCGGTTTCATTGGCATTGGGTATAGTTGACTGCGCCGCGAGTGCTGGTACACTCCAGCAGGTGCTTAAAGGTCTTCTACGATGAAAGACCAATTTCTATCTAATATCATGCTGGGGAATTAAGAGGTGATCATGGTCATGCGGGCATTGGCTCTCGGCCTCCTGTAGAAGTTATCACTGTCGAAACGGGTCTTTTGAGAGGCGAGCGGACACCGTACCCCGTTCGTAGCCTGCTCACGATTGCAACACTTATCCTTGGTCTGTCCGCAACACAAAAAGACGTGCTTCTGAATTTTTGATAGGTTCAGCTTCTTTGCTTTTGCCTGGGCAAAAATGAAGTCCTCTGGGGGTCGGGAATGCGGTAACGTCGTCGCGAAGTTCTTGCCGTCGGCCAATCTTGGAAACGTCTTGTTGTTTCCTTCTTGGAAATTTGTACTCTTGGAACTTGTTCTGTATCCCGTCTGGGTGTGGGCGCTGTCGTGCGCCGGTGGCGCAACGGCTGGCTCTGTCGATGTGAGCCCCTCGGCAGAATCGGTAGTACGAAGCGGAGCGGAAGCCGGTCCGTCCTTTTCTGCAGCTCCATTGTTCGCATTTCTCGTTGGTGAGCCTGAGTTCGAGAGGGTGCGCGAGGTCTGAATTTGATGCCGGAAAACAAGTGTTCCGCGACGGGCCAGCTGCCGTCGCCGACCGGCGCAAAGTAAAGGTTGGTGCGGCGAAGAAAACCTCCACCAGAGACTCGGGCGGGCACAAATTGCACTGGACATGCTGAGACAAGTGACAAATAACTATATGAAGATGCAGCTACTGAACGATACACATACACTCACTGTGTTGTTCATGACCCCGAACAGTTCTGGCTCGACAATGTCAACGACTCACCAGATAGATACTTATGACTAGAAGAATGTACCTCGTTCAACATGTTCTTTTTCTTTTGAGGAGGTGGAACTGGAATCAATGTCATATCGAATACCACGGTCTCATGAGAAAAAAATGTATCTGGTCCAGCAATTCTGCTTTCCCCGCAGCTCGCCTTCATCTTGTATAAAAAAAATTTGCTGCGGCTCACGCATGCACGTGAGCATACGAGTCACGCTTCAGCGAGGTGTTCTGCACAGCTAAACTTGGTGCACTGCACAGCTACGTTGCCTTGTTGTGACGTTCGCACATCAGTTGGATTCGTCCACAGCTGGCACTAATAATTCTCTGTATCAGAGATACGCTTTCTCCAGGAGGAATGCTTAGCTAGAAAGTGAACACTGGACCATAGTTCGGGTCGCACGTAAGTACGCTTGTCCTGGTAGAGCTGGACCACCGTCATTTATGTCCATACCTAAGATTTTCTACGACTCCAGTGGTCGATCGACTTTCGAATGTTACTACGGTCCTGGTGCGCCATATTACCATCCATGCACTTACTATGTTGACCTGATCAAAGATGAGAACGGGAGCGGAGTGAGTTCTTAGCGTTGGTTTCAAATATTGTTCCAGAATCCGTCTCTCCTCGTTTGATTTGCAGCTACAGTTCTTCACGTGATGACCCCGCTGAGGTTATCCTGAGTAAAAACGTACCCACGCCAGAGTTGTAATGCAGATTTGCAAAGACAGGAAGACTTGTAATGCGCATCCCCATGAGAGCCATTTCCAATCGTGTTTTGGAATTTGTGATGCTGTGAACAGGATGAGCAGATGAGTCTGTGACGCGGCTGCACTTGCTAACCTGCACTACACTGCAGAGTGCAACTTGTCATGCGTGACTCACAAAACTCCTAGGTTTGTGTTGCAAAATCCCCACCCTGACTCTGGTGTGGGTACGTTTTTACTCAGGATAGAGGTTTGTGTGGGCAGCGGTGTGGTCCTGCGCCCGGACACGATTTCCGGCTCTTTGCTCGCATAGGATTCGTCGTTGCGCAGCATGCATTTGCCCTTCATGGAGCCCCGGAAACCAAAGCTCCAACGCGTGCACTCGGGCTCCAGATCGCATCGCTCGCAGCACTCTTCCGCTGTGTTCGTGTCCATGTGGTCAACATCGCCGTAGAGCCATACGGTCCCGACCTCTGCAGCACACTGCCTTCGCACCTGGGTCGCAGCGTCAAACGAAGAACTCGTCCCGCCCATGTAATTTTCCACTTGCCCGTCGGCTGAGGGAGAGCCCCCGGCCCCAGATATTTTCTTCTGCGCGGCTTCTCGCTCCAGGAAACGCTCGATTTCACCAAGATCTTCGTCGCCACCCGGGGCTGCTCCTGACTGTGGTACAACAGGTTGTACCGGAGGAACTGACGCGCCTGGTGTAGTGGCTCCGCTCGTTCTCAAATTTACGCCTGCCTGCTGCTGTGCCCCGCCCTGTGCGGAGACTGAAGAACTGGGAAAAGTGGTACGATTCGCGTTCTTCTTCTGTGGCGATGCGGGCGGCGAAGAAAGCGGCCGCGCCTGATGCAGCAAGACGTCATCAACTCCCGTGCTTACTTCCGGTAGTGTTTTTCTCCGTGCCGGGCGCTTGAACTGCTGACCCGCGACGCTGAGTAAAAGATAGCCTCGCCGCGGCTTCTCAGTCGCGGCACCTTCTTCGCTTTCAAAAAAGTAAACCACTGGAGTCAAGAAATTGAGAAATCGAATGCGGAGCAGACCCAGGAGTACAGGCACAGAGCTGCTCGACCGCATGTTATTGTCGATTTTTCCGGGGGGGGCGGGGGGTACTTCTGCGAGATAGCTTTTGCTTGTTACCTATCTCGTACGCAAACTTAGTCGTCTTGCACAATAACACTGCTGTCCCGAGACAAGATTTCATTATTTTCATATGCAGCTTCTATTTATAAACCTCATGCCGCAACTCATTCTGGACGATCAATTCGAAGCCAACAAACCACAAGTGCCCTCAGCCTTTTCTCTCTGTATGTTCTTTTTTGCGTTCATACTCTCAACTGGCGCTCAGAATAACTACTAACTTGCCCTCGTCTTCTGAGAAATCTCCTTTGTTTCTATAACAAAATCATGATCATCTAGCCGGCAATACAAATCGCTACATACTCGTCTCATTAAGGTTCTCATTGATCGTGAAGCGTGCAGGCTGGTGCAAGGTGGGTGCCGCTGCCGTCTCGACCTGCTCGTCTTCGCGTCAAATAGGAAAAGGAGAACATAGAGACAAGAGTCAGCTGAGCTTAAGCTTGGATAGTATGTCACCCAAAAAGCAAAAAGACGAGGCATGCGAATGCATCCTGAAGAAACTTCTAGTACCATGCCAAGTTTCGAGAAGTTGCCATATGGTGTCCCCATTGACGAACAAAATACAAGTGGAAGAAACTATGTATATGATTACGATTTGAGCAAGGGCAAAAGAAACTACATATAATCACGTCCGATTCATTTTCATCTCGTAAGTATCGATCGAAAAGGGGACGATGGGACGTAGTCTTGGGGCCACTCCTGGCTAGCTACGTGGGTGGCACACCCACGACCCCGATAGATTGATAGATCGTCAAGTGCACAAATAGATACGGTCGTGAATCAGAATGAATGTACAGAAGAAATCGAATACTCAAATTCGAAACAAACAGCTTTAAAAAGATGGACAGCATGCGAAGGTGATGTAGTAAAGTTGTACCGCCGTAATCCCTCTGCTCTGATCGGATTAGAATCTCAAGATCATGGTGCTTTCTGATTATAATTTCGTCGGTGTCGGTGAAATACTCCTGAAGTACATAGTGTTAGTCATGCTACCGGCACCGTCTGTTCATCTCACCAGCGCGGGTCTTAGAGAGGGTTCGTGTAGGGTTGCAGCGGACTTCGCGGGGGGCTGCAACTGCGGCGACCAAGAGGCTCCCGACCAGGAGGCGAGGGAGACTGTGCTAGCAAGCGGTCGACGGCCGAGGGCGAGGAGTCATCTTCGATGAAGTCCACTGGACTACTGGCGCCAGGGCCGAGAACGAGCGACTTGGACTTGGATTGGGACTTTGCCTTGAAGTGGGACAACGTGCGGGCAAGCTTGCTGTCTAAAATCCAACTGACCCTCTCCTTCGAGTAAAACAGCCACAACAGGAGCACCACACAGGCGGAGGCCACAACAAGACACAAGATCGTTAGCCGGTAGAACCACGCCCAAATCAGAAGCGAAGGGCCAGGTGGGTTGTACGCCGCTGACACGAGGTTGGCCCCTTGATCTTCTCCTGAAGCATGCGTTGGTGTACTACCCGCGGAATGGGAAAGCTGCTGTTCCCCCATACGATTTGGTGCTCGATCCGTAGACAGAATCGGCACTACTTTCGTGGTGCCAACCCCGGAGTTCATATCAGCACCTGCGGCGGTACCGAATTCGTGCTCCTCTGGCGCCTGCGCAGAGCGAGAAAGCACCTCGTCTCTACCCTTTTCGCTTTCGTCGGCCGGCTGTTCAGACGCCAGAGCTTTTGCGACGGGCGCGTGGTCGCGGTGCGGGAATTCTGTCGCGCCGCTTTCTATGCAGGAAAGCATCGGTTTGGAGAACCAGTTCAGTCTGCGGCCTTCCGTCATGTTCTTCAGGCCGTGGCCGAACGGGTTTTTGCTGTTGGACGCCCACCAGTCGAGGGCCCAGGCCTGGTCGTAGCCCAGCACGCGGATTTTCAGATGCGGAATGAACCGGTCCGGATGCAGCAGCGTCTCGGTAGCTGCCCCTTCCGCGGACGGCAAAAACGTCTTCCCCTCCTCAGTCGAGCTCTTTGTTTTTCCACTTTCCTCGGAAATTCTGATCTTCTCGGACAACAGGTTCGCTTTTTCTAATGCGCGATCGAGTGGCTGATCCGCCGTGTCGCCCGCAGCGAGCAGGATGCCTTCGTTCCGTTCGAACTGCTCCCCGACCGCGTCGGACTTGGGCGCGGCGGCGGATCCCATGCCTAGGTGCTCGCGAACACAGCCGATCACCTTCGCGTACGGCGACAGGTTGTCCACCCTGGCGTGCAGGTTGTTAAAGGCGGTCTCGCAACGCGAAGCCGGAATCCCGAGCGCCTCGGGAACCGCGACGTGAATGGCGCCGTTGTCAGCGGAGCTGAAGGCAGCCCCGTTTTCAGGCCGGTGGAACTCCCACGCCGCCCACTGCCGGAGAAATTGCCGGGACCGCGGGTTGTTGCGCAGCATGTACGTGCCTGCCATCAATTCGTTGTGGTTTTCCAAACCCCAGGTGCGCTCGAAGAACATCACGTCGGCAGCCGCCGCCACCGCGTCCAGAGCTACTGCCGGCAAAACTTCATCTGCGGTCTCCGTGCCGCTGCTCGCCGCGGTTTTATCTTCACCTGGCTTGTCGCTGGAGTGGGTTGCAACCCTCGACGGCGGGAGCCCGGCAAGCGTCCCCGCGCCAGCCAGCAGCGCCACCCAGGGGTCCGCGCTGAGCTCAAACGACCGCGCAGCGATGTCTGCGTCCAGGGCGACGTAGACCGTTTCGTCCGGGATCTCGTCTTCCTCGCGACGTTCTGCGGTAGCACCATCCGCACCCGCAGCTCCACCAGCTTTCGACTCCAGATACGCGACCAGCAGGCAGTGGCGAATGAAGAACGCGTCACGGCCCTCACCGAGACAGGCCGCCTTGGTTTGCGGCGACGCGTTGCGACCCCAGTCCTCCGCGTCCTTGGTGAGCGTGAAGTTCCGAAACTGGTATAATCCGGCTTGCTGGTTCGCAAAGCAACGCAAACTGTTCAGCTGGTCCTGGTAGCGATTTTGAAAGCTGCGGTCCGCAAACACGACCAGCTCTACTTTGATGTTAGCTGCGGCAGCGGAAGATAACGCGTTATTCTCGGCTGCAGCACGGGGTGATGGTCGCTCCTCACCATCCTCATCGACTACAACATCAACTACCTCCTGCTCATGGCGCTGGGGAGTAACTCGCGATCCCAGCGAAAAGAACGGCTGCTCAGCAACCACGGACAGAAAAAAAATGGTCGTCGCGCAACGAATCGAGGAGCGCCGAAACCAGCTTCGGCTGCGCATCTGGGAGTAGAAAGTCAAGCTCATGTTTGTTCGTGGTGCGGGTTTGCAGTTGCACATGCCGAAAAAAATAAATTGCACAGAGGCGCTGCTCTACATAAACGCTTCCTTGCTCTGGCTATTTTTCCTTCGGTACTATTTCCGAGGAAAACGCGTGCCTAACATGTGATAGACGAAATGCTGGGGGGGCGTAGCACCTGTGGTAAAAATTAGAAACAAAAATCTTAATCTTGGACAATGCCCTACTACTTACTTATCTTTTACTTATGTTTTTCCTTCACGCACTAAAAACGGAAAAAGGTGAGCTGCATCAAAGGACGACTGCGATTCTACATCTATTTCCCTTTCCCATGGACATAAACGAATGAACGCATGACCTTGTTCACCAAGCACGAAGAGAGTCATGCACGACGGACTGGTGGCAAACGATCAGTAGCAGTACCAACCTTCGCAACCCACATATTACAACACGAGCGCAAGCTTGCTATTGATAAATGGCTTCATCATGGAGAACGAATACGAAAAGACATTGACAAGACTACGAAGTGAATCTTTACGACTACTATATTGGGACACGACTTCGGATGTTGCTTCTAGTGACTGACCACACTTGAAAGTGCGCAAGGAAGAGCAAGACACAACGAGTGCCGACGTGCTGCTCGCATCAAACCATGAAGTACTTGCATACCAGAACGAACGAGGTTGGACCATGAGGCACAAACACGAAATGTAGCCAACGCACACCTGCAACTCCGTAAAAAGTGCGCCAACGACGCGAGCTCGTAGGTACACGTACACGGACGGGCCGGCGCCGGCGTGCCTGTGGCTGTGCGCCAAGAAAAATAAAAACGTCGCGTACATGTTGCGTATTATTGAGTGAGTTCTCATTCGCCAGAGCCGCGAGGCGGAGGCAGGAGGCGCACATCAGGGGTCCTGCACTCATTGTCATTGAGCCTCGTCGCTTAGACTGTTGTATTCGAGTGCAGGGCTCCTGCACTCGACACGGACAGTAAAAATGCAGACTATGACTATACTCCGCGAAACGACAAGAGTTCTACAACATCGCGATCGCATTCGCACGCGGCCAATTCGAAGACTTACAAATTAGATGCGTACGAAAAAATAAACGGGGGAACTCCTGCAGGTTTTGTTTAACTTCTTAAAATTCGAGATCCGAGGGAATTTTTGGCGAAAACAGAAAAGCATACTTGAGTGGAATGCGAATGCTTGTACCAAGGGGATAGCTACATTACTAGATGAAATGTTGTTTGTAAGGCAATTAAAGTGAAAAGTTGAAAAGAAATCTAGTGCAAAAATGGCTGTGGGTGTGGATGCAGACAAACAGAAAAACTGAAACAGAAACTTAAAATGGTATTGTGAATATGATTGAACAATAGACGGCATCGGCAAATTAAAATTTACTAAACATGTTGAAAAAAAATTAAGGAAAAAGATGTGGCAATCCAAATACTGTAAAGAAAGTTTGCTTTAAGAGGATCAAGATCTCCCTTTTCTGTGTCTGGTGACGATACTGTTGAAACGCGATAAGCACAAACAAGTGAGAGCATCGATGAAGAAATGGCGTCGTCCTACTCGGCATCGACGGCTCTTGTTGCCCAAGCGAACTTCCCTTGTTTCCCCTTTGAAAAAAGGTACCACAAGCAGGTCAGCGAAGCGCCTGCTCCCATCACCATGAGAAAACCAAGCCAAACGCAAACCCCCGTCCACAGCTGCAAATAAGACGTACGGGCGCCAGAAGTGGTGCTAGATTCTTCAGAGTCCTGTTCTACTTCGGGAGATCTTCTTGGACGAGGGTCAGCGCTAGGAGAGTCCTCGTGCGCCAACGGCGAAGACTCAGCTGCTGGGACCAGTGTTTCCGGGCGTGCGTGATCAGCAACCGCGCTTCGTTTGCGTTCCAGTACTGGAGCTGGTGCCGCTGGTTGTGTCAGAGCGTTGTTGATGGGCGCCCTCTCCTGGTCCTCGTCGAACAGTTCCGACTCTCGCGCACAGATGTTTTTCACAGTTTCGGCGTCCGGGTTGTTCAGACTTCTTGTCAGCACCTCGGCAAACAGCGAGTCGCCATTCAGACCTTCGACGCATTTCGCCGTTTTCAGATCCTCCGGCGCTCCCAGACTGGCAAACATGTGATAAGCAGTGCGACAGCGTGCGCTAGTATCAACTGCAAAAACGCCATAGTCCGACACAACTACATCATGCACATCCTGCACATTGGGTGCATAAGTAGTCGAGCACAGTGCCCAAGGCCATACAACAACCTTTGCTGCACATTATTACTTCAGAATCTGGAGCGGCCTCGTGAGGACATGAAGGCCATGATGACAAGGCAGCCAAACCACGCAGCGGCACGTTTCGAAAAGAGAAAGAGGCGACTATTTGCTCCTCAAAGAATCAGCACACACCACGCAATTCTAACTTTCTATTTCTACACAGTATATTGCATCACGCAGGATTCTTTTTCAGTAGAGCAGCTGCAGTGACAGACTATGACATCATATTTACGCTTGATACTTGGGGGTTCTTTGTAGGTTTTGGATGTCGCTTTTTGAACTGCTCTGCGATGTCGACGCGTCAAGAGCTAGCGATTTGCTGTGAAACGGGGCCAAGTGCTCATCCCCTCGGAAACAAGTAACCACGTTCGTTTTTGCGTCCCGGCCTGCCTCGGTCTCTCCGTTCTTGACCTCTTCGATGCCGGGAGCAATGACAAACTGCGTCATTCCTTCCGCGGTTACTGGTTTCGTTGTGCACTCTTCAGCGGAAGAAGTAGAATCGTCGGCGGGCAACGGTTTTTCATGTGGTCCTTCATTTTCTTGTAACTTCAGTGGGTCAACATCGTCTTGAACGGTCGCTGGCTTTAGGGGGACCGTGTGTGCCGTGCCTTCACCTAGCGACCCAAAAGAAATGTGGCAATTTTTGGTCGGGTCCATACCGCAGCAAATTGGCTCGCTTTCCACCTGATCCGCAGCTAGCGTATCGCAGACCGCTTTCGGCGCCACGGCCTGTTTCTGTTCCTCCCAAACGCGTTTCATGTATTGGCTTCCCTTCGTGGCACCCAGAAAATTGGAAGAAAATTTGGGAGCAAAATCCCGATCCTCAGCTCCTCGGCAGCGTTGACCATCGTACTCGTAGGAGAACAATTCAATTCCCGGCACCACGTTGCGGGCACCGGCGTCGTCAGAGTGAATGCGGTCACGGTCTTCGTCTGAAAGAGCCAGAGATAGCAAAATGCGAGGAAGTTATTGCGCGAAACAGCTCCCCGCCCCAAAAAACCAAATTTTCAATCTTTCGCAATAATGATCCAGGGCCGGGCCCAGGGGGTATCGAGATCGAGTAATAAAAACACCACGTACTTCTTTGTCATATGCTGCACCCACTGAATTCCGATTTCCATTTCGTACATGCAGGACCGAGGCTGCTTGGAAGTTAATTGTCTTGTGTTCCTTCGTTACCCCTGACTCCTTCGCTCGACGAACTTCGACAAGGAAGCAGAAGCAATATCAAGGTGTACTAGCACTAGCTACCTTGATCTTATTTCTTCAACTTTTGGCATACAATTAGGGGTCTAGAGGAGTGGAGTTGTTTTGTATGATAGGTGTATGTCGCGCTGCACCAAGAAGTCAGTGTCCAGGTAGGTTTATCAAATCCAAGAACTCTCGCAGTCGCCGACCACTTATGTAACCGAGACAGATCTAAGAACAGCACAACTTAGCTCGGTAGGTTAATACTCAGCGTAGTTTTCGTCCCCCCCAAGAACTTCTAGTCCCTAAGGTTTTTATGCAAAAATTCATCATACGAACTCTACCTACTCGAGTGACCTGATAGATGAATTACACGCGGGTCTAACTGCATTCTTGCATGTGATAAGATTCCACCATGGCCGTACAGAAGAGCATAACGAATGAGATCAGACTTGCTTTGCGCATCAGGCAGCCGATCAAACTCGTCCGGCATGTCGGGAATGAACGTGCGCACGTTGGCATCCGTTACCAGTGTCAGTCGAGGTTCGATACTGTACACATTTCCAACTGTGCCGCGAAAGTGAGCCTCCCAGGTTGCGGCAAGCAGTGGAAATGCGGGCAGGAAATGTGCCAATTGGTTCCTGTCTTTGGGATCTTCGATGTAATAAAACACATTCACGAAGAAAGCGGCCTTCGCGTCCTCTGGAACTTGAATGAATGAATGATTTACCCGACTGACTTGATCTTGCGCAGGACCCCGTGTAGCGGCAAGTAGCCGCGAGTAGCCGCGCTTCAGGCACTGATCTTTCACTTCGCCCGGCTCGGTGCTCCCTCTACTAATGTCCACCGAATTGTCGTCTGCGTAAAATTCTGCTCCCTTTTTTTGCAAATTTCCGTTCCCCGGCTTATGATGCGCGACGATTTCGAGGCAGTGATCTTTCATCACCTCGCAGCCGAATCCGTTCGTCTGGTAGTTCCACTGGCAGCGATCGACCGAGACTGCTTTGATTGCGCTCTGCGGAAGCCCGATTTCTTTGTAGGTCTGCTGTACAAGCCGTGCACTGGGGTGATAGAACAAGCTCAAAAAGAACCCCTGGCCAGCCTCACCACCCACAAAGTAACCCTTTGCCGGTCTTTATCGCATGCAAATGTGTCATTTTCAGGAACTCTGCAAAAGCATTGAGTTGCTTCTTTCTGTCATTGCTACGGAAACTGTACAACACGATTGTCTGGACCTGTAGAGCATACCATACTAAAACCGAATCGATATTAAGCTCTTGTTCCGTTCCGCTACTTACTCGGAAAATCATATCGCGTTTCTTGCGTGGCCATGCACCATGGTAGATCATTCGTTAGCTTGTCAGAATCATGCAAAATTCATCGCTACACAAATAAGACAAATGCCTTTGCATTTAGATTTACTTTTACAACAAGACCACAGAATACCAAACAAATTCCAAATCAAATCTTGCAAATACTTGCATGAGCTCCCAGCTGACATATTTGCAATGCCTAGTGTCCATCCGGAGCGGCCCCATCCCGTTTTTTCGTCGTAATTCGCGACTTTGGAGTAAGCCATCGCCAAGTCAAGGATTTTGGCTCTAGGCTTTACCGCGAAAAATCCAACGCTAACAGGTTCATTGAGACCACCGGTAGTGGTGAGCAGCAAATCTTGCTGCGCGTCCACGCAACGGAACAAGGCCAGCAAATTCTCCCCGCTGTCCTGCAACTCCACGTCATTGTCATAATAAGCAACCGCGTCGTAGGTAGTTTCGTTGAATGCGTGCAGCCGGATGAAATCCTTTGGGCCTGCCCAAGCTTCGCCTGGATCATACTTTGCTTCTGGCGGGATCACCCAGGGAACGCGTTTAACGACCACATGCGAAGACAGCACGCCAAGCTACTTATCATGTTTCAAAACTACCATGTGCCTATGCCCATCCGTTTTCTTGTACTCGCAGCCTCATTTCGAAGTGCCCACCGTAGGCGTAGCTTGATGCATATAGTAGATAGCACTGACGTTGATTTCATTTAGTTCATGTCGCCCTCAAATACAATGTAGATGTAGAAGTACAAGCTGCATACTAACTTGAATGAATATGCCATATATCAAATTCGTAGAGCTAAGGGACAGCTCATCTTGTGCAGATGACAACCCACATCCAGGGTGGTGCCGCCTATTTGCAAACATGAAGCAGCAAGACCAAGGAAGAGCAGAATCCATGCAAATAAAGCTAAGCACCTTCTACGACCACTAATCGTCATCGGATGAGTACAACAAGGTAGCATGTTAGTTTCATTATCCTATTTTTCTTGGAAAGTCTGGACTAGGGAATGCGAGTTCCCAGCTGAAGTCGATCCGGAACGCTCCTGCTCTTGCTTTTCTGCGATTCTTCCAGGATGCACGAGTACCACAATGTCCAATGCCGAGATCGACTCTTCACGGTCGTGTTTCAATATGTTTTGGCGGGCTAGCTCGAGAGCGGCAAAATTTGGAAAATACGTTCCCGCAAGAAGGTCGTCCTGCTGAAAGGGCTCCTCGTTGTTCCCAACTATCGTCGAAATCAGTGCGTATTTCCGCTGGACGCCCGAGGACAAAAATTTCGAACTCGCTGCACTACACTTCGCAACATCAAGACATTCACCATCGTAGGTAAGGGGGTCACTGCCAACGCTGGGCGACGGGCCAACGCAACAGCTCTTGCAAAAATGCGGTTTGCGGGTCAAAAAGGAGTCAAGGTCTGAGCCGCCAGGTGGCTGCATAGAATCCACCTGCTCCTGAAAGGAGGAGACCTCCTGCGAACCCCGGCGGGGCAGGGAACTCGCGGTGAGCGGATGTGGAGGTTCTGCTTCGAGATCATCAGCCGCTGCGCTCGAAAGAGCTCTCCCCGCCGCGCCTTGCCTCGAAGCACTTCTTGTTCCGTGTCCATCAAGGGTAAGATCAGCAGTGTTATTGCTCTCCAAGAACGCCTGTCTGACGGTGTTCTCGTCAGGAGCTGGAAGAACACTACTCGACGATCTCCCAATGGAAACAACTTCCTCGATTGACCTCCTGGCGCTGCTGGGATTCGATCTTTTGGAAACAACAGCAGGCTTCTCCAGGGTGGACTGAGCAGAAGGGCGGCCGACTTTTTTATTTTTCTGAAGAACGAACGACGACGACTCGCGGATGGCGGCTGTGGTCACAAAGAGGCAAACAAAAACTTTCGAGGCCATTTTAGCATCGAGCGCCATGTCGATGATCTTTTTTGCCTTTAGGTTTATTGCGCTTTTTTTGCTTCTTCTTGATCTTGAGAAGTCATTTTCCTTACAGCTTACGTGCATTTCATCTTCGTCCTCTTTACACTTCTCAAGTAACTAATTGCACATTTGAGCAGGATGAAAGCTGGAGAGACCAAATCAATGGACTACTTCAACGTTGAACTATGAGGGGAGGTCCTGATTTTCCGGTGTCAAGGGGAAATGACAAGAATAACCAAAATAAGAACAGCGAAGACAAGTTCAATAAGCACGATGCGGGTTGTGAACGTTCGTACTGGGTGGTCGGACGAGGCTCGCAACGCGGACGAAAATAACAAGAAAATGTGCGCCGATCGAATACAGACAATGGACGATCGCCAGATTAGTGAACGCAGACGGACGACGTAGTACCGAAGTACATAAATAAAAGCCGACAGACGAGGAATACGAACATCTTCTTTCAACCGACAACGTATCTTCTACTTTTTCGCAATTGATAACCATGACGAAGACGATGGACGATCTCGCAGAATTTCAATCGCCCAAACGCAAGAGGTTTTAAACTACTTGGTCGTCCCCTTGTCCTCCTATTCTATTGCCGAAAACTATGTGCATTGGGGGTATTGCTGTTGTGATTCATTGTATTCGTATTCCCGTGTTAAACGCTGATCCTTCAACTACCAATAAGCGCTGCCGAAAACCTGCACGTCGGTCTCATCTGGCATCTGCCTGTTCCTGTTGCACTTGCAGCAGCAACATTACACCTGTAATGCAATTAAAACATGAACTAGAACTAGGATGAATGCATATTCATGTGTCGCCACGATATCCTTTTTCATTTCGTCTTTTTCATTTCCAATGAAGAATTCAGCTCTCTTTCTTTTCCCGAAGCATTTCTACTGCCGTCGTTTGCGGACGATGCCGGGGTCTTTCGCGTGCCTATCGCACTGCTCTTTTCGGAGATATCCGCACCTGCAGCTGCGTCTTCATCTGCAGTCCTCGCGGAATAAAGCCTCTTCATGCTGCTGAAAAGAAGTTCTCCGCTCGAGTACAGCAATCCACCACCAAAAACGAAGAGGGCCGCGACGCTGTGCTGCAGGGACCAAGGATTCTGAAAGTACGCATCAAATGAAAAGCTGCACTGAGCATAAACACACGCCTCGGTTGAATTTGTCTTTGACATCCTCTTTCTCATGATACCGATTCGCGCGAGAGAAAGAAAGAATGCAACCAAGGCTCGCGCTTCTGCTTCATGCGGTTTTCGAGAGATACTACAGAATCGAGAAGACCACGGTAAAAAATTTCCGCATCGAAAGCGTGATGTTCACACGGAATCCTAGAAAAATCCTGAATCAGTTGGAACTAGAATTTTCATTTTGTTCGCACCTGCATGTTGATGGTGGTGTACCCGAATTTAACAGGAAAGAAATACATAGGAATACTTACCCAAATTACAAACATGCTTCTGGTAAATCAGAGAAGAAAATTCTCTCCTCGACCTGACTCAAGTTTTGCTAGCACACCGTGAGCGCGGAGTAACGGGTCGAGAGGTAAAAAACACCTTTTAGACAGCAAGCTTGTGCCACGTTGTTTGCGAGAATGTAGCACCACTGCAACGGGATGCTCACAGAAATGTAATTGTTGCCGCCATTTTCGCCAGAGGACATCAACGAGGGCACGACGGCCGGCAGGTCCAGTGTAAAAGCTGCCGGAGAGGCCCACGCGTTACCTGCGTTAACCACATACTTCTACATGCTTGCAGCTTACTTGTCACAAATGGAATTTTTCATTATGCACATTTGGTTTTCGATTCATCAAATCGTATTTTTGTTTTTCGTTTTCCGAATCATGTCCACAAAATAAATACCCCAGTGAAGTTTGATCTCGTCCCAGAACACGACGCAACCGAGCAGGGACGCGATGGATGAGGTGTAAAGAAACTCCTCTGCAAGCTCGTTCTTTGAAACTTTGGGTTCCTGCTCCCGCTGGAGGTAAGGATCGTAGTCGTATGCAAATGAGAAATCCACCATGCTTGTTGCAACAGAGGAGTACGAGTAGATGATAGCTAACGGCTCGAAATTTTCTGTTTTTCGTATAAGATGTTGCTCCTTTCCCGCACAGATTCATGTAGGGTAAGCCTCAAAGTGATATGATGTCCTCAGGGTGGGCATCAAATGCAAGGTAACCGATATAATGTCAACAAAAAACGACCATAGGTAGAGGCATTTATTTTTCTGAGAGGCGTGCAAGAACCACAGCACATGCGGAACTCCGTCGCTCTTGTGCGAGCCTGGTATTATCATGATTGCAGACAGAACCTCCATTTCATTCATGGGCAACGCATGGCAGCACTTTTCGTAACATGTTGCGCTGTATGTGACCCAGGAACGACTGCGTGACAAGACAGAGAAGCAGTACCTGTATCCCGACCAGCCAAACAAGAAACGAATCGTTTCCCGCGGCCCCAGACTCTGGTACTCCCTGCGGAAACAGGCACTGCCACACACTTGGCACATTCTGGCAAGCCGCGACGACCTTTGCGTCTGCTAGAGTAGCGAGGAGAATTCCGATCGTCACCAGCACCGACGCTACGCACTGCGTCTTGGAATAGGTACATCGAAAAAACGTATGACAAAAATTGCAAAAACTTCGACAGGATAAGATCAAGATAAAGGCTGACCTCTACGTAAGTACTATGGACCATACTACTCTGGGAAAGATTTATCTACTCACACAACGCAGAGCTTGTTTCCCGTTTCGGTCTTCGGTTTCCACCAGAAGCAAACAACAAATTGCCAAAAAACTGCAACTAATCCTACCTCCCCGGCGGCTCCGCAATACCTAATCATTATCGGTCTATGGACCATAGGCTTTGAATGGAGTTGCTTGTACCACTAGAAACACGATACGAATTAGGATCGTAACACGGATACGTGTACGTAACACGTTTTTTAGCATAACATATTCAAACCGAGTGCAATAAGTTGTAATCCCAAAGACTTTCTGCCGAAGCTTTCGACTGGATACAAGAAAAAGCCAATTAGCAATGTCGCAACGACATTGCATGATCGCACGACGGTGTGGTTGGCATGGCTGTAAAAAAATTACGACCGACGGCGTTCTTTCCTGGCTTTCGACTCGCCCGCTACTCCTGGCAATTGCATTTTTTAGCTCGGGGTACATGATGCGTTTCAAATTCGTGCTGAAGGTTGTCAACTCTTGCAGCACTTCTCATAGAAAGATATTGACATAAAAAATTTTGTCCTTCACGAGTACGTGGAAGGAAGCAAGCCCTTGTTCAGAGAAGTAGACACTGTCAATCGCCACAGCCCTAATATATAAAACGACAACGTACGAAGCCAGTCGCCAGAAGCAAGAATGAAGGTCGGCCGAGTTCTGCAGTGTCATAAATGGGTACGGCGATATTGAAGGAAAACGCGTAGTTGACTAGCCAACTCATGCTGACGAACAAGACGGCATGCTTTAGGTGATCCGATCTTGCGGCGACCAGTGGCTGGAATGTGATCAGGCTGCCGCCACCCTCATTTTTCCGGCCGAAAATAAACCGCCGGGGCAGATTTTCCAGCGCGATAAAGCAGAGCTCGGTGAAGGTAAGGAAGTTGCCGCTTCCCGGATCCTGTTTCAAAGCCTTTTCGAAAAATACCATCGCCAGGCAACAGCCTCCGAAAACCATAAGAAATGGCAAATACGCGTCAAGTGGTGACGCAGAAACGGTTGTGATAGCACTCGACGTCATTATGTATTAACGATGCGGTCATGAATGTGACATTCCGGTCTCCCTGTCAATTGAAAGACGAGGCAAACGATACGGAAGGTCATCAACGGACGAAATAGCGAACCAACACAGCTACAGATCGGCGAACGGACTCAGTATCAGTTCAGTTGAAGAATCAAATACTTAAATGATCCACATGTGGGTCACATCAGGCAAGAACATGGAATTTGGGAGTCGCGACGTAGTTGCTTACATCGCAAATTCCGGTGACTTCCGCAAGCGCACTACAACTTCCCGAAGTTTTTTGATTTTTGTCTTTCCTGGATCACTTTATTAGAGAACATTATCGTCATCTATTTCTATCCTGCACTGGGAGGGCGTGCATGAGGTTTTTTTAGGGGCTTGCTCGGGTTCAAAATTCAAAGAAGAGCACGCTGAAAGGGGATGGAAAGCGCGCAACATTCGTAAAAAACTGGTGAATCTCGTGTCAGTGAGAAAACTCTTTTTAGCCTAGCATCAGCTCGACCACTGTAGACATACACTACAACCGGGACCGCTAGACTTGTTCCCCAGGACTTGTTTAAACTAACGTCATCGCATAGAGATTCTCCTGCGATGGCGCTTCCGGCGCACTGGTGCTTCCTTCTTCCTCACGGACATCATCGGCATCGTGGGGTAGTTGTAGTGTTTTTGCACAGGATACTTCATTGGCCGGACTTCCGCACACGCCCAACGCAGCACGCGTCTCCATCTCGATCGGGTTGACTAAGAACCCCGGCTGACAGAAGTCCTGAGCAGCAATGGCCATCCTCCCATCCGCGTCCATGTAGTGCAGCACGTGGGTCGTCCTTGTCTCATACCCTTGGTCGTGTTCGCGACCCACGGTGCTGTTTACCGCCGGCGCGGCTTTATCAGTGTCAAACCGTGCTCGGTTCCACAACTGCCCGCTCGTGACGAGAAAATGCTGCCGGAGCCGGGGGAGAATGCTTCGCAAACACGGCTGTTCACTGAGAGTGCACGCAACAGCTGCACTGCTCAATTCCGCAGTTTCCCAGGCCTCGGCCTTCGGGCCGCGTTTGTGCGCCGCAAACATGTCCTTGAAGAAAGTGCGACTGAAGGCGTTGTTCGCGACGAGTAGGAAACCGCCGTTCAGATCATCGCAGAACTGGTTCTGCTGCCAGTTCGCTTTGTTCTCTTGCACCTGCCAGTCCTCGTTGGCCGCAAACACGTCTTTCTTCGCCTGCGCCAGATTCCACGCCGCCAGACCTACGGAGTCGAATGCCGTACTCACGAGAGCAGCGTCGGCATCGAGCGAAAAAACGTGCGTAAACCGGTACCGCGCTTGATGGTCCTGCTCTCCTGTAACTGTGGTTGTGCTTCTACTTGTGCTGCCACTGCTAGTTCCATTTCTTTCCAAGTTCAGGTAATCCGCGAGCATCAATTGTTTTTCAAAAATCAAATTAATCCGGTCAAACCACTTTATGCACTCCTCTGCAGATTTTCCCCGGCACTCTTCGCTATCGACTTGCCACTTCTTCAGGTTCGTTTTCCCATCGTATTCATCTGGCGTAAACTCCGTCCGTAAAATCAGACCGTGGCCGAAGTGACGAAGAATCTGGACGTTCGCGGCAAACAGCGCATGGAGCCAATCCGCCGGGGCATTATCCGATGCTGGGTTTTTCCAATCTCCTGGCGCGTTCGGACTTAGATACATCGTCATCACCATGGTAGCTGAAATGCCGGCTTTCGTTTTTGTTCCGCTTGCGTTCTCGCTGTTCACAGGCAGCACCAATTGATCACTTCGCAACAACCAGTCCGGCTGCTCGCACTGCACGGGGAACTTTACGGCATTGGCGGTGAAGTTGGACGGCCAGTCCACGGGTTTCTCAACTCCGGAGGAAACGAAGTTCTTGGTGTCATGGCCTTCTTGACGTTCAGATGAGTTCTTTTCATCTGCTGAAAAGTGTAGTTGGTTGTTCTTCTTTTCATCTGCGTCGATACTGCAAAAATCCTTTACCACGAAAGGCGCCTTCGGAGCATTTTTTTGTGCGACGGAGCCGGAAGAGGAAGACGTTGGTTCTGCTTCGACACTTGCACCTTCAGTGTCTTTCACAACGTGGAGCCGTAGTCTCTTGGAAGATCTGCTACGACGTTCTTTCCGTTCCGTTAAAGACGAAGATGGTCCTGCTGTACCTTCCGCGCTTTCTTGTTTTTCTTCTTCCTCTACCCCGGTACCACCTTCGCTTTCGCTTTGCTCCTCAGCAATAGCGTGCTGTGCGTTTGTACTTTCCGCGAAAGACGATACGCCTGCATCTGCAACGTTGCTGGTGGAGGTTGTTCGTGGCAGGTTTTTTTCCCAATCATGACTGTCCACTTTTTGGTCAAGCCCATTGAAGTCCCGATCATCCGACGTAGCGGAGGGTGCGCTTGAGCCAGTTGACACAGCATTGGTCGATAGCGTACTATCCCGGGAACTTGCTTTCTTCCTTTTAGTCGCAGATGAAAAGACGCGATCGCCGGGACCTTGTAGCGGTGCCGCGCTCTTCTTCTTGACGGTTCCGTCGTACACAGGAGAGTTGTGGCGGACTTGCGTGCCGTCGGCGAGGCGCATTGAAAAAAAGGAAAGGCCACCGGACAACGAAAATGCCCGCATCTCTTCGTCTTATTCAAGTATTTCTGCGCTACGTACTGAGGGCCTGAAGCTGGCTTAGGTGAGGTTTTTTCTGCTAGATATAGATTTGAAATGATTCACAACGCACATGCATGCAAAAAGAGGTGATTATAGTCCAGGACGGCAGCGTATTGCGTTCTGAAAATCAAGAGAACAGGAGTGTAACTGTGTGTTGTGTTGAAATAGTTTTGATGTAATTGTAATTCATAACAAGAGGATAAATCAAAATGGGTTTATTTTGGTCGTGCCTGTCAGAGGGGACAAACGGGTTCCTGTAAATCTAAATGCGCCTCACTATCATAATCATTGCCATGATTTCAGTGCCCAAATTTCTATGTGTAGACGACAACAACGACGTTAACTTTTTCTGCTACTGCTAGTACACGCGGATTCATACATACTTTTGTACCACTGGGTGCACGAAGAAAAGGAACGGCAAGAAGGTGTACGAACCGACAAGAGGACTCAATAGATACAACAGATGCTACCTCCAAAGGTGGTAGAAAGATCCACGAGGAAGAGGATAAAACGACCGAACCGAAAAAATACACTATCTTCATTAGCCACAACAGCAGCTACAAACTCGACCGAATTATCAATGATCGATCTGCACAAAAAACGACACGGCAGCTCAGAAGAAGCGAGACACAACAAGGACATCGCGATAAACATAAAGCAGAGTTCGCTATTAAAGGTAGGGCCGTTTTCACTCCCCGTATCCTACTTCAAATTTAAATTTTTTGAAAAACGAATACCATAGCATTCGCCTGGCAATCACCGATATTCACACGTAAATAAGCGAAGTCAGAACTGCGATGCAGAAATGGTTGTCGTAACACTCGACATCTTCATGATGTTTGGGCGAGGTGGTCTTTGAGTGATGTGATCACTAGGGATCCGGAAAAAGAGCACCTCCAGCTCCGTGAACAAGAAGAAGCACAAAAAGAAACAGTTCCACCAGGCAGATCTTTTCCCATGAAAAAATGAACGCGACGAGTTCGAGCTACAAACAACAGAGCCTAACAACGCAGGTCGCTTGAGGACAGACACAAGCCACAACGTAACTCGTGCACGGGCTGCTCCAATTCATCCTGTTTTTCGGTTCAATATTCGCCCTTCCGGAAACGAGATTCTTTATATTTGCCCTTCTTTTGCTTCTGTTCGGTACTGGCAAAAGAACCGAGCGCTTGTTTTCCTTCTCGCAGAAAAAAAGTTCACACGCAAGAACTACCAGCGCTGTCAGTGAAAACGCCGTCTAAATCAAATTCCGTGTAGTTTGTTATAGTACTCGGGAACCTGACAGTTAACACTAACTTGTTTCACGGGCGCTTTAATCGACAAGACGATGCGCATCGAAAAAACCTCTTCTTCAAACTCCTACTTTCGCCTGCACCTAGGACGCAGCAGACAATGGAGCTGCGAGAAGCGCCCGATTCACGGCGTTGTGATAATTGTAACGTTACGATGGATTCTTCGAAGATGACTCGAGAGGGAACGAGAACGAACCAGCTCCGTATGAAAGGGACACATATTTCAACATGATTATTTTTTAGCGAATCGATCTCACATTCCTGTTGCACAAACCCAGGCGAGAGTACCGCAGCTGCATCAGATAATGCTAGTGCGATTGGCAGGAGATGTGCCGTTCATGCGTTAGCATCACTGCCGACCGTCAGTGTCTCCATACATAACATAGAGCTCCTGTAGAAGTACAAAACGTAAATTAGGAAGCAGCACCTGGTCGGAGTCCTCATTTTCGCAGGTACAGCAACAGAGTGGCTCGTGCTCGTCTAGAATGCTGATGCTCTTTAATAAATAGTGCAACGGTGTGTCTCCCGATCGCGTAATCATGGCAACTATTGGTAATTTCTTTCCCTACTCAAGGAGGCATTAAGATATGGCCTTGCGCTGATTCGTCGTCGTTCGCAGACGGTGATACGGACGAACGATTGGGATATTTTTCTCAACCCAGGCCGACCCACACGGCACAGAGCTTCTGCTCCGCTGGGTGACCACGTCGCACAGCTCCAGCCTAGCCGCTTCCACCTCGCCCACACCGGCCCCGGCGACGCTAGTAAGGTAAATCTTTTGCCGCTGGTCGTTTACAGCAACAGCATGGTGTGTGTGGCGCCGGTGGAGATGCTGCGGACCGCAAACTTGGCGAGCTGGTTGAGCATTTCCGGCTTGGCAATCTTGGGTCGCGAGCGGGCATCGAACCCGAGCTGGCCAAAGGAGTTATCGCCGAACACGTACACCGCCCCGTCGCGGTCCAGCGCCACGGAGTGCTGCCCGGCCGCCATGAGGGACACGATGGGGTACTTCTTGGCCAGTGTGGGGATCAGCGTCGCGGTCCGGTACATGTCCTGCCGCTTGCCGGTCTCCGAGTCCATGATGCCGCACTGCTGGTTGAAGTTGCTTCCGCACGCCCAGGTTCGGTACATGGTCACGCTGGAGATCAGGGAGTGGTGCTCCCCGCAGGCGAGGCTGAGGAAGTAGCTGCCGCCGCCGTGCGGGCGGCCGATTTCGTGCTCGTGGAAGATCACCCTGGTCGGCGCGAACAGGTCCTTGGCGCCGTCGGTGCCGCACTGGCCGTACGCGTTGGCGCCCCAGGAAAAGAGCCCGTGCCGCTCCAACGCGACCATGGTGTGGTCGGACCCCGTGGCGAGCAGGTAGCACTCCGACTCCAGGTTCTTCACCAGCAGCGGCTTCGCGCTCTTCTTCACCTTCATCGGCTGCCCTAGCTGCCCCTTGCGGTTGTCCCCGCAGGCGTGGACCGACCCGTCCCAGGCCAGAAAAAGCGAATGTCGCGACCCGCAGGCAACGAACCGCACCAGGAAGGGCATGTCCAACTGCACGGGGCCCTGGAGCGTGGTCGCCTTGTCCTCCTCCATCTTCCTGCGCTGCTGCTCCGGCAGGTTGGACAGGGCTCCCGTCGAGGACTGCCCGGCCGCGTACACCTTGCCCTGGTTGGTCAAAAACAGGGTCTGCACGTCGCCGGCATCCCCGTTGCAAGACATTTGCGCGATGATGTTCGTCCGCATCGTCTTGAGGCAGCGGGGCACCACCACCTCGGTCAGGGCCGGGTTCAGCCCCAGCTCCCCCACGCGGTTGCTGCCGCAGGAAAACATGAAGCGGTTGGTCACGAAGAAGCTGGACCGCGGTCCCGCGCACAGCTGGCGGATCCGGAACCCGTCCACCGCGTACAGGGGGTACATGTAGCCCGGCTCCCGGATGTCGGTCTTCTGCAGGCGCACCCCCAGCTGCCCGAACTCGTTGCTGCCGAAAATCATCACCCGACCCTGCATCACGTAGTTCGGCTGGTGGGCAGCTTCGGTGAAGAGCTCGTCCTTGAAGCGCGAGAAATCCGCCATCCGCTGGCCCTCTACCCGCGCCCGCTCCTCCGTCTTGCGCCATTCCACGAACTTTTTGAACCGCGCGAAGACCATCTTGTGCGCCCTCGGCTTGAAGTGCGCGATCGCGCGCGGCTCGTTGGTCGGCAGCCGGTGAAGAAAGTCGATTGCCTTGTCGGCGCACTCCAGAAAGATCTGCTCGCAAAAATTCGTGTCTTGTCGCTTGTTCTCGATCCTAGCCTGTCGCAGCTGTCTCTGCGTCTTCGCCAAATGCACAACCATACCTGGGCAGTTGAAGCGGAGCGAAGGTCCATTTGTGCTCTGAAACGAGCAACATCCGGCGATCCATCAACATACATAGGTCAGTCAATACAGATATTCGATTTCGATTCGAAGAGCTCGTTATCTTATCGAATCAATTATATCAACATCATATGTTCAGTAGTACCGATTGCCATTTTCCAGGCTGCTGTGGCCGCGGGGTCCGGGCGGTTGGGGCGTATGGTGAGGTCCTTCGTTGGGTCGCGGATGTTCATGCCGTGTGACATGGCCGTTTCGAGCAAGATCATTTGGTACTCGTCGAGCGGCGCCCGGTCCAGAAACTCCAGCATGGTTTTCCGGTGCAGTGTGTGAAACACGTTCGGCTGGTAGTACTGCAGCTCCTGGGTGGTCAGCAGTAGGTAGTTGCGCTTCCACTTTCGAAAGAGCGCCTTGCGGTACATGTTGTAGCCGAAGAAGACGGTGAAGGCCTGCAGGATCTGGCTGTTGGATAGAGAGGAGTTCAGGAAAAGCTGGTCCAACAGCACCAGCGGGGACGAAAACACGATGGGACGCACGCCCCAGTCGTTGGGACTGCTGCCGCGGTCGAACAGAGTTTTGGATATCATGTCCGGCTCGAACAACTTGCAGATGTGGTACATTATTACCAGTACCAGGCACTTCATGACGTGGTAGGTGCTGTCGTCTTTTATCGGGGTCGTCATCTCCGAGGGCTCCACGCCCATCGGCGTCCCACCCACTGGGCCCAATATTGGTGGAAAAAACCTTTATTTTGTCATTTTTTGTTCGTTTTCCAAATGAATCAGCTCAAGAACAACTGCCAAAGAAATCTAGAAATGCAAGTGAAGAAGCCCAAAAACCCCTCGGTCGTGCATGTATAGGAGGCACTACCTCTACTTCTACATCCGGATCCGATGGTCCTATCGTTCTTCTTCTACTTGCCATTCGCATTTATTAGCACTAGGTACGGCAGATAACGAAAGTGTACCCGTAGAACACCGTGCCGGACTCGTGGATGACGGTTGCGATGGCCATGAGCGGTAGGCCGAACATCCAGTCGGTGAGCATGTAAAGGTCGCGCGTCCCGGCAGTGCCGATGCTGTGGTAGGTGTCGTCGCAGAGGCCGCTCTGGAAGGCCACGTCTAGGCGCAGCAGGGTGGGGAGCGGGTAGGGCTTGTCGTCGAAAATGTACTTGTGCGGCTTCTATCAAATGTAAAAATGTCTGGGTCTGGAAGGATGCGGAATTTGCATTTGTCATGCTAGTCGGGCATGACGCGGAGCTCTGTATTGCGTGACCAGCAAGAGCTCCTCTTATCTGTCATCATCATCATCATCATTGAGACGGACCCCCTGTGGTCGTCCTCACGGTGTCGTCTTGGCCCTAGGCTGTTTCGGACAGATGTTGGCTGTGTCCGGCAAGAGGACGGCTCTGCGTGGGCAAATGTTGGCAATGTCCAGCAAGAGCGCTTCCGTGGCCCCATTTTCTGCCGGTTTTTGGCTTTCGCCAGGCTAACCCGCAACACCACCCGTGGACAGTGAAACCCATGTAAAAAACGCTGTTTGTCATGCGGAATACGCAACAGGGAGCCAAGGATAAATTTGTCATGCCTGGCGGCGCATTACAGTATGCTCTCTTTTCACTGACATGCATCACAAATTTCCAGACCCAGACATTTTTGCATTTGATAGCTTCTGTTTCGGGAAGAAGAACAGGTCCTTCTCCGTCGCGGCTGGGGGGTCCACCGCCTCCGCCTCAAAAAACACCATGTTGTACCGCTTCACAAACAGCGACCGCGAGAAGTAGACCGCACGAGAGAGGAAAAGGTACGTGAACCCCGTTATCGGGGAGTACGGCAGCTGGCTCCAGTACAGCGCCACGATACCCGACAGGAAGAGGAGGGTTTTGAGCAGGCCGAAATAGATGGGCAGCCGCGTGCGCTCCATGATCGGGGTCAGCACGGAGCTCATCCAGGGATCGATGCTCGCCAGGAAGACCAAGAAATCCGTGAGCTCCAGTTCCTTGTTCGCCAAAATCAAAAAGTACTGCGCGGCGGCGCCGAAGAGCGCCATCAGGGGGATGTGCTTCAGCGGGTGGAACTGCCGGTCCGGCTGCCCCACGAAAATCCGCGCGAGCATGGACATGGCCGCCAAAAACGGCCAGAACGCCATCGCCTGGATAAAAGTGCCGAAAATGTTTCCGCTTGTCCCGGACGCAATGAAGGTGAAAATCAGCAGCATCACGGTCATCGTCGCGTTGCACACCAGTGCCGCCATCGTAGGACAGGGTAGAAACACCTGGCATGGAAGTTTTGTGTGTAAAAATCGCGTCTGTGTGTCAGTGTCTCGTCTCTGAAGAAAGAAACAAATTGCAACTTCTGCCCGTCGACGCAAAGTATTAATTTCAAAACTCAGGAAAGCAGCACGCTCGAGCGCGCTTGTGGAAATTGAACTGAAATTGAGTCGACTTGTCTGCAAGAAATATCTTCAGCATTTCTACTCTAGTACCATGAGGGAGTAGAAGGCGAAGATGAAGGGTAGCACGTTGGCGAAAGTGGTGAGAAGGAAAAAGTTGCGCATGTCGAAGTAGACGTTGAGTGTGTTGAGGATTGCGGCGCTGACCTGGATACTGCAGCAAAACTGCAAGGCCAGAATGTAGAGGCGGCGGTCCTGGAACTTGTTCTGCCGGTTCCAGGTGAGCGCATAGAAAAAGTCTCCCAAGCGCCAGTAGGCGGTGTTGAGCAGGTACAGGGTTTTGGGCCCAATCCGGTCGAACATGCGGATCCACCAGATCTCCTTCGTGAGGTCCAGCTGCTGGTAGTTGAAGATGGGGTAGTCGGCCTCCCAGAATTTGGGTTTCCGCTTTTTCGTGGTCAGGTCCACCACGCGCTCCTGCAGCCCCTTTTTGCGCTTCGCCTTTTCCTGCTTGGCCTGCCGGTAGGTCGTGGGCGTCGGGGCCGAATCCTGGCTCTCCTCCGAGCTGCTCGAGTCCTCTTCCACAACCAGCCCGCGGAGCTTGTCGCGCTTCTTCGTCGCCTTATCCAGCTTGCTCATCAGCGAGGAGGCGTTCACGTACTCCTTAATGCCCAGCTTTTTCTTCGTCCACGCAAGCCAATTTTCCCCGTACTGCTGCCACGTCAGCGGGCCCTCGCGCTCGAGTCGCTTCTCCTCCTTGCGCCGCAGCTTCTCCTGCCGGATGCGGTACTGCTTGTAGTTTTCCCGCAGGGTCTGCACGTGCGCCCGCACGGCGAAAACCCCCTTAAGCCGCTGCATGCCGCCCCGTATCCGGTCCCGAACGCTAGGTGGCGGCTCCTTCGGCTTGCTCCCGGCCGGCACCGGGACATTGTCCCTGTTTCCACCTCCAAAAAACATCACGCCTCACTCTGGCTGGTGGAGGTCCGATGAAGATTTTCTGCACACGCTTTGGTGCGTGGTGCTTCCGCCTCTGGCTCTGCGCGCGACGGTTTCTTCTAGCACGATATCACCAAGAAATGCAAGCTGAAGAACACGAGCCTTTCGTTCGACAACGGTCATCCTGGTGATCAAAATACTGCATCGGCGAAATCCGCAGCAGCATCCCGTGGAGCCGCAATCGCGAATATGGAAATGGTGCATCAGCCTTATCAGCTGACATTATTTCTAAAAAACCCGAGGGGGGGAATCGGTAGAAGTCGGTGGGTGCCAATGCGCCTTAAATGCGAAAATCCGTCAACGTCAAGATAAATTCCGTTTTCCACCGCTTCGGCACACTCATAGGTCACATTCACGACAAAGGGATCAATAGGGCTAATCTAAAACTGAATTCTTTCCAACAACTTGCAAAAAAATGACAGTTCGGAGAGCGTGCAAGTACACAAATGTAAACTCAACAAGGGCGTTTATTCAAGTCTAAGGGATTAACAGTGCTGCGTGGTATCCCTACCTTTATCTTTCGACGTGTTCATCTTTCGATACCGGGAAACTAAGCCAGAGCACTGCAATAGACGAAGAGCAGTTCTTGTGGTGACAAATTTTAGATGTATGTTGCCGGACGAAACGAAGAATTACGAACAAGAAACGCGAAAAGATTGTTCTCGCGTCAAAGGAACTCTCTCGGCCTCGGCGTATGAAAACAATAAGAATCACTTTCGATTTCTGATGCCGTCATCTTCACGTCCTCTCACAAGCCCCTCATCTCTCAAACGATTCGAACGCAGTTTGTTACTAGTGTCGGTCCAGCTCCGCTCTCGATCTCTCATGACTCCTCTTCAAACTCAACACGCTCTTTGCAAGTACTAAAATGATTCATCTCCATCGGGGTTCGAGGACGAAGGTCGAGCGTACAACTACATCTACAACTAATGCCGCATAAAAACGAATAAGGACTCAGCAGCCCGTTGAACTTGTGCGAAGCAGTTCAGCATGGGATTGGCAACCACCTAATCGTCCTAAACTACGATGCGAGATACAGTGCATACGCACAACATCAACAAGACAAGGCTCAGCTCAGTTGGTCCATCAGCAAAATGTTCATATGGCCGCTTTAAGGTTGTTCTTTATTCAGTTTTGCTTCTGTAGCTGTGATTCTTTATTTTCTCGAATTCCATTATCAGGACAAAAAGGTCGGAACGTCCCACTGCACCTTGCCGTCTCGCGGGCACCAGTAGTACTCCCGATTGCTGGCGGGGTCGACAATCGCTACCCAGCCAAACATGGGCTTCTGAAGGACTTGCACGCTCGCGTCGTCTTTCTTGTGGTATACGCTGCCGTTCCAGGTCCAGTCCACCAGGGAAAGGGTGCCCACGTTCGCTCTCACCTGTTTCCTCTGCTTGGCACGGGTGCTCTTAGTGGAGGACTTAGTGGAGGACACTCGGTGGCCGATGCCTTTTGGCTGCTGCATGGCCGCGTGCGCGAGGACGGGTTTATTTGAAGCTGTATTCACACTTTTGCAGATCGGTGCTGCTGCTGTTGTTGACGCTGCAGAAGTTCCCGCCCCAACAAGTGCGGTATTGTGCACTAACGGAGCGCGGCACACATTGGCAGTGGCCTGTACGTGCCCACTTGTGGTCGTGGGCATTTTCGTCGTGATTATCCCTGCAACAGAAGGCACTGTCGTCCTCGTCCCCGAATCCGCGACCCCTATCTTCTCAGTCGACCCGGAAGTTGCAGACGAGCTTTTTCTCTTTTTAGCTTTCTTTTTCCCTCCGGTACTTCTAATCGGGGCGTTGTCAGGCTCGCGCTGGTTGTCAGTCCGCTTCATTGCTGCATTCTTGTCCTCTCCTTGGCTCAAGCTCGATTTCTTTTTTTCGTGCTTATTTACTGTCTCTTTCGACGTACTCGTAGTCGCGTCGCTGTCGCCGGCCGCCGGAAGCGATGCTCTCGCCGTCGTCTCTGAATGAAGACATGATGAGCTTCTGACTTCAAATGCTGCCTTGTGATTTTCTACCTTCAAAGATGTTGCCGACGCCTGCGAACTTTCTTGCTTGGCCTTGCTCTTCTTCGCCTTCTTATTTTTCTGTTTCTTTTTGCCCGCCTTCTTGTCTATTTCTGCATCTTCTTCACGCGCTACTGATGCTGCACTGGTGGATAATGAATCCACACTACTTGTTGAAATCGTGTACTTTTTAGCCTTCGCAAGCAGTTTGCGCTTCAGCTCGCTCGGATCTGCGAGAGAACCTACGGTGCTGGAGGTTCCTCCATCTGTACCACCGTTCGGCGTCCGCGCAGGGGATGGTGCAGATGACGAAGAACTCGAACTCGTCGAGCTGCTGAACCCGCGTGTTAGCGTTAGGCCCGGCTCGCAGCACATCTGCCGGCCCGACCCACACGGTGTGAGAACAGTCCGTCGAAAATGGCCCGCCCCCGGCTCCAAGAAAAGTGACGCTGTAATGATTTGCTGTCGGCCAGCAAATGAGCTCGAGGTTTGTCGTGTCCTCGCGGTGTCCTGTTCGGACTTTGATGGATTCCTCCCCTTTTTGAGCACTCTGCTTGAAGGTGATGGAGCTGCTTTTCCTTTTACTTCACAAAGAAAAATCTCAATCAGGGGACGTCCATAATGCAAAATGGAAGTTTTTGAAACTTGCCCATTCGGCAATCGCATTTTGTGATGAAAAACATGGCAAAAAAAATCTAAGTACACAGTAATTGTACCAAGTACGAGCAGCAGATCGAGCCAGCTAAGTACTACTAAGTAGTTTGCGATAAACAAACAAACTGTCTCGACATCGCAAGATGCAAAACGCAAAAGGAGAGAAGGAAAAGAAAAGCTGGTGCGAAAAGGCACGGAAAAAGATTCAGCTTCGCAAGGTCGAGATTTTCGTTTTTACATTCATAAAACGATCATGAAACACTGAAACTTCTATCGGATCTTCTTCTAGTAGCGACGGCGCGCCATTCATTGTGTTACCCACATCACTGCCACTAGCAGCGAATGAGCTTCGTTCTATGTCTGTAGTAAATGCACTTTCCGCTTGTTCTGCGGAAAGGACAACCGATGTAAATTTCCGCTTTCGCTCATTGCATCGAAGTCGCCTGATAGCAAAACTATCAATTTGCTCTGCGTCTGCTGTATGCTCAATCGTAAAGCTGTAATCTCAAGAAAGCATGATGGATGCCAATGCTTTGCTGCATGATACGATAAATGACAAACTTACACTAGCCGCTACTGAATCTGATAGAAACTCGTTAAACATCAAGCATAGTCATAGACGAGACACTAAAACCAAATTTGCGTTTTACTCTTGTGTGTTCTTTATCTCTGTTCTTTGTGAATCATCAAAGCACGCGGTCAAAAATGACTTTGGTGCAGAGGCCGCAGGTTGTACGCTTTCTCATGTACCACAGGCAGCGAACGACCTCGGCGAGAACCACTTCTACACAATGTGGTAGTAGAAGCAGAACAGACGAAGCACTAGTCGTGCCTCGATGCCGGAATTTCCGAGATTCCACAGGTACCCCCGCAAGCTGAACTCGGGGTCGTAGTCATAGAAGCCACAACGCGGAAAGCGCTTCGGCAAAATCTCGACCTGCTTGGACGGAAAATAAGGAGACCTCCGCGTAGTGACTATTGCCGCTGTGGCGCCGTTTTTCATCGTGTAATTGGTTGCAGCATGCACAGAAAGTGGCACCGCACTCGTGTCTCCCGCACTTGTTCCACTCTCTTCTTGTTGTTCTTGGAAGTAGAAGCGTTCGTTCTCTACGGTCGGGGAGATGAAATGGCTATTCTGCCCCAGGAGGTGATTGACGTTCTGATCGCCCTCGTGCGAGAAAAAGCCGGCGGGATTTTTTCGGAGCGAGGAAGCAGACTGCTCTGCCTGCTGGCCCTCATCTTGTTGCGCGGCCGCCTGTCGGAGCAACATATCCTCTGCGTCTTGCTCATTTTGAACTACTCGCCCGGTCGCAATCGCGGCCGCCCCCGGTTGCTGTCCATCCGGGCGGAAGGTTTTGTCGTCTGTGGTGCCAAGAACCACTTCTTGTTCTGGTGCGCCTGCATGACTTCTAGCACCACCTGCAGTGGACACAATCCGCCTTGCATCGTGGTCCTTTTCGCCATCCAGGCTGACGAAGCGAGGCTCCAGCTTTGGACAAAAGTGCGGTTTGAACAAAGCCCAGTGCACGATGCGGGCGTCGCGACTGCAACGCTCCCAGATGAAGCGCAGGCGGGGGACCAGCACGTAGGGCAAGATCGCGTTGTACTTGCAGGGCAAGCGGCACCAGGAGTGTCGATAATTGTCGTTCCAGAAACCCTGTTCGCTGAAGGTCGCATGAGCGGAAAATCCCGAGTCAATGTCAAGCAAGCTGATATGCACATTCTGAAGATGATTTAAAGAACTCTGGACAGGCGTAAATCTATGACCACCACCGGATATCAAAAGGGTGCATCTGAATACTGATTGCTAGCTGTTGTCGAGTACCTTGCATTTCTCTTCTAGTGCATGGGAAGCGACAGCAACAGCGACAAGAAGCTGCGAGGTACACACAAGATAATAGAGCATGCATGCTTTCCTTATCCTTTCCCACCGACATGACAACAAGTTTGCACTTACAGTTGTAGTTGACTCAAGCGGTTTTTCCAGCGTAAGTTGGATCTGGTAGGTACTTGACTGCTTCCTCCATTTCCAGCGCCCCGTTTTCGCTCATCGATGGGTGCGTGATGAAGATTGCTGCGTTGTGAAAAACCGGATCCCGGCGATTTGTCACCGGATTGTAAAGGGAACCTTGCACCGGTCGCGCAGTCAGTGTGTTTGGCGGGTCTTGCGGAAGAAAAACCGCAGTCCCCGTGTCCGCAACTAGTTCTCTGCTCGGATCCGTCACGAGCACGAAGCGCTCGTAGTCCTCCAGAGACAGGCTCGTGGCCGCGGACGATCCTTTATTTGCATCATTTGTACTGTTTGTAGCATTTATTTCTGTCACCACAAATCCGCCTGTAGTCGTGCTGGACTTTTCTTGTCCCAGCGCAGCAGAAGTTTTGCTCGTGTCAATGCTGTCGGTCTGCTGCAACTTTTCCACCTCCGCCAGTGCAGCGCTGCTGAACGAGGCTGAGGTAGCTATGATAGTCTGTCGTGCGGAGACGGTATAATCTATTCCGACCGAGACATTGGTGTGCAGTGGTGGCGCTGAACTCATCTGTGTCTTGACGTAGTGAGAGTACATCTTTTGCCTTCTTTCGACGTCCCACCACATTTTGCGGAGTTGCGGATGGCTCGAGCCGTGCTGCGGGCCGAGCAACTTCATCATGCTGAAGTACTGCTGCCACGAGGGCTCCACGATCATCAGTCCCGCGTTGAAGTTGTGCCGGTTCTCGATGCCGGGCTGCTTCGCGTTCTGCGAGTCGATCATCAGGTCTCGCACCGCCGCCATGCGGCAGTCGCGATTTTCCTGGTGAAAATCGAAGTCGATCAACTCGTCGATGTTGCCGATGATCTGCACGTCGGAGTCCATCCACATCGCTTTTTCGTAGGTGACGAAGGACAGCAGCTTCAGTTTGGTGAAGGTGAACCGGTGCCGCAGCGCCGGCTGGTGGATGAAACTTCGATTCTTGACACAGGTCACCGTGCAGATCTTCCACCCGGCCTGCTGTAGTCGCACCCGGTACGGCTCCGCGATCGGGAACTGGTTGATCTCCAGGATGACCAGGTCCGCGCGCTTGGGCTTGCTTTTGTCCTCCTGGTCCAGCACCACGTTCAAAGACTTCCCCATTTTGATCGCGCCCACGGTAAATTCGTCCTTGTCACCGGGGCCGAACACCCCCGTCACGATGGCGACCCGGGCCTCCTGCCGGAAGTCCGCGTTCAGACACGACGCCGTCTCCTCCACCTCCGGCTCGATCTCGTCGCAGCACACCGGGCGCCCGAACCGGTTCATGCAGCCGCCGACCTGCTTCTTCTTGTCGACCGTGTACTGACCCCGGTCCAGCAGCATCTGCAGCGAATTGATGTTCAGCTCCTCCTCCGCGCGCGAATGAACCGATTTGGAGGCGAAACTCTGGTTCGGAACAGCAGGACTGCTCGGCGTCTTAGAGGCACTGCTTTTGTTGATGATGTTGTCACTTTTCTTGCCTGAGGGTGCGTCTTGATGTTGTTCACCACCTACACCTAGTACTTCCACCTCCGGGTGATTTGCTGTTTTACTGCGACTTTTGTTCTCTTCCACGTTCGCGTGGTGCGTGCTCACCACTGCCGCCGCGCTGTCCAGGTTTGGGTTTTCCAGACTGGGGCCACCGGTTTTCGCAACGGTGGTTCGCTGGAAGAATGCCTTGCGGTTGGCGCTTTTCAGCATCCCCGACGCGTCGATCAAGTGCTTCGTCCGCGGATCCGCGCCCCACTGCTGCCACTGAAATTCGAGGCTCTGCAGCGTGTGCTGCAACAATTGCAGGCGCTTGGTCATGTTATGTTCGCGGATGAACATGGTACCCTCACGAACGCCGAAGAAGTTGGGAAACGGGGTCTCGATCCACCGATCGTAGTTGGTCGCGAGCTTGCGGCTATGGTCAGACTTTCGCTTCTGGTGCGACGGGTCCATGTCCACCTGCAACCACCTGGTCTGCCACGGGCGTTCCTGGTGCGACGTGCGCCCCAGGACGAGACTCTTCAGCAACACCGTACTGTTTGCAAACGCCTCCGGCCTGGCGAGGACCTCAGCGTTGGTGTGATTGTTCCCATCCGGGGAATTCCCTGATTCTTCTTGCGCGGATCGAACGACCGCTAGTCTCGCTTCCTGTTCAGCAGCCAATTCATCCGAAATCATCTGTGCCGTCGTGGTGAAATGATCGGCCTCAGAAGTCGCAAGAGTGCTACGATCCTCTTTTTTCATCATCCCGTAGCCCTCCTGATAAGGCATCAGCAACTCTGGTTGAAGATGGCGTTCTCCTTGTCGCGCTCCAGGAGATGAAATCTTCACCTCCGCTGCAGACGCACTACTACTTGGGGACACCAGGTCGGCCAGCCGCGGTTCGTCGGGCACGGAGAAGAAGCCGGGCGGCTTGTTTTCCTTCGTGTCGTGGAACCACCGGTACTCCTGTCGCGTCAGGTAGCGGCGGTCGTTAGACAGGGTCTTGACCCGCTCCAAGTACCCGTTGTAGAGGACCGATTTGCGCTCCACCAGCACGAACTCGGCCAGGCAACAGCGCTCGTAGGTGTTGTGGTTCCCAAAGAACGTGTGGCAGGCGGCGTTGAAACCGACGCCCTCGCTGGTGCCCCGGTACGCGCCTGGCGTATCCGGGGAGATCTCCATGTCACAGCACCGCTCAAACGAAACCCACATGCCCCCGTGCCAGCAGTCCACCGACCACTGCTCCAGCAGCGGAGTTGGCAGTCCGTTCAGCCACGCCTTGCTCTGTCGAGAGAGCAGGAAATACCACCGGAACTGCGACACGGCGGCCTCGTCCTGCTCCCACGCCGACGGTTCGAACGGCTTCACTTCTGTCGGACTCAGCCGCGCCTGGTCGGGGGAAAGGTTGTATTTCGCGTACCGCGAGTACACGCAGGACTTCTTCATTTTCGCTTTACCGTTCTCGACTTGGCTCATCGTTCCGCTGGAGGAAGATGGTAGCTCGTCTTTCGCAGCAAGACTCTTCTGTTCCTCCAGCCTGTTTACGTGCGACTTGCACAACTCGAGCGCCGTATTCACGGCGTTAGAGACGAGCGCGCTGCTGTGGTCTGCTGCATGCAATAGATCCGACGACATTGCGGTGGGGGATGCAATTGCCGATCTAGTCGTGCAGGCAACCTCGTCGAGGGATTTTTTGCTGCAGAAAAGTCCACAGAAGGAAGAGTGCCGCGCGGTATTTTGCTGGGATCCAGAAGATGAACCACTAGCGGTTTCCATGCCAATTTGCTCATCCTCGCTGTTTGGCCCCGCGGTAGTAGCAGGCCCGGCACCGGAAAGCAAATGCATCGCCAGCTCCGGCCGAAAGTATGCGTCAATCATGCTGTCCTCGTGGTGCGCGTAGGTCGGAAACTTCACTTTCCGTGGCAGAACTGAAAAGTCAACGGCTCGGCGCGAAGAAGATATAACTTGTGCCAACGAGGAATCGGTCTGATTTTCTGGTGCCCCCGAGGTAGTATTGTTCGTAGTGTTATTTGCTAGTGCTGCAGGGGAAGATGATCCAGTGAAAAGTGCATGTAAATTCGGCACCATTGGCAGCTCGGCAGCCGCGAGAAAGTTAACCAACTCATCGGCAATTTTGCTTTCCTGTTCCGACTTCTGCGGCGGGGGTTGCTTCAGCAGCAGTCTGCCGTCGTCCAGCCTCTCGAAATCCAGTGTCACGCTCACCGTTGTGGTTTCCTTCGGATAGAACTCTCGCTGCGCATCGACCGTGAATTGCTGCAGCGGAAACTCGTCCTCGGTGTGCCATCCGTCGTCGTCAAACTCGCAACCAATGTTGCCGTTTTCCCCGCCGCACTGGGGTAAGCACGAGGGGTGGGCCAGTTCGCGGCTGCGCAGCGGCAGTGCGGCCGGCGCTGCGCGGGTAGTCTTCGTCTTCGGGTTGGAAACAAGGGCATAATACGTCTCCCAAACTTGCACGCAATGCCAGGGATGAATCCAGTTCATGATTTTCACTGCGGGCACGTAGTCCGCGTAAAGCTCTACCCGCTGGTGCTCGAGCCAATGCACTTCCTCCCCAAAGAGAATCGACTTTCCCAAATCTGTGTTTCCGCCCGGGAATCCGATGCCCACCGCGGCAGTCAAGAAGAAAAAGTCCACCCCGACGCCAACCCCGTGCGGGTTGGAAACCTCCGTGAAACCCGTGCGCTCGTAGCACACGTAGCCTAGCTTGGCCAGGTGCATCTTGCAAAACTGCGCGCTGGCCAGCTGCCCCCGCCATCGCAACTCGCCCTCGTTGTCCTGCGGCAGCCGCATCTGGCACAACCCGACATCGATGTCGAAATCCAGGGCGTACACGGACTTCGGGTTGCGCATCAGGTGCGTGAGCGTGCCCGTGATCGGCATGATCACGTTGCGCTTGGGCCACCAGCCCCGCCACGCGCGCGCCACCGTCTTGAAGGTGACGATCATCTCCTTGCGTGCACAGTAGCTCATGGTCAGTCCGTTGTCCATGATGTAGTCGCGGGCGAGGAACCACAGGAACTCGGACAGAACGCCCCGCATCTGTCCGACCGCAGACTCAAACTGCGCAAAGTACACCGGCCGTCGCATCTTCGACCTCTTGTTCGAGGTGGAGGACCTATGCGATTTTGAAGTAGAACTCGACGAAGAAGTACTTGCTGCTGACATCACCGTCGTGCTGTCTTCGCTGTTGTTATCCGTTGATGTAGCGACTTCGTCCAGCACCGTCTTGCCGTCCAACTCGTCGGAAACTTCCGCAAGAATTTGGTTCTCGGGGCGCATGTAGCCTCGCTGCAGAAAACCTTTGAGCGCCAGGAATCGGATGACCGTGGTGCAGTCCTCCAATCGTTTGTGTTTGACACCTTCCTTGGGACTGAACGACACTCCCTGATACTCCTCGGCCTCTGTGCGAATCTTGTCATTCCAACCGCGGCGCAGAGACCAAGTCTCGAGCCCGTAGGGAACACGCAAGACCTCGATCTGGTATTTGAGGGCGATGCGCTTGGGGAGCTTGCGCAGCTTGTCCGCGTACGTGTTTTCCTTCAAGCAGGTTCCCACGCCATCCAGCGGCGCGCGCCCAATGTGGTCGGACTGTCGCAGCCACGTGTCGCGACCCAGCCACCGGTGCGTCATGTAAGTGTAGAACGGAACTGGGACAGACGGTTTGCGCGCAGTAGACAAAGCATGAACATTTTCTTCACCTCCACCTCGCGCAAGAACAGGAGGTGTACTAGAGGAACTAGTACCTCCAGAGCGCTGCGACGAAACTACTTCACCTGCGCCCGCAAATCCAGGGTCCTGATCTACCGCCCCTATGTTCATGTACCCCCGGTACTGGAAGCGGAAGTGAAGGTCCATGTCAACAAAGAATTCCACAGAATCCAGATCCCCGTAGTCGTGTCCATTTTCTGCGAAGTCGGCGGCTCCGCTCAGCAAGTAGCGGTGGTCAATCTCGCCGTCGACCACGTCCCCGTGCCACTCGGACTCGGGAAGGTCGCGGCGCAAAATTTCCGTCGTCATCCGGGCCATCTGCTCGTCCTCCGTCGTGCGCCCTTCCTGCTCGTCCCACCACTCCAGCTCGTGGGTCGGCAGATGCGCGTCCGGTTCAGGCATGCTGGTGTAAGACAGCGGGTGTCGCTCTTCGACGTCCTTGCTATTGTTCCTGGCATCTTCTGCTGCACTTCTATTAAAGTCCTTCGGCGGTTCCTTCAGCGTTGGGTCGTTTACCGCTCTGCGCAGCGCTACGCGCTTTTCCTGGCGGCCCGAATCCTCCGAGTTTTGCGGTGGCTGCGCCACCTTTCGCTGCTCTAGACGACCGCGAATTTTGCGTTGGTCCACGAACGTTTCGCCATACAAAATTTTCCGCTGCGCCTTCGTGAAGAAAGATTTCAGGAAATCCACGTACAACTCGCTACTCATGACACGCGTCCCACTCGTAGTTTCCCCCTGCAGCCAGCGGTACTGGTGTTTCAATTTAAACGGCTGCAGGTATCCGGTCGGGTACGCACGGTATTCCAGTTTCCAGTGCTTGCGCGAAATTTCGGAGATGGGCCACGTCGTGTAGCCTGTGTCGTTCTGGATACAGAATCCCGCTACTGCTCGCCGGCCCGTGTAGAAGGGCAGGTGTTGCGCCAGCGTTTTGCTCGTGAAGTTTCGACTTGGAGGTTGATGGGAACTAGGCGCTCGTTCTGTGCCGCCTTCAGAAGAACCGGTTGCTCGGTCATTATTTTTCACAGATGTTGAAACAGGATCGCCACTAGTTGCGAAAAAGTTATCTTCCGTCTCGTCCTCCAACTCCGAGGAGTAGTAAAAGTCGTCCAGGTAGTCCTGGATAAAAGCGGCCATCAGATCCATATTGGGCTCGTATTGCCGCCACCCCATAAGCAGGACCGTGGTCACGTTGTTCACAAAGATCCGGCGAATCATCTCGTGGCACCATCCCTGGAAGTACGTCACGTTTAACGCTTGCACCTCTTGTGCCGTTAGCGCCTCAACGCGCCCGGCGCCAGCCGAAGTCGATCTCGATCCGGCGACTCCTGTTCTGAGCTCTGTGGCATGCGCGGACGGCAAAAGCCGAACTGTGGGCTGGAGGATCTGCTTCGTTGTTTGTTCGCCTCCGGCTCCGGGAGGTGCTTGCTGTTCGGGCGCGTGGTAGCGATTCAGGTACATCCAAGCCGGTACCCCGGTTCCGTCCGGGTTCAGCGGCACCTGGCCATCAATCTCAAACGACACCTCGAACTTGCCGTGCAGCTTCGTGTGGGGCGTTCTTGTGTCAACCGCGCGATTCAGGGGGCCGAAGTGCGCAGCGCGAAAGAACTTCGTGTGGTCCAGCGGCTGGCGGAAGTGCGACCACCAATTTGTGTACGATTCCATCCAGTTGTACGCGCGAGGAATGACGATGAGCAGCTTGGCTATCGGAATCTCGCGCTCGGGATGCTTTGTTTTCGGAATTGAAGTCGAGGTCGTTGGAGTTGCGGTTCTTGTTCCGTCGAGTGTTTGCGCGGAGCTAGTACTTGCTAGCGATGACGTCGTAGTGGTCGTTTCTGTGGAAAGTGAATTTGCGCGGCCCACCGAAGATGTAGTACTGCTATCCGACGAGTGTTGCAAATCCGATCTTACGTCTCGGCGCCAAAGGTCCACTGCGTATGCCAAGGCCACCCAGACCCCGCGAATGCGTTTTGGGTACTGCTTTTCGAAGTACTCATTTTCAGTGGGGTCTTTTCCACGGAGCAGCTGGTGACGCTTGGAAAAAACCAAGCGATTCAGATGCGTTTTTTGCAACTCCTCATCCGTAAAGCCGGGCCCTCGAAAGCAGGAGGCCTCAACCCAGCTGCTCACCACAGTGCGGTTTTGCTCCGCTCCATACGTGGCCTGTCGGCAAGCTGCCCAGTGAAAGTAGTCGGGGTCCAGGAAGAGATCAGCAAACCTTCTGGTCTCGTCATCCCTGCCGTCCTCACCTTCTGCTGACTCCGTTTCGGCCTGATCGCCGTCGACCACCTTTTTATTCCCGGCACAAAAAAGACTCGCAAAGTTCCGCATGTACCTCGAGCTGTCACGCTCGAGGTCGAAGTGGTACTTGCCAAGCGTCGAAGTGGATGCCGACGCGGCCGCATTTTTACCTCCAAATGGCTGCGTTGTGCTGGGGGACGTCGAGACCACAGCCTGCGCACTCGACAAGTTGTACACGTACTCCTCCTCTTTTTCCTTCCAACCGAAGTCCTCTCCCTGAGAAATTACCTTGGCGGCGTAGATGCCGCTTGGCGGACGATCGACCAGCTTCTGCAGAACCGCGCTGACGTCTGCGATCTTCGCGCACCAAGGCAGCTGCAACTGTCCAGCAGGCGCCAAGGAAGAAGAGGGTTCTTGCGCTGCTGCAAACCGCTGCGCGAGGATT